>JALRMH010000046.1:0-325516 GCA_026119935.1 Endothia cerciana | reverse complement strand
CCCCGCCCACCCCCCCCCCCCCCCCCCCCCCCCCCCCGCCCCCCCCCCCGCGGGGGCGGGGGGGGGGCCCCCCCCCCCGGGGTGGTTTTTTTTTTTTTTTTTTTAGTTGCTACAAGTCCTTGTCGGCTTTTAGTCAGACAGCAACTTCCACATGACACTCAAGGCCACTCTTTGTCTTGAGACGTCCTTTATATGCTGCAATCAGCGGTATATGTGTGTATCCTAAAGCTATCCAATTATCTCTACCCTCTCACGGTCCCTGTGTGACATTCCACATTGTTCCTAGCAGGGGCGAAAACTCAGGATTCCGCCACGTACTCCAGTCGTAGTCCAACACACCCCAAGTCTCATTATATCCCACCTGGCCGTTCCTCACATAATAACTCCCCTGGATCGCCCACAGAGCCCACTCGGCATCATTCCCCTCCATGTAACCCACCAGGCAGGTCAGGTAGCTGTAGTCATTATCGCTCAGGCCGCTGTTCGTGCCCCCCGTCATGTCGACGCCGAACTCGCTCAGGATCAGCGGTGCGGTGTAGTTCTTGTTCTGCGTGAGGACGAACCCGTCAAACAGGCCGTACTCATGCTTCTCGAGGTTGCAGTTGCCCAGGTCCGCGATGAACGTCACGGTGAAGGAATACGCGTGGAACTCCCACACGTGCTTGCCCGCCCATGGCGTGAAGTCCAAGTACTTGGTGTCCCTCAGCATCGTCAGGTCCGTGGCGCTGTCCCCACCGCCCACGATGATCAACACGTCCGGGTTCGCCGCGTGCACCAGCTCCGCCGCCTGCGTGATATAGTTGTACCAGTCGGCGTACGGCCCATTGGTCCCCTGCAGCCATATCTGGCGGATCTCGTTCCGGAGGCTCATCCCGATCACACCCTCGTGGCTGGGTGCCCACTCGGCGACGGCCTGCAGCCCGTCCAGCCACAGGCTCGTGTTGAAGAACCGGCTGTTGTCCGCGACGTAGTCGAACGCGGTGTCCCACCAGCCGTTGCCATCGGTGAGGTTGCAGCACCACTGGGCCCTACTCACGTGGTTGTCCAGGATCGTCATGACACCGTTGGCCCAGAGCGCGTCGATGACGTCGCCGTAGACGTCGCGGACCGTGGCGGTGGCCAGGGAGGGGTTCTGCTCGACGATCATGTTGTAGAAGGTCGTCATGTTGTCCGCGATGGAGGGGACGTAGGCCAGGTCCGCGGCGTTGGCGAAGGCGTCTTGTACCGTCTCGTTCGGGTTGAGGGCCCAGTCGATCGAGTAGGTCAGACGCACGCAGTTGAAGCCTGCGTCCGCGATGAACTGAGCGATCGTGCTGATGGGCTGCCGGTGCAGGCCTTCCGGGACGTGTGTCTCCATGTGCCCCGCCCAGTTCACGCAGCGGAGCTTCACGCGTGCGCCGGTGCTGTCAAGGATCCATCTGCTGGAGGTGGAGAGCGGAAGGGAGGGTGCTGCGCCCTGTGCAGAGGGCAGCAGGGCGAGCAGCCCCAGAGTGAGGGCCTTGAGGAAGGTCATAGTTGCGGTCAGAGTATCAAGGCCGCAAGATTAGGACTAATGAGTCTGCTGGAGGAGGAGGAGGGCTCGCTGCTCACGGCAGCACTACCCGGATGTTTTTGAGATTTGAGCAGAAGTTGAAAAGCAATAAAAGCAGTTTCTGGCTTTCGGAAACCGCATCCAGGACCAGGAACAAATAAAGCCGACAGAGCGAGGGGCCAACGACGATGTAAACACAGGCGGCTGCCGCCCTCGAATGACCGAGGACGTGTATGTGACCTCACAGCCAGCAGCAGACAAACCAACGTGCCTTGAGCGAGGGCAAGCCTGACACTATAACGAGCAGGCAGACGACGGCCCGTGGAATGGAGACTTGGGACAGCTGGTGGCATCACCTGAACAAGATGATGATTCGAGGCTGTGTTATACCTACGACCTACCTATAGCCCATCCGGTCGCTTCTAGCCAGCTGAGGGGGAGATCGCCCGTCGAGATAGTAGCAGCATCTCGTGCGGCCATTGGAACTGAGGGGCTAATTCGTCGGGATCCGTCCAGATAGTCGAATAATGGCTCCTGCATCTTGTGTCTACCCATACGGGGTGCCAGGCGGCGCAGGTGGCGACGGTGGGATGCCATGCCAGGTCGGGAAGGCGGAGGAGGGGGAGGCTGCTGGGACAGGCACCCTAGCACATACAGTAGCAAGATGCTAACATAGTAGATGCATAGTGAGGTCGCATGCAGATGACATATCCCGGGCATCTCCTGACGTCCTCATTTGCCTGTTTCCGCGGTCAGTTGCCGCAAGCCGCCTATCATCCGGGAGCTGTTTTAGATTGAGGATTATATGAGGAGGTGTGCGCGGTGGATGTGATTGGAGGAGGACGGGTGATCCGACGATGATGACCAAACGCCACTGTAGCACGGCTCAGCAGAGATGAAATAATGCTGGTCGTCAGTTCCCATTCCCCAGCTCTGGGGCAACGGTCCCTTTTTGCTCCCTGAAAGGCAGACATCTCGAGTTTCTGTTGATGTCCGCCGTTGCAGGATCGGCTTGCGTCGAGCGGCCGACCACAGCCGGCCACCTTGGCCGGGAGAGAACCAATATTTCGGTGTGACATCCGGTCATGGGATGAGAAATGGAAGGAGGTCAAGGCGGGCCATCCACTTTTTCGACGCCCTGCTCAAATCGTCAGCCGAACGAATCGTTATTATCATTTGTGCTGTGCTGGTGCAAGTGATCATTACCTGCATGAGCCACGCTCCACTTCGCCTGCACCTCGGACGGAGAAGGTAACTGCGGTGACACTGCAAAGCCCCGCATCTGCAGGAAGATTGTACCGTAGTCCAAAGTGGTATCAAATGTTCGTTCTCGTGGCTTCGTAGATACAGGGTAGGATATGCATGCGCCCTTGCATGCAATATCCCGAAAAGCTAGGTACAAAAAGGATAATTTGCCCAGAATACTTCCCGTGCCCCTCGCTGAGGTCGTACCGCCGGCAATCCCAGTGCCGGGCCTGAAAAATGATGCTGACTTCCCCCTCCACACCAAACAGAGGGGGAAGGAAAAAAAAGGAAAAAAAGGAAAAAAAAAGAGGAGAGAAAGAGAGAGAGACAGAAGCGCATTGCTGACTATGGGTATGTGCTTTGATGACATACGAGTGTTGTCATGGCGCGACCGCGGCCGTAGCCGTGCAGGCTACACCAACGGCCATCTTGGCCTCGAGTTCTTTCCTCTTAGCCAGGAGACTCTTGAAGGCGCCGAGACACTTCACCAGAGATTCCTCATCGCGGGCACAGAATCTGTAGCTCTTTTCTTCCGTAATAATCTGTAGACAGTGTGTCTTTGTCCTGCTCATCGGATCGACATCGACCACATTAAGGATCATGCCCATATGGACGATGAATTGAACGCTGTATTCGGACTCATCCTTGTAGAGGATCAGATTCCTGGGCCGGAGGACAGCCCAGCAGTTCTTCCACTGGCGCACCGCGCCCTTACTGCGCAGCCACCAGAGCCAGCCCTGCCAGATAATCCGGTCCGGGTCATGCTCTATGTGGATGCCACTGACCTGGCTGGAGTTTCTTGCGCCAACACCTGGCCTAAGACCTGTGGAGGAGACAGGAGGAGATTGCACAGCAAGGCTTTCGATTGACGTGCCGAGGTATCGTTGGATATCTGTGTCCGAGAGGTCGGATTGTGAAGCCATTTCGTTTCCTGACAAGCCAGACGATTCCACAGTTGTAGATGGTCGCCGTGGATCATAGGACGGCCGTCGAAACCCGGTCTTGTACAAATCGGCAGGCTCCGGGGAGCTGGACAGATACCTGTCGTGGTCTTGTAGGATTTGACCCGAACCGACGTCCGTCTGGGCGGAGCCGGGCGCTATGAAAGAGTCGCGGCGAATTATAGGGCTCGCCAAGAACATTTCCTCCTCTTCCTCCTCTATCCTAGCATCCCGGCGGATGATGTCGACCCATTCTTGTGCCTGCTCCGCGTCGGCAGCCTGGAGATGGTGGTTCTTCGACGGGGTGAACAGGCCGAAAACGTTCTCGCGCCTGTGCTTGGGGTCTTTGAGCAGGGTGACGGCCGTGAGGTCTGACAAGTAGATCTTGTGTCGCAGCTTGTTCTCCTTGTCGTCCTTGTAGATGGACAGCGTGTTTGGTCGGTAGACCAGGTACACGGTCTTCCATATCTTGGTCTTCTGCGCCCGCTTCTGCAGGTAGCCGCTCTTGATGACGCGGTCGAACTCGAAACTCCCATTCTGGTTGACGGGCGAGTACGAGTCGAGAGCGTGCTGGTTCTTGAAGCGAGAGGCCGCGTTCGGCGTGGGCAGGGGTATCGAGGTAGGGGCGATGGTGGTCGAGGATCGCTTGTTGACGGTGCTGACCGCCAAGGGGGCGGGCCTCGCCTGTACTTCGGCCATGATGTCCGTCGCCGCCACGAAAAGTGCTCGATCCAGGTCGTGTCGGGGGGGAAGGTATCATAAGTCGAGACGGTGAGGTCGAGCCCCGGGGGGGGGGGGGGGCGAGGGAGATGACGTGGTAGGCCAGGGCTGGCTCCACGTCATACAATATAGCAAGGAAAAGGTCAAAGAGCGGCTTCCACGGTATTGGGGCTAGTTAACGAGAGTGTGTTGAATGGATATCGTGAGAGGCGAAGGAGAGTGAGGCTGGTGAGGTCGAAGGGATTCAGGGAAAGATCACAACTGTGAGTTGTATGTACTCCGTACAGCGGAGCGGAGACTCGGTGGATCGAGGCAATAGGTCCCGATCGAGGGTTCAAGGTGTGTCAAGTAGAATTGGGCTTTCTCCTGCTGGGCCTGGGCCTGGACCATAACAGGGCATAGTCTGCGCCCATCGGGGACTGGCCCGGTCTGAGGTCCTGGCTGTCCGTGTGCCGAAGGGTTCGAGGGTGAAGGGCAAGCAAGGAGATGGGTGGTATGGCGTGGTCGTTGGTGGCGATCAGGGCAAATCAAAGCTTATGAACGAGGATACCGCGCGGCTCCGCCAGGAGGAAATGGAGATGCTGAAACTCGAGGGCGGACAAGGTCCCAAGAGGCCGGCGGGAATTGGAGCGGAGGGTGCGGCACTGGACACACGAGGTTTGAGGAGGAAATTAGCGGGTCGTGTGGGGATGGCGTTTCCAAGGGTTCGAGGTCCCCAGAGTGCCCAGAGCGCCCGGATTCTATTCGCCAGCCGCGGTTCCCCCAAGTCGGGAAGTTTATGCGCCCTAAATACATGGGGTGATGCACGGATACCTCATCGTACATGGGCCACGAACGCGTGTACTAGTACATAGTACGATTATAGCATATACCACCAGAGTATGCACGGTACAGCCTCAGCGGGCGAGGAGCACAGAGAGAAAGAGAGAGAGAGGGGGGGGGGGGGGAGAAGAGGGGGAGAGAGATCGGGCGACGGCCACAAAGCCATACAGCCTTATATAGTACATACAGAAAGAACAGATGAACTTGTTTGGTGGCCCCACCATCGACACGGACGACGGGGTGAAACACATCCTCGGGGTGCCCAGAAGCCGTCGCCGGCGACGATATTACTGATCATGTATAAGATCGGGGGACCCTGAGACTCACAAATATGAGCCCCTACTATGTACTATGTAGGTTGCTGAGACCACGTCGTCGTGTCGGAGGTGCCCCGATCACCCTTGCGACAATTAGCTCCCTCACGCAGCAGACATATCTCCCATGGGATATTACCCCTGGGCGGCTCGGCGGCCAGGTTTAAGGCAAGAGGGCAACGCCACTTACGGAAACAAGAAAGGAAAAAAAAACACCCTGTGCTGTGGGACAACCTACTGTAGGATACGCACCTCATACCGTCTTCTCTGTTCGCGTTCTTCTGACAGGTAATACTTCGCAGCCTTGCCAGATTGGGATCGTCGATCCCGCCTATTTTTATCCCCTCGATATAGCCGCGCTCTTATACAACCTGCCGCCACTGCGGCAGAGGATGTGGGCGTTAAATTGCCATTGGCAACCATACATAGAGTGCAACCGTCACCACGGCTGGGCGTCCCTGGGCGGCGCAATCTGTATGAGATTCCTGTGGTCGGGACAAACAGCTCTTGGTTGATGTATTACCAGGGAGCCGAGGCAGGGAATCCCCCGAATTTCCACACGGCCTCGGCTCCCACGCGGAAACATTTCGTCCCATGCCCGCTCAGCCGCGGAATCACAGAGCCCCATCTCCTCATCAGCAACCTCCCAGTGTGTGTGCTAGTCCGAAGACGTGCAGCTGTGTGTCTTTCCCGTCGTACAGACAGTGAGACACGCCATGCGCAGCTAGATGCGCCCACCGCCAAGCGATTCGATTCCGCCGGAGGAGTCATTGCAGCTCTGCCTTGCACGCGCCAGGCACTCGCGAACGAGGTATTGGTGCCCGCTTTCGCACCTCTGGACCTGACATACAAAAGGCTCCTCCTCTCGATTGTTGCAGTGCCGACATGTAGGGCAAGGACCGTCGGCGACCTCCGTCTCCCTTTCTCCGTTTCCTCAGTTCCGCTCCTCAGCCGATATTTCACAAGGGCCCGCAGGTCAAGTATTCATCACAACGGCTTGGTATGGCTTCGGAGACAGCATCCACAGACGACATCAGGTCTCGGGTCAAGGACGACTTCAAAGAGACTCGTTACGCCTGCAGCTCGCTCACGCCGCTCTCTGGCGGTACAGCGAATTACATCTTCAAGGGACAACTGGAGGAGCCGCTCGAGGATGGCACATCTCAAGTGGTCGTCAAGCATGGCGAGGCCTTCAGTGCGTCAAGCCGGACCCTGAAGCTCTCCATCGTCCGTTGCGTAAGTTCCGCTAGCCCTCCCCTCCCCCCCAACCCCCCCCCCAAAAAAAAGCCCCTCCTCTTGCCCCCCAAGTAGGGCCCCTATCTGTTCATACTATGACCCAGATTCTTGAGAAGGAGTGCCTCAGATTAGCCCGGGGCTTGCCTGCGGCAACCAGCAGGTTCTGCAGCGTGCGAGCTCCCAGACTCCTGGGGTTCAACCCAGTATCAAGCACCCAGGTCATAGAGTATCTGCCCAACTCGACCAACCTGAAGGCGTACGCTCTCAAACACTTCTCGCCCTCGACACCCCAGTCGTCGAGACCACGAGTCGTCGAGATCGGCAGGGGACTGGGCAACTGGCTGCGCAGCTTTCACGAATGGGCTGCTTCTCCGGCTCAGGAGCAACAGCTCCGCACTCTTGCTCTTATGAATACCGAGATGCACATGATCAAGCTGAACTACAACTACAATCTCTTGCTCACCCGGTGCGAGGCGCACCCAGATCTCCTAGAAGACGCAAGACCTGTTTTCGAGAAGGTCATAGCCATGGCGATGGATGAGCTGGAGGATAGGAGCAGACTACAAGCCATTCATGGAGACTTCTGGACTGGGAAGTGAGCCGACCTGACCCCTTGACCACCTGCCAACCCCCCGCCCCTTTTTTTCTTTCTTTCTTTCTTTCTTCTCAACCCTCGTCACCGCCAGAGCCTGACCGTGACAGCATTCTTCTTCCTGATGAGGAGATACGACCCTCCGAACAGGTCCCTATGTTGGTTATCGACTGGGAGATGTTGCAGCTCTGGTTGCCACAGCTGGATCTGGGACAGATGATTGCCGAGCTTTACGAGCTGTACCTGTATAAGAAAATCGAGGCAGGCTTGTGGCTGATCGATGGATTTCTGGCCGGCTACGGCTCCCTAGACGACGATTTCGCCCTCAGGACCGCCCTGCATGTTGGCACACACCTTGTAGGCTTCGGAAGTATAGTGCCTGGATGGGGTGATGCCGAGCAGGCTTTGGCTGTGCTTGGGGTCGGAAGAGACATCATCTTGCGGGCATGGGACAAGGATAGAAAGTGGTTTGAGCGCCACGACCTGGGTCGTCTCTTCACCGCAGAATAGATTTAGTATCTAGCATGGAGAAGTGGGAGTACCAAACTTGGAGCAGACGGAGCCCCAGCCGTAGTGATACCATTCCACGACACAGGACCAGACTCTATACAAAGCGCCGAGAATGAATGGTACGATTGACCAGTGCTCCTCGGGCTGGGAGAAAGCATACCCGGCGCTGTGCTGCGCCGTGCCAAATATTTGATCCCGGTCGGATTCATCCGCTCGTTGTGACTAGACCCCTTCGAATGAATCGAAATCGTTCGATAGGTCCATGTAATTGTCCATGTTGCCAAAATTCGCGTCGTCGAAGTTGGAGGTGGAACCGCCACTCATATCGAAGAAATGGTCCAGGTCACTCATGGAGGTATCGTTGTTCTGGTTCGTAGAGAGGTTCATGTTGGCAGGGTCACTGGGGCCGCCAGCCCCGAAGCTGTCCATGTCGAGCATCGCTTCCAGGTCAATGCTTCCATTGCCTGACTGCGTCAGAGTATCGTTGCTGGTAGAGTCCACCGTGAAGGTCGCGTTGGTGAAGGCGTTCTGAGGGGCCGTGGGAGCGGGAGGTAAAGCAGCTGGAAGCGTTGGCTGCACGACCACGGGCACTACCGGAGCAGGAGCAGCCACAGGTGCTGGTGCCGGAGCCGCGGCCGAACCAGAGGGAGGGGCACTGGCAGGAGGCTTTGGAGCCTGCTTTTGTGCGTTGGCCGGCGGGTTCGGCTTGTTCGCGGGCCGGCCAGAAGGCGGCTTTGACTTCGGCGGTGCGAGCTTGGGCGTCTGCTTCGGCGTCTGCTTCGGCGTCTGCTTCGGCGTGGGCTGCTTCGGCGTGGGCTGCTTCGGCGTGGGCTGCTTCGGCGTGGGCTGCTTCGGCGTGGCCTGCTTCGGCGTGGGCTGCTTCGGCGTGGGCTGCTTCGGCGTGGCCTGCTTCGGCGTGGGCTGCTTCGGCGTGGCCTGCTTCGGCGTGGCCTGCTTCGGCGTGGGCTGCTTCGGCGGCGGTGGCCGCTTCTGGTCGGCGGGGGGCTTGGGGGCGCGAACGAAGGCAGCTAGAGCAGCTGGAGCAGCTGGAGCAGCTGGCTTCGGCGCGCCCATGGGTCCTCCCATGTCGGGGAAGGGGGCGACTGGCGTGTTCTCCGCCTTGGGGAGGCCATGATTCGCAATGAAGGGCGAGACCCCGGTGGCCATCATCGGGGCGACGGGGACCGCAGGTCCTGCTGGCTTGAGATCGCCGAGGTCGATGATCATGGGCGCTGGCGGTTGTGCCTGCATCGGGGCGGCTGGTTGCTCGGGTGCCTGCTTCTCTTGTAGTTTCTGGAGGTCCCGTAGAAAGACCGCCTTGGCTCTTGTCTGCCTGCCTGTCAGCCCGGGTTCCTTCTGGATTGATGTGATCGCGCGGCCAGACTCACAATCTCGATCTCCATCTCATCGAGGGTCTGGTGGAAGCTGTCCGTGGCTACCTCCATCTTCTTCCTCGCATTGATGGCGATCACGTCCGCGCGATCTGGGTTCAGCTTTTGCGCCGTCATGATCCGGCCCATTTGTACCATCTTTAGGGGGGGAAGAAGAGTCAGCTCGGCCAGGCCCATCGTTACCTAAGGAACAAACACTCACGATCGAGTTCAGCTGATCCGTAAGGTTGTCGGCCATGTGCCGCTGGCCAGCCTGGCTCACAGCCTTCGCCTTGCCGCTCATCGTGATGAGACGCAGTGGTTGTGTTAGAGAGCGTCTTTTCCCGGGGGGAACCCCGAAGTGAGTCTGTTGATGGTTGACAAAATAGAACGTTCGTTGCGAGAGGAACAGTCTTCGTATGGTTGAGTCATGGGATGATGAATCAGAGCAGTGGGTTGATGGAGACTACCTAGGTGGGTGGAGTGCCGCGCTGGTGAGATCGTGACGCTGAGCCTCAATAGGGCGAAGGTTGAATAGTAAGTAGTAGCTGGGGGCCAAGATAGCTGACAGCTGACCGTCCGATCGCGCTCTGCCTTGGCGGTTTAACTTCGAGGACGCCCTTATTTCTTGGCCCAGAAAGCGTACTCTTCTGGGCGCATGCGATTTAGTGCTGCAGGTACAGAGAGAAGAACATGGGAAAGATGCCGCCTCCAAACGCGCGGGTTCGTAGGGTTGTAGGTTGAGGATCTGGTGCTAAACCTGCGCGCGAAGGTCTGAGAGCGCCCATTGGAGAGAAAATGGGCCGGCTCGTCCACCTGTCTCCTCCACTCTGGTAGGGTCTTGAGGGGGTACCTAGGTGGCCCTAAAGGTGTTCCGACTACATCGCTACGCCAAAAACTTTTCATATAGATACTCTAGATGGTGGATACCCTAACGAGAGTCACTATGTATAAGGCCAGAGCGGCTATTTATATGCATAACAGGGTAGGAAGAACAGGAAGGTGATGCATGAATTTGAAGAAGGACGCTGGTAACAACTCCCAGGTACCTCGGGGCGGTTGCCGGACCCGTTATCTGGGGAAGCCAGGGGGTTTGGTTTGCACTCCCTCTCGCTCCTTACAGGCGAACTCGTACAGCGGGCTGTATCCACCACCATGATTAGCATCCAGCCACGCACTTTGACATCCTCTCACCATGGTTTTGTTGGACTCTATCATGGGATAAATCGAACGCCATTCCTTCCCTGACATATTCACGTGCTCATCCCTAGTATTCTTCTTCGTCGGCTTGCTCTCACACCACAAGATCGCACACAAGCATGGGGGACAAGATCAACTTCCAGCTGGTCGACATCGACGAGTTCGACGCCATGTAAGCGGTATCATTTATTGTGTCCCAACTTTCATACACTCACTCAATCATCGCCTCGCTGATCCTCGTTGAAGCTCGATCGAAGTCCGGTTCAGAAAACCTGAGGAGCACGTTTCCTCTAAACCTCAGGAATTCGACAAGTACCCAGGTTGGTCGACATCCCGCCTCAGGGTGTACTGGGTTGCTGCTGACTCTCAAACCCAGCGAGGCTCCATGCGCACAAGGTCAGGGACAACCTCGGTGTGTCCAGGGGGCTGATCTACTTGCCCGGTCAAGTTTCAAAAGAGTGGGAGGATACCGATGGAGAGGCGCCTTTCCGGCAGCGCAGATAGTACGGTCGCTCTCGAAGATTGTCCGGAGATGGCTCGGCTAATATCCATGCAGTGCCTTCTATCTCTCCGGCGCAGACTTTCCCGGTGTTGTCGTAACCTACGATATCGGAAAGGACAGTCTCATTCTATGGGTTCCCGTCAGGGCGCCCGCGCAGGTGATATGGGTTGGCGCCCTGCCCAGCATCGAAGAGTGCACTGCGCGTTACGATGTCGATTCCGTCAGGGACATCAAGGGCCTCGAGGCCTATCTAGATGACCTGCTCGACACTCAAAAGGACCCACCGACGCTGTACGTTCTACACGAGAGCCAGCATCCAAACATCAGCCAGGAGCGTCCTTGCGACATCGGGTACCGGCTCGACGCAGATCAACTTCAACCCGCGATGGATGTCTCACGCTCCGTCAAGACGCCCTACGAGATCTCACAGATCCGCAGGGCCGTAGATATCTCCTCGCAGGCTCATCGGGCAGTACAGAAGTCGATCAAGACCCTGACCAGCGAGGCCGAGGTCGAGAATGTGTTCATCTCAAAATGTCGCGAACTGGGCGCGAAGAAGCAGGCCTACCCACCTATTGCCGGGTCAGGGCCGAACGCGGCCGTGCTTCACTATGGCGCCAACAGTGAGGATTTTGGGGACCGCCAGCTCATGGTCCTCGATGCTAGCGCCGAGATCAACTGTTATGCCAGCGACGTCACGCGCACGTTTCCCCTGAATGGAAAGTTCTCCGACGAGGCGAAGAGAATCTATCAGATTGTTGCTCATATGCAGGAAACTTGTATCTCCATGATACGGCCCGGGGCGAGCTGGCGGGATATCTCATTAAAGGCCAGAGACGTGGCCTACCACGGGCTATTGAACATTGGGATTCTACAGCCGGGCAGGATGGGTCAGTCGGCCGACCCAATGGCAGTGAGCCTCTTCTTCATGCACGGGCTTGGTCACCTCGTCGGCCTGGACACTCACGACGTCATCAAGGGCGTGAGAATCCGTGGGCTTACAGCGAGGAATGCAGCGACGCCGTCAGTAATATCCTGTTTCGGAGGTAAGGGGCAGAGCTGGGAGAACTTGGCACCCATGCCCTCGCCGCCGCTATTGAAGGATATGGTCATCACTTGCGAACCTGGCCTTTACTTCAACAGGGCCTTTATCGAGGCAACCTTGACCGACCAGCCTGGGATGGAGCAGTATGTCAATAGAGCGGTGCTGGAGAAGTACTACCCGGTCTACGGGTGCCGAATCGAGGACTGCGTACTTGTCACCCAGGATGGGTACGAGAACCTGACAACTGCGCCCAAGGGCGACGAGACGATCAAGATCATCAACGGGGAGTCTTGAAGGATGGTGGATCTGTGGCACAACCAGGACTTGCAATAATTTCCAAGATGCATCTCATTCGCAATGCTGGGAAAACCCTGAAATGGTGAACCAATACTGAACGCCGGCTCATTACTGACACTTTTGTTACAACATGATATGCGCCCCGTCATTCAAAACCACCCCCCCCCCTCCCCAACACCAATCTCCTCTAAGAGATTGCCCGCCCTGACAATAGCCTCTCGGCCTCTCCCTGGGTGGTCAACTCGGACTGACCGGATGTGGAATGGCCTCGCTCAAAGATATTTCTTAGGTGACGACTTTCTCCTCTTGTAAAGAACGTAGCCCGCCACCATGACTATCTGACTGCCAATGATGACAGCGATCAAACGGCCGTGGCCGGGCGCGGCGTGGGCTTTCACAGTCTCGTGCAGCGTTGAGTGGGTGTCTGAGACTAGGCTCTTGATGGACCGCTCCGAGTTGCTGACCTTACTGGACACTTCGCCCTTCAGCTTGCGGACCTCGTTTTCAAGACTCGTAATCTTCTTCTCCAGGTCGTCCAGCTTGTTCAGCTTGCTGAGCATGTTTTTCAGGTCACCAATTTGGGTTGCGATCTCGGCATGGCGCGTCTCTTCGATGACATCGTTCTTGGACAGCTTTCGGAAGATGCTAGACGTGTGGCGGTTGACGCTCTGCAGCCGGGTGTGCAGATCAGCGAACTGGGCAGCAGAGCTGGTGATGGTCCCTGCGTCCGCCTCGGCAATATCATCATCAAAAGCCGAGTCGAAGCTGCCTGAGGACCGTCCCGATCCCTGGTACGCGGCCGGGGGGGCCTGGGCTTGGCCGAAAAGCCCACCATCCTGGGCCTGGGCGTTTCCGCCATCCTGAGACAGCACCTGCTGGCTGTGCGTATCCTGCGATGGGTCGACGTTCTCCGTCATGACGACCATCTTGAAGATCTCAAACGAGTCCGGGTTGTCCGCGCTCGCCGCAGTAAGGCCGAGCCTGTAGCCCGCTGGTATGCTGATCCTGTTGCTCTCGAAGCACAGCTGCCCGTCGATCTCGACCTTGAAGTTGTCCGCCGTCTGCCGGAACTTGATCTGGGAGGGGCGTCCCAGGTTGCGGTACGCGTGGTCGCAGTGCCCGAACGACTGCCCGTCGACCGAGATCTTGCTGTAGTCCTTACTCCCGTCGTTCAGAAACCCGCGCACCATACCTGCGCTGCCGCCGTACGTGTCGACCACCAGCGCGAGACCCTCGAACTTGCCAACCGTGTATATGGAACTCGTGCCCACGTCCTTGGCGCCATCCTTTACTAGCCAGATGTTCAGATTGCCGCCGGCACGTTCGGGGCCGTTGGCGCGGAAGTCGACATCGGCTGTCCATTGGGTATGTCGGAGGGGCCTGTCGGCCCAGATGGCGGCGCGCTGGTTGCCCGGGGCGGGAGGGGTGAGGATGATCTTGTTGGAGAGGGTCTCGGGCGCATTAGGGTTGCCTTGGAGGGAGAAGCCGGGTATCGAGCCATCGTTTCTGGGACTTATCCTGAGGGGATGTTAGGAAAAGTGGACTGTCATGGGGATTTTAACGTAGTAAAGAAAGGCTTACTTGTTGTCGTAACCAAAGCTCAAGTCATTGACCAGGTACTGTGCAGCAACTGGGGACAGGCCCATGAGGAGCGCCAGCAGTGATCGCATCGTTAACATTGCTGCAGTTGCTGGACACTGAAAGAATGATTGACTTGGAAAGACCAGTTCTGTCCTCTAAGAGCTGTCTGCCAGGGTGGCTGCAAGATTGCGACGGAAAAGTGGTAGCAAGTTGAGGCCAGGCTGGCAAAATATCAGGACGGCCGTTGCCCTGACCCGAATTCCAGACCTACCCACCCACGGTCTCCGAGTTCCCAGCTCAAAAGTGACAAGAGGGAACTGTGGATTGCGACTCTTCTCAGGGGACTTGGCCTGGAGGTCTCTCACTATTGCAAAGGAAAGAACGTGGGTATCATGTTCATGAATGTCGTTGTGGTGAAGGAATGTCAGGAAGTTCGGGGATGAGAGCATATGTCTCAGCTCTCCCAGTCTTTCCTCCAGGAACCTTGTCAAGTAACTCTTCCGTCGATCTGGCAAGAGGCTCGACCCCTGCAACCGGGACGGTAGCTCTGGACCCCCAGGCTCGAGGTGGCTTCTGGTGGTACACGCAGGTACTTGGCAGCCAGTGCTGTCAGACGCCACCAGGCTATTTTGAGCCCACCTATACTAACTCACTGAGATAAGATCTCTCTCAAAACCGGACTAAACCGCTCATATTATTAGACATGGACCCGTTCGTAAATGCTCGGGCGCATTCGAGTGTCTGGTCTTGTGGGTGATCTATTGAGAGCTCCCCGTCAGGTATCTGCAGGTACCAGACTACGCTGGGTGCTAAAATAGGATTGAGTGGCCCAAGCTCAACCTTCTCCAAACTTGCGTCAACTTCTCTCAGACTTCATTCAGGCTCCAGAACAAACAGCACATGATCAACGCCGCCAACACTGGGTGGTCATGATACTCACAAGATGGCTGAGATTTCCCCGTCCCTCACCCAATGCGCAATTGTTGCTGCAGCCTTCAAGATCCTTTTGTTCCCTGCGTAGTAAGCAATCCTCCCTCCTGGTGAGATCTTCTTGAGGCGGGCGCATACCAACCAGCCAGCAAATTACTAACGGGGATCGCCCCCAACAGTAAATCCACAGACTTTGAAGTCCACCGTAACTGGCTTGCCATCACACACAGCCTCCCTCTCTGGGAATGGTACTATGAGAAGACTTCGGAATGGACACTTGACTACCCTCCCTTCTTCGCATACTTCGAATGGGTGCTGTCTCAGGTTGCGAAGCTGGTCGACCCGGCCATGGTGAGGGTGTACAACCTGGGCCATGACAGCTGGCAGACAGTCTACTTTCAGAGGTCAAGTGTCATCATCACAGAGCTGCTGTTGGTGTATGCGCTGCAGATGTGAGTCTTATTGAGCCAAGTATTCATGATCCATATTGACTGTTCCTAGGTTTGTTGATTCTTCGCACGGAACATCCAAAAGGGCCGCTCAGGCTGCTGCCATATCCATCCTTCTCTCTCCTGGTCTTCTCATCATCGACCACATCCACTTTCAATACAATGGATGCATGTATGGCCTTTTGATTGCCTCTCTTGTACTCGCAAGAAAGCAGTCTGGCTACCTCGCCAGCGGGCTTGTGTTCGCAGTGCTCCTGTGTATGAAGCACATCTACGCCTACTTGGCCCCTGCCTACTTCGTCTTCCTTCTTCGGGCCTACTGTCTGTCACCACGTTCGATATTCAGTATCCAATGGCTCAACGGCATTAAGCTGGGTGGTGGCATCGGAGCCATCCTTGGCGTCGCGTTCGGTCCCTTTGCGATTAAGAACCAGGTACCGCAGATCCTCAGCAGGCTCTTCCCCTTCGCGAGAGGTCTCTGCCATGCATACTGGGCGCCTAACGTCTGGGCCATGTACTCCTTCGCCGACCGGATCCTAATCTACCGTACGTGTTGAACTATACTCAGACCATGTCGTCCCAGGATTGCTGACCGTCGACAGTTGCGCCACATCTCGGCTTTCCCGTGAAGACAGATGCACTGAACAGCGTCACGCGAGGCCTTGTTGGAGACACGGCCTTCGCCGTGCTGCCTGAAATCTCCCCGAATGTGTGCTTCGCCCTCACCTTGGCGACGATGATCCCGCCGCTTGTGAAGCTCTTCATCAACGCAACGTGGGAGAACTTCATCGGAGCCGTGACGCTCTGCGGCTATTCATCGTTCCTTTTTGGATGGCACGTCCACGAAAAGGCCATCCTCCTCGTGGTCATCCCGTTCAGCTTGATCGCGCTCAGAGACAGGCGATATTTCGGCGCGTTCCGACCCCTTGCCGTGGCGGGACACGTGTCCTTGTTTCCGCTTCTCTTCACCCCGGCCGAGTTTCCCATCAAGACGCTTTATACAATCTTCTGGTTGGTCCTATTCCTCATGGTGTTCGACCGTCTCGCGCCGGCTTCGAACAGGCCGAGGTTCTTCCTGTTCGACAGGTGCAATACCCTCTACATCGCCGTCAGCATACCGTTGATCGCGTACTGCTCGCTGATTCACGAGATCGTATTTGGGAAGAGCTATGAGTTCTTGCCGCTCATGTTCACCAGCTCATATTCGGCGGTCGGGGTGGTAGGTAGCTGGATCGGGTTCATGACCGTATTCTTTACAACATAGACAGGAGGCGTTTCCGAGGGGCCTCGTAGAGCAATCAGATCGCAAGCAAGAGCGTGCTCAGACACAAACCGCACGCAGATTGGCAAGCATATATTCAGCACCGTCCACCTGACTTGCCAGCGGTGTTCCAAACACCATCACCCTATGATTACGGACAAGTGTGAGAGGAATGAAAGCGATCGGCCAATGCTTCTCATATGGTTGTACTTTTTCTCGTTGGGGGCCCAAAGAGCTGGTCACTATTTTGGCATATAGAAGCCAAGCTCGCACCTAATAGACTTGGTCGATGTGCATAGAGAAGGATGAGGTGGCCAGCCCAATAATCCAAAGAAAACCTGATCAGAAAGCCAGAAGGGGGAGACAAAGTAGAGGGAGAGAGGCGGGGCAGTTCCCAGAAGGCGAGGCACGAGATCAGCACAGTGGCAGGGTAGGAGGACGTCGGCTCAGAGAGCGTGCGGTCTGTAGACGAAAGACAAGTAGATCTGGACCTGCCCAGCTAGTCTACCTAATGAGTTGTCTATACTTTCAGCCACTGTCTGGAGCGTCTGGCTTACCAGCTGCCACTGTGCTCTCCTCACCTTCTCCCGAGGCCCACTGTGCCTTGGATGGGCCTGTGGTAACAATGCCCTGACTAGAGCGGCGCCAAGACGTTTTGGTATTTCTTTGGAGTCGCATTAAGAAGCGACCTGGGTTAAGGTCGGCGGCGCGGCACCTGTGCCCGACCGTCCATGTAGCGCATATCTGGAAACCCCGGAGCTACTTGAGCCTCGTCGGCAGCCAGGCTTGCGAGGACCTTCACAGCCCAAGTCTTGTTACGCCTTCGAATTGGCAAGTTCAAAATACCTAGTACTGCCGATATACACGGCGCTTGATGTTCGAGGCGAGAGCACCTCCCGAGCGGGATGGCTGGGATGCGTGAGGAATTGAAACCGTGCATACCAAGCTCCACGGATCAGCCGCCACCGGTTGATGAGGCTCAAAATGCGTGCAGGACGGGATTTTATAGATGGTGTGAGGCTGGGGTGCGCGCGGTCCAGAAGGCCATGGGTAACGGATCTGCCCGGTCGGAGCAATATAGAGGGACATGGTGGTGATGCTGCCCTCGCATTGGAAGAAGCGCAAAGTGGGTGAGCTGGCAGAGAGGGTGGGTATGCAGGTCCTGGGAGAGGAAGGGTCCTGTCCAGGAGGAGCCGTGGACGTATATGTGGGCGCGGAATGTCTGGGCGGCCCCGGCCCCAGGCAAACAGGCATCCCGCTGACTGTGCTGCCCATGATGGTCAGAATGAGTCCGAACATGGCCGGGTTCGGGCGTGGTCGTGGTGTTTGATGGGGGAGAGGCAGGAGGACGAGGGCTTGTAGGGTTCGACGGGGAGCGGAGGACCCAGAGTCGGGCGGACGCTAGTCTGTGGGCAGGGATCATGAGAGGCATCCTTGTCCGCACACGCCGGGACTGGGACTGGGGACTGCGGCGCCATGCTATGCCATTTAGACACCAGACCTGACATACTACTACCTCTGCTGCACCTCTACCCAAATTTTGTTTTCGTTTCACGACCACTTCTCCTTCTCAACCCTCCCCCCACCGTCACCTCTCCTCCCGACACCACCGAGGCTCGCCCAGGTCCTGATCGCCAGCCACCCAACAATCCCACCCTGCACGCCCACGCACGCCCTCGCGCCACGGAACAGCAGCCTCGTGTAAGTCGGGTCTCTTCGTCCGTCTCCGTGGCCGTGGTCCACCGGGACCTGCACCCAGGCCGGGTCGGTGCATTCTCTGCACCTCCACGTCTACCGTACCCAACAACTCTGCCAGCCTGCTCCACGTCTCTGCCGCCTGGCCACGACCGCGGCTCCCCTGGCACAACAACATCTCAATACCATCACAAACCGCCGACGGCATCCAATTTCGGCCCAGCACCTGGACCGTAAGGCTGATCTTCAGCCTTGCAGATGATTTTCCGCCCGCGTCTTGCCCGGTAAACCCAGCCGCCCCGACATGGTATGCCACCGCCTCCCCTACCCGCAGCACACACCTGGCGCATTCGCCTGCTCACCATCCTCAGGTCCTCTTCAAAAGAAAGCCGGTGCAGTTCCTGCAGCCGCCGTACGCCGAAAATGACCAAGAGGTATGCATATGTCCCAGTTTGCGACGCGCCGCACCCACACGTACTTACCCACACGCGCCCCCCCCCCCACGACAGATCTGGCATATCCCTCAGACAGGTGAAATATTTATCACCTACGAAGACTATCTTAACAGGTATGCTTCTTTTCCACCCTCAATTGCGTGCTGTTGGCGCTGACACGCGTTCCAGGCTGGACTTCTACAAGCAGGTGCGTTGCGCCGCGGGTTTAAGCGCAATCCGGACCACCCAACCTCCCCCCTTCCCCACTGACACCCGCCCTGTCCCGCAGAAACGGTTCATATGTCAGATCACCGGTCATTCCGGTCTCAACTTCTTCGAGGCCCTGGAGTCAGAGGTCGGTCTTGTCACTCACCCTTCTCCCCCCTGGTCTTTGACGTGCTGACCGCCTGTCCAGCTTGCTGGCGCCCAGGAAGTCGAGCAAGCTTTTCCCGAACCCCTGAAGGGCCCCATTCTGCGGCGAGTCCAGTTCCAGACAATATCGCGAATCGACAACCTGGTCGATAGGCTCTACGAGGAGTTCAGGTCCGACTTCTACCCTGGCGAGCATGTTACCGTCTCCGTCCTCACCGGCGAGCGGTTGACGGGCGTGGTGAGGGACAAGGCAAGATTCGGTAGCAAGTGTCTCGCCGACGGCACCATGAGCCTACCGTTTTCCCGGTACTTCGTCAGCTTGGACAAACGGGAGGACGAGGAAGCCGTCGTCGACGACCACAACATCTGGCGCGACCGCAAGATCTTTACCAAGTCGGTACTGCGATCCTTCATCAAGAAGACCGTTACGCGAGAGGCATGGACTGGAGCTCCTTGGTTGGTGAAGCAGGAGATCGCGGCTCAATACAAGATTGACACGCGCATCCCGAACCACCTGCGCTGGGAGTTCAAGCTGAATGAGCGCAAGCTGGCGCAGTCACAAAAGCGGTTGTCCAGCCAGACGGCCGGTAATGCCCAAGACGCGTCCGGGATGGCCAACAGCTTTCAGGGGCCAGTTCGGCTACCGGAACTCAAACCCGCGACCAGGCCCCCGAAAGTACCAAAGAGCCAGAGCCAAAATGGCGAGACTGGCCAAGGAGGCAAGGGCAGCAAGAACGTCTTTGCGAAACCAGAGGCCGGCCAATTCATGCACCTGCCCCTGCCTGGCAACCCGTTCCAGTTCCCTCTATCTTTTCGCAACAACCAGCTGCCGCACATGCCACCAGTCTTTGCGCAGCCAGAGCCACCACCCCCGCCCCCGCCACCAAAGTATCCCATCGAGGATCTCAGTATCGAACCGGGACATCTGGTCAGGCCACCAATCAAATTCATGTGCAAAGACCCCCCTGTGAAGGTTGAGAACAGGCCGGCCTTGGGCGAGGACATACTCATGAAATCTGTAGGGCTTTTCCTGGAAACCTGGGACACGCTCAATGTTTATTGCGAGATATTCCAGCTCGACTCGTTCACCTTCGACGATTTTGTGGAGGCGACGCGGGTCGCATCGGAGGATGTCAAGGTTCAATTGTTTGATGAGATCCACTGCGCTGTTCTCAAGGTCTTGGTACATCCGGAAGCGGATGGCGGTAAGGTTCAGTTCCGCCTCCCCGAGATTGAGCCGGACGAAGACAGCGAAGAGGAGGATGAGGAGGATGAGGACGAAGATGAAGACCGCGAACCGACGCCACAACCTGCCGCACGGGCGACCAGGAGCAGCATGGCGAAGCTGGAGGCCGAGAGGTTGAAGGCAGAGGCAGAGGCAGCGGAGAGGGAGGAGAAAGAACTCGAGAACGCGCCAAAACACCGCGCCGAAGAAGCCCTCGCCGATTATGACTGGATCGACCACCTGAGGAAGAGGAAGTTCAGGGACGGTGGATGGGAGACAATCATGGTGGGGCTGTTGCACCAACTCTCCAAGGATGAGCGACGGAAGGCAGTGTGTGAGGAGCTGCTCATCCAACTGGTGCCTCGGGATGTTGAGCCTACCCTGGAGACAATCCGGCAGCACTATGCGGCTCTTGATGTCAACTACCGTATTCAGGCTCTTCAGATCATCTGCATGCTGACGATCGAGACCAAAGCCATCCGCCGATACATGGAGGACTGCAGCGAGCATATGACGTCGTTCCGCAAAGACAAGATTGACTGGCAGCGGCAGCGCAAGCAAGCGTAAGTTTCGACCATTTCCCTGCTCTGTGAGCAACATTGACATGGTCGCCTTAGTCTCGAGGAACTGAAGGCTCTCAACGAGGAGCGCAAGATCCAGCTGCCGGACAATCTCCCGCCTTCGCCTACTCATGATCCGGTGCCTGATGCCAACGGAGACGTCAAGATGGACGACGTAGCCGACCTGACCCCAACCGAGGAGGAAAATGCTGACACGGAAGACGACGTACCGCGGAGTGTAGCTCGTGGTCTCAGGCGTGGGCAGGATCGAGCCGCAGAGCGACAGCGCCAAAAGGAGAAGGAGGAAGAGCGGAGGAAGGAGATCGAGGCCGCCAAAGCAATTCCCAAACAGTCAAAGCAATTTACAAAGCTTTTGAAGGACATCCAAAAGAAGGAAGACCTTATCAAGAAGTGTGAGGAGGAGATAGGGATCATCGACAACGACTTGAGGGAGGCGGACTGTGCGCGCACAAGAGTGCTAGGCAAGGACCGATTTTGGAATCGGTATTACTGGTTTGAGCGCAATGGAATGCCTTACGCCGGGCTGCCAGATAGTTCCACAGCGGACGCCGGCTACGCCAATGGTTGTATCTGGGTGCAAGGGCCTGACGACCTGGAGCGCGAGGGGTATATCGATCTGGCAACTGATCTGCAGAACAACTACAAAGCTCAGTTCAATATGACGGTGCCCGAGCGGAAGGCGAAAGAGGAGGGCCCGACCAGTGTCTACACCGCACGGCAGTGGGGCTTCATCGACGATCCGAAGGACGTCAAGAAGCTCATAGATTGGCTTGACCCGCGAGGTTTCAATGAGCTGAAGTTGCGCAAGGAGCTGGTTAACTATAGCGACAAGATCCTCAGGCACATGGAGAACCGCCAAACACACCTCGGTCTGGCTGAGGAGAAGCCGAAAGAGACCGAGGAGACGAACCGCGTGAACGGCAAGCCAACCGCCACCACCGGCAAGCGAATGGCTACTAGGATGAGGAGGTCGCCCACGCCGGAGCAGCCGCAGTACCGGTGTCTGCAGTGGCAGAACACAACTGCCATCGAGGAGCTGGGTCACCTGCACAGCGAACCCCCAGCTCCCGCACCACCCAAGGGCAAGCGTGGTGGTAGCCGCAAGAAGGTTGTTGTCGAAGAAGTCGTCGAAGAGCCGCCGGCTCCCATGAAGACTCGCTCGAGAAGAAAGCCTTAGAAAGGGGACTGGATTGGTGCGAGTGCTAACGAGCAACGTCAGTCTCACTCGTCTATGCGGCCGAAGCGCAAGAGGGTTCCGCCCCCCAAAAGCGGTCGCTGATGAGGGGGACACCAAGACATTCCCACCAGTGCCACCGAAGCACAGGATACGTCTCACTCAAAAGGTCTTCGGTGGTGATGAGACCATCGAGGAGCCATCGCCCCCATAGAAGAAGAAACGCTCGGGAACAAAGCCCTAGAGTGTGAGAACAGGCTGTCACTGTGCCGAATGGGCGATTGGTAGCAACCAAGCGATCCTAGACTGGACTTCGAGTAGTCTGCGCCACGAGATTCCATCTATACCACTGGTCCCTGGGCTACCTCTAGAGGATCGTGGTGGATGTTACGATATTGATGTTAGGGGATGGATTGAGGGATGGGTGAGGCCCCTTGATGGTGCTTGTTTAAGGGACAAAAGTTCAGGTGCACTGGAAGGCATATCCGATGTACTACTTAACATAGAGCCTATAATTGAAAGAACGACCTCAAGGTGTCTTTCTACTTGGGAACTTAGGAGCATCTGCTAGACTGCCTAGCTGGTGGTATGGTCTGGGATTCTGGGATTCAGGCGTACTCGCTGGTGCATAGGTGTCAATTTTGGAGTCAACGATGCGCTGAAGAAACTTGAAAATTGAAACAGTTCCTTGGTGGTCCGCTTAGGAGAACTACTCCAATAATTAGGCTGCATCGACATGCGGATGACTGGCTCAACTTTGGGAATTGGACAACCTTGAGCCAGATCCCACGGCCCAGGAACTGCCGATGCAGATATTGGGTAGATTTAGGAACAACACCATCATAGGTCGGGCCTCTCTCGCCACAAATGAGACTCTGTGAATATCCGACAGTATCTAGATAACACGATTCCTGCCTTTCCGCCGCAGTGGCAATCCCAAGCGCCCTCACAGGGGACTAGCATCGTCTTGGAGGGGTGCGAGTCCACAGTGGCACCATGTCTACTCCAGGAAAATAAGTAAATTGTAAACTTGGAACGTAGCCATGAACACATAAGGCAAATGTCGTTGACAAAGCAAGAGGTCATATTTGGCCAGACTGACATGGGGCCGGCTGTGGTAGCTGTCGGCCCCCGAGCCAGTTCACCAAATAATCGCCAAGTCAGGACAATATACTGGGCTTGAGATGTGGCCCGCGAGACTAAAGAAAGAGGACAGATATCGTCACAACTTCCAAGGGTCCGGAGGCCTCGAACTCGCTGAATATCAAAGAATAGGATGTTGGAGAACATTCCGTGAGCAAGTCTCAACGGCAGAAACTGAGATTGCTTACCTAAGCAGAACTACCCTGGCCCTCAGTAAACAGATCACGTGGGTGGAGTGAGTGCACGGACCTTAGGGCTCCTCTCTCCGCTTGACTTCTACCCGCCCTGCGCAACTCAGATTTTCCACTCGAACCTTTCTGACCCCAAAGAGCAGGACAACGACATTTTGAGGCAGCACCATCAACGATAGGTTGCCCATCATGTCTCTCGTGTCTGGCGAGAAGGTAAACTCCCACGATTGCTTCATTAATCGATTGATATTGTCAAGGTAGTCCCACAGATACTGACAAACGATGCTTTCTTTTGCAAACAGTCGAACTTCCAGTTCATCTTGCGTCTGCTCAACACCAACGTCGACGGCAAGCAGAAGGTCGTCTACGCCCTCACCAAGATCAAGGGTGTCGGTCGCCGTTACTCCAACCTCGTCTGCAAGAAGGCCGATGTCGACCTGAACAAGCGTGCCGGAGAGCTTACCTGTACGAACCTTACCATCATCCCGAGATCCGACTTGTCAGAGGACATGAGAATGCTAACCAAACATCATTTCAGCTGAGGAGCTCGAGCGTATTGTCACCATCGTCCAGAACCCTACTCAGTACAAGATCCCTACCTGTACGACTCCCCCGACTCCGAACTCGATTTACGAACGAGACAGTGGAATGGCAGGTTGAGCTAACGTGGCGGCAAACCAGGGTTCCTCAACCGACAGCGCGATATTGTCGATGGCAAGGACTACCAGGTTCTCGCCAACGGTGTCGACTCCAAGCTCCGTGATGACCTCGAGCGCCTGAAGAAGATCCGTGCCCACCGTGGTCTCCGACACTACTGGGGCCTGCGTGTCCGTGGTCAGCACACCAAGACCACCGGTCGTCGCGGCCGGACCGTCGGTGTCTCCAAGAAGAAGGGTGGTTAAGAAATACAATGGTCACTTTTGGCGTCCCGGTCGGTTGTGTGGATGGGGTCTTTGGAGGGATACTACACATGGTTTCCCTGCGGCACTGCTGCTACATGAGGCGGCACGCTTATGGCTCTGCGTCGAACAGGTTCTTTCAGAACGACATCGAAAACTGCATTGTGGTCGCTGGCACTGGACTGGTTGACTGGAAGAAACCGGTATCCCTCTGAAACAAAATGGATTCGTGGAATTGAAAACAGCATTTGAACACAACCGGCTCTGTCTTGACGACGATCGTGCAAGGGGCCAACGGCTTTGTGATAGGAATCTCATGGTGTACTACCGAGTTACGGGACTGCCATATTCTAGTCCGCTTCACAGGCGCGCGAAGAGACCCGAAGACGTCCTTGAAGTTAGTTGGCACAAAGTAGTTGGCCCAGATAAGAGGAAAGGAGAACCGGAGGCAGTGTTA
This sequence comes from Endothia cerciana, assembly GCA_026119935.1. Classification (NCBI taxonomy): domain Eukaryota; kingdom Fungi; phylum Ascomycota; class Sordariomycetes; order Diaporthales; family Cryphonectriaceae; genus Endothia; species Endothia cerciana. The sequence continues at coordinate 300,799 of JALRMH010000046.1, read as the reverse complement.
TGATGGCATTTAGTCGTCTTCTGTCGTGACGGCTGCATCTAGCACCTCTACCCTTCCCTGGCCCCTTGTCTCGTCTGCTATGAAATCTGACAGGCCTTTGTATGCCCCCGGCTCGACGAACCCTACCACCTCCCACTCGCTCCCCAGCACGTCCTGAGTCTCGACCTGCTCTATAAAACCCAAGATCTTGTCCTTGACTGTGCCAGTTGCCTTCCTCTCCCCGTTCTCCTCCACATCTGCCTCTTCCTCGTTATCCCCTCCCTTCTTGCCCTTCTTTCCCTTCTTGCCTTTACCACCTTCCTTGGCTTTCGAAGGCGCAGGCGCCTTGACAGCCTGCTTCAACACGTTGGTAGCGCACGTAATCCGCAACCTCATGCGTGCTCTCGCGACCGGGATCGGCTGGTTCGCGATTAGCGCCTTGATGGCCACCAGCGCCTGGCTCTTGGCGCTCTTGGTCGTCACTACACCCGTCCAGACATGTTCTTTCTCCTTGGGCGGCCGTGGCTTCGCCTCTCCGTCCTCGCCTGCTGTTGGTGTCCCCGTGCCGCTCGCCACACTGCTGGTGGATGCTTTGCCGTTGTGGTCCTTGTCGTTCTTGTCCTGGTGTGCCTTCTGCGACAGCATGTCCAGGGCCTTCTCGATCATGCCGGTGGTGTAGACCCTCTTCGTGCGCGGATCGACTAGCTTGCTCGCGACGATGCTGACGACCTCGGCGTGGACGCGCTCGAGCTCGGCTGTGCGCTCCCTGTCGCCGACCTGGATGTCGCCCTTGTTCAGGATCTCGAGGATGATGTCGTCGCGCCTGGCGCCCTTGCCGAAGGACTTCTCGAGCTGCGCATTGGGCGCGGTCGCCCCCCTGGCGACGTCCAGGAAGACGTTGGTGATCTGCAGGACGTTGTCGAGGTCCGTCTCCACGCCCTGGCGCCACTCGAGCACCTTGTTTTTGTAGCAGGCGATCTCGAAGCGCTGCTTGCCCTTCTTCAGGCGCACGAGGCTGACGTTGGTCAGCTTGATCTGGTTCGAGGGCTGGTTGATCTGGCCGCCCGGCATCTTTGACGGCTGGGGCGAAGGACCCGTGTGTGCGAGTGAGTGGATGGTGTGCAGTGTAGCTGTAGGTAGGTAAGAGGAGGTTGGCAGTGGTGGTCTGTGTTGGTCTGTGTTTGCTGTCAGTCTGTGTTGATTTTGTTGTGATCCTCTTCTTCTCTTCTCAAAACAAGGACGCGGCAGGGCGGGGTGGTATGAGCTCATAATTGTTCATTCAGGAACTTCTGGGATTTTCTCAGGGCTTATCTCTTATCCGAAGGCCTTACCATCCTCACTTCAGCCTCGCTCCCGCTCTAGCGCCCGGTTTAACCTTGAAGGCATGCTGACTATTGCAGCCCGTAGAAGACCTTGGAAGTAAACGGGCTACTGAATCCAAAGGACAGTACATAAATCTCAAAGCATGGCATATGCGCACTTAGTTGCCTCAGCCCACCCGCGGCTGCGCAACGCTATCGAAGTGCTCCTGAGGTTCTTGGGTGATGAAGCGTTGTGAGTCACGATGGGGTGTTCTAAGACGGGTTGGTTTTGGGTTTCTGGTACGACCAGGATAATTCAGCCTCCGAGATCAGACGGTGCCTTGATGGTCTTGTGGCTTTCTCTGTATGCGGCGAGCCATGAGTTTATCCCAATCCTCAAGACGGAGACGCTTGGACACTATCTAGGCAGGGCCTCATGCAACGGAGGTGAGGCGCCTTGTTCACGTGTGCGTATCGACCAGGGCACCCTTCACCGTGTTCAGATATGTACCTAGGCGGTCTTCATCTCGGGCATTATTATTGGCCCCATCGCCAGCTCCAAAGGATTCCATTGCAAAAGGACAGGGTATTTGCAGTAGGGATGTATGAGACAGGACATCCCATGGGAGTCAGCCGCAACAGCCGATTCCCCTACTGGATGGGGGATGTCCCGGACGAAGTTCACGTGCAGAAGATGGTCCCGTTGGAGGTGGTCTAGGGTAGCCTCTGTGATGGAGTGACTTTTCGAGGCGAGCCTACTGTATATTGATCCTCCTACTATGTACCATGGTAGACGGATATGGACAAGGCTATGGCCGCCCAACGGGTCTTGATGGGCAAACAGGCAGATCAGTCACGACTCGGATTATTACTATGTACATCGTAGACCGCCCCAGCTCGAGAAGATCGACGGGGCTATTTACAGTACAGATATGCCGGTACTGCTGGCCATGGATCCTGCGTGTCCAGCTGTTCCTGGTGGGCAGGAAAGGGGAAAAGCGCAGCAGGACAAAGGTAGCCTCGCCGGGTGCTGTGCGTCGATGACGGCTTATCAAAGGTCTATCAGAGGGGTCCCGTGTGGGTCGAGACGCCTTAGCGAGGGCCACTCAGAAGGTCACACGAGCAATTCCAGCACACCATCAGGGTCCCTGGGCCTGCAAAGCCCCCTGTGCCTGTGGTAGCAGGTAGTCAGGCACGTAACGCACGGCAAACGCGACGCAACGCACAGCGCATCAAGCAGGCGGGCGTGACAGAGTTACGCCTGTTTCCTCGGCAATGCGCTGAGCCCATCCCGTGCCCTCCCACCCCCGGCGTTTCGCATGGGTACCCACGGATACGTGATTGTGCATGCTGTGCCGTACCAACCAACCCACCCCCCCCCCCCCAGCTCCGAGCTACAGCAGCAACGAGCACCTCTCCCTCTTCAACCTTCCACTCCTCTTCTCTCTTTCCCTCATCATCATCACCTATCCTCCATTCCTCAACGTCCTCGGATCAGAACTGCGTCGAGGCTTGGATCGTGGGCGGCCGGCACATCTTTCCTGAGCATCTAATCAGCTTATCTGCAGTACGTCACTATCGACGCTGCTTGTCTGTCCGTATCAGTGCTCGTCATCACATCACACATCACAACCCATCACCATGAGGATCGCCACCTCATCGGCTCTGCTGGTCGGGGCGGCCTCCGCCATCAACTTCCAGCAGGATGCACAGCAGGTCCTCGGCGGCGCTACCGACAGGATCAAGGAGGCTGCTGCTGGTGCCGCCTCTTGGGCCGATAAGGTCAAGGACTACGAGGCCGCCTTTGGATCTATGACCGACGAGGCCAAGGCCCTCTTTGACGAGATAGCGCTCCTTGTCCCCAACGCCTTCGACTCTCTGCCATCTCTGCCCAAGCCAAAGAAGCACTCCCGGAGGCCCGACTCGGAGTGGGACTTCGTTACGAGAGGGGTCCACGTCCAGAACGTCTGGACCAAGGCTACCGCCGAGGAGGAGAGCCACCGTGTCGTCGGTGGTGACCTCGAGTCTTACAACCTGCGGACCAAGGCTGTCGACCCCTCAAAGCTTGGTGTCGACACTGTCAAGCAGTACAGTGGCTACTTGGACGACGAGGCCAATGACAAGCACCTGTTCTACTGTAAGTCGGCCCCGTTCTTCTCCCACCCTTCCTGCCCGGGAACAACTACTGATGAAGAATTGCCCAGGGTTCTTTGAGTCGCGCAACGACCCTAAGAACGACCCTGTCGTCCTCTGGCTCAACGGTGGCCCAGGATGCTCCTCCCTGACTGGCCTCTTCTTCGAGCTCGGCCCCTCCGCCATCGATGACCAGGTCAAGGTCAAGTACAACCCTAGCTCCTGGAACAGCAACGCGTCCGTCATCTTCCTGGACCAGCCTGTCAACGTTGGCTACTCGTACAGCGGCGGCTCGGTCAGCGACACCGTTGCTGCCGGCAAGGACGTCTACGCGCTCCTGACGCTCTTCTTCGAACAATTCCCTCAGTATGCCAAGCAGGATTTCCATATTGCCGGAGAGAGCTATGCCGGCCACTACATTCCGGTCTTCACCTCAGAGATCCTGTCTCACAAGAATCGCAACATCAACCTCAAATCCGTCTTGATCGGCAACGGCTTGACCGACCCCTATACTCAGTACCCTCACTACCGCCCTATGGCCTGCGGCGAGGGTGGCTATGATGCTGTTCTTGGCGAGAGCGATTGCCAGTCTATGGATAACGCCCTGCCCCGCTGCCAGTCTATGATCAGCAACTGCTACGAGAGCAAGAGCTGGCTGAGCTGTGTTCCTGCCTCAATCTACTGCAACAACCAGATCCTCGGTACATACCAGCAGTCGGGTCGGAACCCCTACGATGTCCGCATTGACTGCGAAGGAGGCAGCCTCTGCTACCCAGGGCTGGGCAACATCGACAAGTATCTCAACAAGCAGGAGGTCATGGCCGCTCTGGGCGTCGAGACTATCGATAGCTACGATAGCTGCAACTTCGACATCAACCGGAACTTCTTGTTCAAGGGTGACTGGATGCAGCCCTTCCACCTGTTGGTTCCTGATATCCTTGAGCAGATTCCTGTGCTCATCTACGCTGGTGATGCCGACTTCATCTGCAACTGGCTCGGCAACGAGGCGTGGTCCAACGAGCTCGAGTGGCCCGGCCACGAGGACTTCAAGAGCACCAAGCTCTCGCCTCTCGAGGCTGACGGCGAGGAGTACGGCAAGGTCAAGTCCTCTGGTAACTTCACTTTCATGCAGATCTACGGTGCCGGCCACATGGTAAGCAACCCCCCCGAATGATTTTATCCAAGTGCAAATTACGATATGCTAATCGTCATCCAGGTCCCATATGACCAGCCCGGTCCAGCTCTGGACTTCATCAACCGCTGGTTGAGCGGCGAGTGGTTCAACTAAAGCAAAGTAGTCATGGATAATACTACAGTCGTGGGGCCTTGTTTGTCATGTAGTGGTCAGGAAAGTGTTTCATTCAAGAGTACTTTCTTATGTGTACCATCAAGTGTGATGTGAGAAGTCGAGATTGGATAGACGAGCGTGTAATCATTACATATCGACTGCGAATAAGTTGGCCATTGCATTGAGCCCCCTCAGATCTCCATCGTGCCATTCGTTTGAGTGAGCTCTTGCTTGCCTTGAGACGGAAGCCGACATTGTAAGGGCTGCGTACGACCTTATGCTTGGCCCCCTTTCCCCGGATGCCAGGCACGCTGATCAAAGGGGATGTTATGACCACGCTGTCCCGGCCAGACTGTATCGAGATACCGTACCAACTGGAAGAGGACAGCACCAGATCCGCCCCCCCCCCCCCCCCCGGGCCCCCAAATGAATCAGGGTCATGATCGGAGCCGTTGGGCCCGGAAGCAGCTTGACAGTCCTTGTTTGGGCATACCGCCCCCTCCCTCAAAGGAATCTAACTGTAAAGGACTGGATTCTAGGGGTAGGGCGAGCGATGAAGCCTGCGCGAAAGGGTAGAGAGGCCAAAGGCGTGACCAGAGGCCAGGCTTGTGCTAGGTGCCGAGGGAGGGGGGAGGGGCGAGGGAGGGCATCATGATCTCGAAAGCGCATTACCCGCTAGTATCGACGGGCCTATGCAGCACAGGAGGAAGCTGTGAACGAGATCGCGATTCCCTATTCCATGGGCACCAGGCAGAGGAGGCTAGAAGGGTAGGGTGGAGCAGAAACGGCCTTGATGGGATATCTTATACATTTATACATAAGACGCTGAGTCTTGTCTTTGTCTCGGGCTGCGTTGCCTCCGCCACTGATACCGGTCGTACCACTGGCTAATATGCATTGCGGCCCATCCCATCCGTTCAACCACCAGTAGGCAATAGCAGAACCCTCCTTCCGTATCTCCCGCCTGCTGCCACGCAGGCATGGTATCCAGCAAGTCTTGTCATGCCCCCCTCCAGCCAAGAACATCATGATCGAAGAATGAACTTCCCCACCGGCCCATCCTGTTCTGGAGTGGCCCGTGCCGGTCTATCTCGGGACAATGGAAAAGTGATGCCGTCTCGTTTTGCCGTTCCGCCTCCCTAAAGGAAAGAAAGAGCCGCAGGCCAGAGGTGGTCGGCCTAGTTCAGCGCGTGTATGAGACAGCACCGGGTCTCGCGGCATCAGATACGAGTAAGGAAAGCGTGAGTAGGAAGCAATGAGGTAGGAGGCGGCAGTTTAAGCGTCGCCTGATGACCGTGAGCGTACATATCCTTTCCATCAACATCAAGGAAACAATGAGAATTTGAAAAACGGCTGGCCAATGTGTGGACGAGCACTGCCATGACGGCCAGTCAAGCTGCCTGGCGGCTCCGACGTTCTCCATGCTGGCGCATTCTAAGTGCACCGCACGTCACCCAGATCTTCACCGCGCATGAGGCGTCAGAGTAGACGGGCTTGCGGGATTGGGGCCTAGAAAGAAGGGACTAGTGCAGTAGCTCTATCTTGTTGATGCCCTGCTCCCTCCCCCGACGCGCACTGGTAGGCGACCTGGTATCGTGAGGTCGTTGTAGGGACCCCCCAGCTCCCAAAGCCAGCCTCGTCCAGTAGGTGAAGATAGCAGCTAGTCTTGATAGGCCACTTTGATGCTTGTCGATGGTCGCTCATGTTCGAGCGACCCAGTGATAAGCATTAGGAACTGCGGATGACAATGTTGTTGGCAGATGTGGCCACGGAGCGTCTTCAGGGTGATTCGGCCGCAGTCTCATACGACTTGTGTCTTCTGAAGAATTGGAAAGCATTCATCCTGAAGCGACTCGGGCGCTTCTTGATAGACTTCTCCTGCGCGGAGTTCACCGAGCTTGTGGACTCGACTTCGAAAATGGCCTGACCGTTGGTCTTCGGCTCGGTCATACTCTTCGCGGAATCCGGGGCGGAAATGGTAGGTATCGGGTTGCTTCTGGGTCGGTCTATCGACTCTTGGCTGACAACACTCGTTCCCTGCGTGCTAGGCGAGAGCGGCATCCTGCCGGTAGTAGCGCTGCTGGCGCAATCACCAGGCGCATGGGCGAAGCTACTGCCCTCTGTAGTCTCGCTGCTGCGTTGTTTGTGCGATCCAACCGGCCCGTCCTCGGTGACGGGCTCAAATTGAGATGAGACGCCGTTCGCGCCCTTGTGGCCGCCTCTCAGCTCCGGAGTGCTTGCTGACCTGGGGATCGGATCTGATGTCTGGGCAGGTGCATTCGTTTCCGATCCCACCTCGGGAGGCTCTTGTCGGCGGTTTCTCTCCGGGTGTGTTTTCGCCAACGCTTCAGCAACCTTTTGCTGGAAGATCTCAAAGTTGGCCGTGAGCTCTCCCACAGTATATCTCATGTTGGGCAATATATCAGCCACTCCTTGGAATAGAGGAAGAGCAAACATGCTCATGAAGTTCAACTGGGACCTGAACTGGGAGGCCCTTTCGGTCAAAGGTGGTGCCATCAGCGACGTAGGGATTTCGAGTTCCTTCTCCATGGAGCGTTGCCTTGCAAACTCGTCCGCCAAGATGTCCATCCATTGCAACGCCGTCTCATGTCGACGCGCCTGCCCCAAGAATATCAGCCTGGGCTCCTCGACACACACACACACACACACACACACACACACACACACACAGGGGAGACTAGCATGTACATACCACATTGCTGATATCTGCGCATTTGATCAGCAGGGCACAAGCGAGACCCTTTTGCTCCTCAACCATGCGGCCGTTCCAGCCTTCTGTAGACTTGTTTGCAGACAACTTCTCCCTTAGGTCGGCCAGCTTCTTCATATAGTCGAAGTGCAAGCCCATGTCTGTGGCAAGAATCGAGCTGATCATGAGACTACGCATTTTTCGGTCTTCGAAGGCGGAGGGCCAGTGTCTTCTGAGGATTTGGGAGAACGCCGCGCAGTGGAAAGATTCCAGCACAGAGCGGTCGTTGTAGAGCTGAGCGAGGGGTGCGTTGAGAGTGACGAGGAAACCATTATTCACACCAGGATGACCAACATCGTGTCCAATTGCGGTGATCAGCAGCGTCAGAGCCTCAAACGGCATCAAGAGCGCTTCCACGGGTGACCTCGGTGACTCATCATGTTGCTCGCCGAAGGGGTAAGGCGTGATGGTGTTGGTGTGCGCAAGAAAGCTGAAGGTTGCCTGCAGGACATCCACGACGTGTCGGAAATTATGATACGGTACAAAGCTGTTGTATGCGGCACGACAGGCAATGACGAATTGGGTCAGTTGATCTGCCAGAGTAGCGGTCAGCACAGCATAAGACGGACGGGAGCCCACACTGCATGGCATGCAGGGCTTGATGCCAAAGAAACAAAAACAATCAAAACCAGCGTCACTTACCAGGAGGGATCCGCCACTGCTCCAACTCGGGCATGGAGAGAGCGTGACTGAACATGAGGGATGCCGCTACGACAAGCTCGTCATCTGAGAAGTCATGGGCGCAGAAATGCCACTGGCCGACTGCCTCCGCGATTTGTGCCTGTCTTTCTGCAGAAATCGATATCCTAAAGGTTCCGAGCGAATTGTCTTCGTCATCGTCGTCCAGCCTGCAGATCCCCCTCATAAGACCTGACACCATTGCCTCGCGGAGATAGGCGAACGGCTTTCCTCCCGTGTCCACGCCGACCCAGGATCGCTTCCTATTTTTTCGTATCTGCAGGACTGCTTCCCGCTCCCTTGCCGCGGCCTGGTGAGCCTTGTACGCGTGGATCTCAAGGCTCTCGATATTCTGTGACCGGAGCGGCGCGGTTATGACATCGACGGCCCCGTGATCGAGACATGTCTTGACGAGTTCGGGCCTGCCGGAGGGGCGGCCCAGGGAAGACATGGAGAGATGGGTACCGCCCACAGCACCGTCGTCCGCGATGCGGTATCCAAGCTTCGGGCCGACCTGGAGCAGGGCAAGGGGAGAGATGACAGCGATCGGCACAACGAGCTTCATCACCTTCAGCATATCAGCCTCAGCCACTATCCTCTGCAACAACCTGAGCCCGTACAGCTCGACGTCGGATATCTGCGCCTCTTGTCTCACAGGTGGTAGCGGCGACGGGTTCGAATGGGGCGACGGCGACCTTGAGCGAGAGCTACCCCTCCGTGGCCGCTCGGGGAGCCTCTCGTCGTGGGGTATGTCTAACAAGACGATGGTAGGGGTATGGTCGATCCTGGAAGCATGGTGAAGGGCAGATAGGGTGGAGAGACAGGACGTGCTACTTGAGCAGACATAGACTACGATAGAGTTAGACCAGGAGTCAGCAATGGCACGCATGCACCCTGGCGGGACGGGAGACCTACCTTGGCCGAAGGCCTCGTTGAGCAGCTGTATGCTGTTCCTCAGGTGACCGGGCTCGGCACCAGGTGTGCCAGGGCTGACGAAGCCATCGACAAGGTCCGGGTCGTCGGCAGGATAGCCCTCGCGGGCATGGCGATGGACATAGATGACATTGATGTCTGTCCTGTCCATGATGGCAAGGTGCAGTGGACCGCGACCAGTCTCGCGACTGGTGCGCCGCTGCCGCGGGACGGAATGGGGTCTGGACCAGGGACGGCTCCGGCAAGAGGTGTAGAGCCCCGTTGCAGGATCGGGAGCGAGACAGCCGACAATCGAGCTCGAGCGAAGGTCTCCCAACACCGAGAGGATTGTCGGCACAGGCACCGAGGCTGCAGCTACCTATAGCAGATGGCGTGCGCACACGAATTGCCCGACAATCTCAAACCCGTGCCAAGATTGTCGGTTGTAGGGGAGACTGGCGAGTGTAAGAGCGGCTGGCAATGCCTCTCAGCGAGACATCGGAATTGAGACGTCGGCAGGTTCGAGGGCTTGTCGCAGAGGACGTGGGGTGTGTTCCCGCGACTGTCGGCCGGGAAAAAGGGGTTCTGTTCCGCGGGAGTCGTTGACATAGACTGGGAAGGGGAAACTGGTAGGAAGTATGGGTATCGCGGAGATTGGCGTGGGCGGGAGTATGAGGAACGAGGCCGGTCCACAAAGGCGACAGGATCCGGGTGGTCGAGTAGTCGTCGCACGGAGACAGCAGTCCTTCGGAACGAGAATTGCGACCATGTACGTATGTATCTCAAGCGTAGCGCAGCGCGAGGTAGTTCAGACAATTGCAACCAAGATCAATCTGTGACGGTGACTCCGGGCCGCCCGCGTTGGGGGATTGCTTTCGAACGACGTGATGCCAATGAGCACACAAAACCCAAAAAAAAAAAAGGGAAAAAAAAAGGGAAAAAAAAAGGAGGGGGGGTAAAGGAACGACACGAGGACGAAGACGAGGACGCGATCGAGTCCAGTCGAGTCGTGGTCAGGTTGCCCTGGGGGTTCAGGTCGAGGCCAGCAGAGTAGGTAGCGGGAATGGGCGAAGCTGGAGTTTGCGAGGTAAGTGGGTGCGCACAGGTGGCCGTGTTGCCGTGGTGGTGATCAGCGCTGGAAATGGAGCTGTGGGGGAGGGAGGGATGGTGTTGGGTGCTGTGTATTGCTCCGGCAGGCCGGTTGACCGTTGGTAGTTGTTGTGGTGGTGGGTGGTTGTCGGTGGTGATGTTGTGTGAGTCGTGGGTAGGGCAGGTGCCGAGTGCGAATGGCAGATGTCGACCTCGATCCCAGGAACGGGGGAAGAAAGTACAAGTGCGGAACTAAGCCCAGGTCAAAGGTTTGAAACGGAAACGGAAAAAAGGCACGAGGAAGGAGGAAACAAGGAGCAAGACCTTTGTGCGTGCGTGCGTGCGTGCGGGCGTGCGAGTGTGCGTGTATTGAGTATGTATTGTGCCGCAGGCTGGATGGATAAGGACAAGGACAAGGAGCCTAGGATCAAGGAGCAGAAGCAGCAAGCAGCGGCAGCAGCAGCAGACGATTTACTGACTAGCAGGGAGACAGACAGGCAGACTGGCTGTGTCTGTGTGTGTGTGTGTGTGTGTGTGTGTGTGTCTGCGTCTTGTCTGCACAAGGTTCGGTATGGAATTTCTCAACGTCAAGTCAGAGGCCAGAATGACACAACCCCAGGGGGGGGAGTGAGCCATTGAGCGACCCAGGCGGTACAAGGTAGAACCAGTCCCAGTTCCCAGACCCAGACCTAGGCCAAACCGAGACCAGGACCAAGCCGGTTAGGAAGGTAGTAAAACTCGCGGAAGAGCGAGACACACACGCGCGCGCACACATGCACACACACACACACACACGCACACAATACACACACACAATACACACACACACACACACACGCACACATGCACACACACACATGCACACACACACACGCACACACACACACACACACACACATGCACACACACACATGCACATACATGCACACACACATACACAACTACCTGTGCTCCTTGCACGTACTATGGGCAGGTGCAGTGGCAGGGTAGGGGAGGCTCTATATACTGTACTGTAGACACGCACGCACACCCGGGCGGGGCGGGGCGAGGTCGGGAAAAAGAAGAAGAAGAAGAATCAGCAGCAGCAAGGGTAGATGGGTACTGTAGGAAGGGCCAAGGTTAGCAAAAGAATGAGGGTGAGATGGGAGAAGAGGTTCCATGATAATTCCCCACAGGGACGAGACCGACCGATACAGCACACACACACACACACAGTAGAGAGGCAGAGTACAGTACAATAGCCACCCCCAGTCCTGCCAGCCCAGCCCAGCCCAGCCCCAACTCCAGCCCCAAGCCCGGAGGGAGAGAAAAAAACGGGATCTTGCAAATTTGGAGGGGGGGAAGGGCAGGGCCTGACCTTGAGGGCCTGGCCGGGAACGGGAACGGGGGACGGGGGACGGGGATGGGGACGGCGAGAGGGGGGGGACTTCTCAGGAACCTTGCGTTCATTTCATTTCCTTTTCTGCTTCTCATTTCATTTCATTTCATTTCCAATTCATCTCATCGCATCGCAGGGCATCGCAGTACGGCATGAGGAGGAGGAGGAGGAGGAGGAGGAGGAGGAGGAGGAAGGAAGGTTGCAGGTGGGAAGGAACGCAGACAAGGCAGGGGTGCCTAGGCGCGAGATGCAAGGGTACCTTGAGCCTGACGACAGCTCCTGCAGATGGTCCTGTACACCTTACCAGTTGGGAAGGAATGGCCGAGCACCTGTCATGTACCGCAGACGCATACTACTATGGTGGTGGTACCTAGGCACCTGGGCACCTGGGGCACCTGGAACCTAGGCAGCTCCGTATCTCCTGTCCCCCTACCGCTCCCGTGTCCCGTCCCTGTTAGGGAACCCCGCTGGGCGATCTGATCATTCCCTGAAGACCCCCCGTACCGTGACTGCTGTACGTACTTAGGTAGTACCATAGTAGTACTATGGCAGCCCTTGGGTTTGCATTGTCGATGTCTGTGTGTTCAGCTCTCTCTACTACACATTCCAAGATGGCCTACGGCGGCGATTGTCTAGTCGAGGCTTCTGAGAGCGTCAGCAGGCGCCTAGTACTGTGGTCAGGTTCCCAGCACGACACATATGCGTGTTGTTGGTGGGCATGTACCCTGTGGGTACCCTCTCGATAGCTCCGCGTCTGTCCCGTGGGGGGGGGGGGGAGCCACGCAGCCAAGAGCAGCACATTATGCATCAGGCAGGCAGAGAGGTATCCATACGATTCGATGCAGCTACAGGTCCAGAAGGGCTGAGAATCGGCCGACGAGACACGGCAGATTAATTTTATCTGTGCCGCAACTTAACCTGGAGCACCCCATTCGTGCCCTTTGTCCATCCCTCTCCTCCCGCCCACCACGCCGGACTTGTACATGATCGCTGCCGATCCTCTCACGATTGTCCCCCCGCCCCACCCCAAACCAACCCCCAAGCGCGGCAGCGGCAACGAATGCGGTGCGTCGAGGGCGAGTCACAGCACGGCTCGGTGCTTCGAGAAATTCGGGAAGTGCCAAAAAGACCGAGACACGGCAGTTACGGGGAGGTGAGACCGCGCTTTTGTTGTGATGGGCGGCCTGGGTGGGCTGGCAAAGGAGATATGGGTTGGGGTCGCTGACAGTGGTGACGACGATCTTGATATCGGACAACAGCCGACGAAGATGCGCGGCGCAGCGCAGTACAGCACAGCAAGGCAGCGCGGTACGTGGCGTGGCTGACATGGCCAAGGGCCGACCTGCTGGCGCCTGTTCAGCTCACAACATACCTAACTCAATTCGAGAAGGGGCACAACTGGGCCTCGACCCTCGATCAGCAATCAGCAGTCGGGGGCCGGTAACGGTAACACGAACGCGGATCAAGGGGGGGGGGGGGGAAGGGAGCCAACGGGGCGGCATTGTGTGTCTCTGAGGGACAAAGGCCCCCCAGTACGATAGGTGGCCGCATGCAATCGATGCGAGTAAGGTTCGCGGGACCCTCTTTTTCCCTTTGACTGTGCCGCCCCATGCCCCCCATATGAAATACGGGACGCTGCGCTGGACGTCAAAGATTGCCCTGCGAGAACCGACCGCAGAGGACAGACAAGCAAAGGCCGACAGGCTGATCAGGGAAACGAGGGACAGATACAGGCAAGAATTGGCAGCCCACTGGGCAGCCGGCCTATCTCAACATGCCGAGGTGTCCTGTCTGTTCTGGGGTGCTACATGTGCCGTGTGTTGTGAGACAACACAACACTACGGTATGCGGTGGATATCGTGAAGCATGGAGATGCAGGCCCCAGCCCGCCCGCCCAGCCAACCGCAGCTTGTCGAGTCCGGCCCCAGGTGGGCCGTGATCGGCAAGCCACACCACCGCAGGCGAATGGCGAGGGCCACCACAGCCAGTAGAGCCGGGGACGCCCCCTCCCCGGTGACGAGAGGGGTGCATGTCCTACCCCCATGCCGCCGAGGATGATGCAGCTCCTGGAGCATCCGGTCATGCCTACCGTGGTATCCATGCCCCAGCCATGCCTGGAAATAATGCGAGCCAGGCTTGGCCGGTGTTTCCACTCCTTCCATGCGCCTTCCAGAACACAGCCAGAACGACCATCGAAGGTTCCATCCCCCTCAATCTCAATCCTTCGCGACGCTAATGTCAGGTACTTCAGGAGTACAATCTCTGACTGTCCGACTTCTTCGGCGCACCACTCAGCATCCTTCGCACGGTCTGTCCTACCCGAAGTCCTCGGTACCGCCTCAACCACGGATGAGAAAACCTCCCCCCCCCCCCCAACACCCACACACAGCGCGAAGACACAGGCTGGCAAGCACTCTCTTGGCCACGGCATCCGAGGTTGACGCCTGTGAGGCTGGTGGGATCGGCAGTAGATCAGAGGGTGACCCACCACCATCCCGTCTCCCTCACATTGCGGGATGTTATCACAGGCCGTGGACGCGCACAGGCTTTGCCGCTCCAAGTCCACGAGAATGTCGTCAGTGGCCACCGGACGGACGGCCAACCAGCCAGCGTTCCTCGCATCTGGGACTGGAACCAAGCTTATCTGTCGTCAATCTGCCGGTCATCGTCCCATCCCAGTAGCGGCGTGACAGCGCCGGCGACAACCATTTATCTGTCGGCCGCGAGGGTCCATCTTGTCTGTGGCAAATTTTAGATCCCCGACCCCGCCGACTTCGTCGCCATGATGGGGGTCACCTTTGCGATGGTTCCCTTCAGTCGACCGCGCGCCACCTTTGCAATACCTACCCGAGCAGCGAGCAGCCCGTTGAGATGCTATGACGGTGAATCATGTACAGCAATGATCACACCCCTGGTCAGCTCCTCCTTTGACCCTTCAAGTTTGCCTCAAAGCCTTGAATCCCTATCCCTCTCCGCTACAACAACTTTTGGGGGTCCATATCTGTCGATCACATAGAACCCTTGCCCCTCAACATGGGATCTCTCACACGGGCGGGCGGCACACTAGCCTGTCGCGAGGTTGCTGGTCCGCGGGACTACAATCTCGTCTATTCTCTCTTTCCGTCCTAGCCCTTATCTTCCCCTTTCCAAGGATCCTAGGCGCGCAGTCTCTCATCCGTGACCTTCCCCTTCGAGATGCCCAACAGCCGCGTTCAATCCGGCCGGAAGCAGCCCAGTGCCCACTCACAGCTTAGATACCTGCTAAATCCAGCATCATCCTCCTGTGCGGCGCGAGTGGTGGAAGCCACGGTCTGCCAACCAGCTAGGGGCTCGGCCAATATCACCCTATCCCAATCGCCTCGACATCCACATTGCAAGGACAGGAAGCCCGGTGGTATTGCACTTTCTGGGTTGCCGCGCGCTGGCAGCGCGAGATCTTGACGATCTTGTACCTGAAGGCACAAGCCACCCAGCCATCGTGCTCGGGGGTTAGATGTCGTGCTGCGCGCGGGGGACGTAACAATAAGCTGAGCAACCACCCGCTGGTTATGTCAATATGGCCGGCTACACAACTTCAGGCCTCGAGGTGTCGCCCGGGGACTGGCTGTCTGCATTACCTTCAAACCCCGACTGTCGTGCTCGTCCTTTGGCCAATCGCGCGGCACGCCTTCCGCGAGGTGACAGGCCGCCGAGGTCGCCCAGCAAATCAGCCCTTTCTCTCGGGTCTTGAGTATAAGTCGTTATATGTCGCCAGCCCTGCTGCCTGCTGCCTGCTGCCTGCTGCCTGCATTCCTGGACCTACCTTTGCCTGCCACCCCACCTGGTCTGTCGGCCGCGGGCAATTCGCGGGCCAGTGTAGATCGGGCGCGGGTTTCATAACTTACTGATACCATCCGGGGGCATACTCGCCCCAAGGGGGTGTCCTCGCGCCAGTATGTGAGGCAGGCACAGGTAGGGCCTAGTTTTCCCGACTGAGCCTAAGACCTCCCGAGTGAGCCTAAATATCCGCCTCACCTGACACCTCACAGCTTACAGCTCAGGACCACCACACGTATAGTCGGCAGCTACAGGCCGTCTTATCCAGTTGTAGAGAATGCCCGGCCACGGCACCTTCTGCCTCAACTACCGGTTGGTCTAGCCATCTCTCGATGCTCTGCTCTGGGCTCTGCCGGTTGCTTGTCACAGACATCAGCTTTAGGCATAGCCCGAAGCATGCCTACAAATGCGGCCGCCCAATGTCCCAGATCTGGATCTGCAGGGTATCGAAGGTTTGACATCATCTGCGCAGTGAAAAAAAAAAAAAAGAGAAAAAAAGAAAAAGGGTCAGCTTCGCGGCGCCAAGCGACGTGGGATGGATAACGGTCACTCACGCGTCAGGGTCTTTTTCTCTCCTTCCCAACACATGCTTGTCGCAAACAATCCAGCTGCCGTGGCCGTCTGCCGCGGCCGTCTGCCGTGGCGCGTCCGATACATTTATGCAGAAGCCTCCCCGAGCCAACAGGCTTCCCGGATCCGCTACAAATAAGCTCCCGACCCCATGATTAAGCTCACATCCCTGACGGCCTCGTTCCCTCAGGAATGTCGCCGCCGCCGACGTCTCGTGACGACGTGGGCTCGCTCCTCATGCCTCCTTTCCCATCCACGAAGTATATCGATCAACCATCCGACGGTCGGGAGGAGGCTGTTTTTGCCACAGCACACTATCGGACACCTGCGCTCAGACAAAGCATGCTAGACACACAAGATTGCCTCTCTGCAAGGGCGTGGGGGCTCAGAAAGGTAGCGGTATGGTGTACGTGGTAGCATCAAGCAAGCGAGGGTCAGGGTAAGTCACCCATGATGGCACGAGTTCAATATCGCCAAGATCCCAGCAAGGGTACTGCAATGTCCAACAGCCACGTCGGATCTGTGCGTTCTCAGACCGGACCTTGATAAGCCGTCCCATTTCGGATGTCCTCTTTGCCTATTGTCTCTGGATAACTGATTCATGAATTACATTACATTACACACGTACTTCTACGTATGTCCCTGAATGGCCGGCCTCATTTGTCACATCCGATAGGGATAAATCCGACACCTTCGCAACCCTCTCAACCTTCCCAATCTCTCCTCTTGAAGAGCATGACTAGGCCGCAAGATGACTGCCCATCTCAGACATCACGGTGATCGAGGTGAACCTAGATTGGAACAGTGGTCGGCGATCAAACTCAATTGCTGGACTACGTTGAGCTCAGGCCCCGGGCCAGAACCTGCCACGGGAGGCTCTTGAGGATACTTTCGGCGTATCCCGTGTCCGACTCTCTTGTTCCAATAACCAGATGACCTCGGCGCCAACCGATTGCGAAACACACGCACGTCATCTCTGAAGCTGCTCCTTTGCCGTCCAGAGCGTCACCGGTACTTGACCTCGGACCACACATGCCCACGCTGTTCCGCGCGGATACGAGACATGCTGCTGCCCTACTGCGGCCGGACTGAGGCCCTTCCAAGGCGCTCGAAGCTGGGAGAAGGTCGTTCGGCCTCTCCCGGCGGACCGATCCTCCCCAACCACTTGCGCAAGAGACACCTCCGCCCCTAACCTCCCCTGCGCTGCTTCGGATGAGGGCTTGTGGACCTGTTTTCCTGAAGGTTCAGGCTGCCCCCACCGATGTGGTCGGGCGAGGGCAGGAGAGACACAGGAGATATCCAGAGAGGCATACCGACCCTGGCCGCGGAAGGCCTCCCCGGCGCATGCGTGCGTTATAGCAGCTTTGCCGCATTGCCATTTCGAGGCCGACAACATTCACACGCGAGAGCATTCCTGCCGAATTGTTCTGGACCATCCGTCGGTGGAGAATACACAAAGGAAGGGTAGGGGTCCCTGATGGGTATGTACAATAGTGACACTCAGGGAGATCCGGCGGCGGGGGGGGGGGGGGGGAGGGACAAGGCCACCCCAGTCCAGCCTCGTCTACATGAAAAAGACTACACAGCTCGGGTTCGAACTTCAAGAGCCTCGGAGTTCTTCGAGTCAAGGTTCTAGCCTCTATGCCAGCGGTTGGGCTGTATGAACTTCGAAGTGAGTTTGAAAAGTTGTTCGGTTTATTTTTCCCTTCCTCTCGAAGCGGGCCCGGAGTATTGCCGCGGACTTTTAAGCATAATTGGGGCATCCTCGGGAGGATCATTGGGCGTTTCCTGAATCTCAAGGACCCTCGGCGTCTCCGTTGGTAGAACCATCCAATGTCGACGGCGCGCTTCATAGACCAAGGCTGAGGAAGGGTGGAGCGGAGATGGGTTTAGCGTAGGTTAGGTGGAGGACACAACGGGTGAAGGAGAGCCCAAAGGAAGGCCGTAGACGTCTATTTATCGCACACAGTGAAGAAGCCGGTACAATAAATTCAGCGGGTCTAAGTTGCAGTACTCATGCAGTAACGCCTTACATAGTATTTCCTCTATAGACGGAGAAGTGAATTCCTCTAGAGTCTATCACCACCGTCTCTTCATGATCTCATATGCTCTTAGTGCGTAATTAAAAGACAGCCGCTGGCCATCATCGTCGGGTCGTTCGAGTTCGATGGCCCTGCCTCGCCCCTGGTTTCACTCATGAGCCGCCCAATAATGCACAAGAATGTGAATGTTGCACGCCCCCTTCGCCTTGAGCTCCTCTTGTTCAGCTGCCAGGCGCGCGCCTCATCCTGTACGTGGGCACAAGGGACCATCCTCTGGCACGGATAAGTACGCGTCGGATCCGTTTTCGGATCCAACTTCTGCGCCGGCGCCGGCCTGGGAACTGAGGGGGCATGGTCCTGGTGATGGCATGCCGTCGTACTTGACTCCTACATTTCTAGAGATGGTGGTCTAGACGGTGGCCATAGCTCCCGAGTCGGGGCAGGACCGACTTGAGGCCCTGCTGCATCTTGGCTCTCAAGCTGCGACAGCAAGTGCTGAGTGACTAGCGGGACTCTGTACCCTCGCTGTTGTTGACGGCCTCGTCGTCATTAGAATCACCCTCGTCGTCATTAGAATCACCCTCGCCGTGGAACATGCGCGCGTATTGGCGACACGCTTTCTCCAGCTTTGGTCCGCCGAGCGGGCGGTCGCTGCGACGCCGGTAGAAAAGCAGGTACGCGTGGGATGTGATCATCCTCGAGGTATCCCTGACTGGGGATACTATGGAGTCGTCGAATTTGTACCACGCGCCATCCTCGAAATTCTTGGCAAAAGCAGTGTAGTGGCCCCCGCCCAGGCCACCCATGTGGTCGTCAATAGCGATCAGGTCATACAACTCCTGTTTCTCGCCATCTTTCTCAAGAACTCGACTAGATATATCCAGGCCCTCGATTGCGAAGTCGACAGTAGCATCGATCTTGTCACGGCGGTGACCGCTCGAGCTGAACCGCTTGAGATGCACAATCAGAATGTCCGGCGTATGCCACAGGTCGAATTTCTTGGCCGCTCGACAGAACTCCTTGCACTTAGGACAGTACCATTTATCATCTTCGGACAGAATTTCTTCTTTCTCGAATTCGGCCAGACAGTCGTCCAAGGTGATGCCCTTGCTAGAGCGTGACCGACGAGCCTGAATTTTGGCCTCGAGCTGCGGGTCTTTGAGCGTCTCAATAGCGGTCGGTAAGAACGTCGAGCGAGTTGCAGTCTTGTTGTCATCGCTGTTGGGTTCGCGACCAAAGACCTGGTCCCATGCATCTGGATTCCAGTCAACCACAATGCCCTCACCGAGACGGACCAACGGACCGCCATCAGCCTTAGAGCCCCACTCAGGATCATCATCGTCGAAGAGGCTGAGACTATGGTTTTGCTGCTGGTGGTACGACCGTCGCGCATTTTGCTGATGTTGCTGCTTGTTGAACCTCTTCTGACCTTTCTTCGAATAGGTCTTGCACCCCTTCATCTTCTTCTTACCACCCTTCAGACCCGGTCTCGAAATCCGGTGGGGCAGTTCCTGATAGCTGTCAGTTCTACAGCCCAACATATTACAGTGTTGCCGTTGACGAACCGTAACTTCCGGGAAAGTCTCATCGTCGCTCGACTCCTCGAGCATTCTAGTCGAGACTTCAGGAGCGGGTGCAATGTCAGGGGTTTCGTCAGTACTACTCTCTTCAGAAGCTGTCCCGGAGCCAGATGGGCTCGGCATGTCCTCGTCACTTGGAGTGAGAGGCCGTGGCTTTCTCGATTCCAGCCTTGGATAGAGTTTGTCGGGATTTGACCCGAAACTGCTCCACCCACTAGGAATAGCAGTTTTCTCCGTGAAGAAGCTCATGTCAAACAGGCCCTGGAGTTGACCATCGAGGTATACTGCTGGATCTAGCCATTCGGGCCGCTGAGTACTGAACTTTTTGAGGAGAGTTGAGGATCTTCCTTCCACGTTAGCCGGCTTCTGGCGCATCGAGCCATAGCATGTGACAACATACCTGTCCGCGTCCTGTTGCGCCGACGGAGTTTGGGCCGCATCCTGCATGCTCACGTCCACAATGTCATCTTCGCCCTCTACAGATTTTGCTACGACCCTGCCGTCCGAGTCTGCATCGGAGGCATTAATGAGTGAGTGTTCAGGGTCAGAAATATAGGTCGGCTCACCACCGTTCAGAGATGACAGTGGAGAGCGTGTGCTGAAGGTGGCAACCTTCTCCAAGATCTTGCGGCGGATTCTGTCTTCATCGCGAGCCTATCGAGACGTCAGTATAAAAGCCCCTACATCAATCTCTCAGCTGGGTAGCAAACCTCTTCAGGATTCAGTGTAATGAAGTGTGGTGGTGACACATTTTCCGAGGATCGGGCTGGCAGCATCCTGCTTGACCTGTTCGAACGGGGATTCAACCTGTGGAACACCGGAACCGCCATATTTTGGGCCATTTCCTCTGCGAGCGGATCATTCGCTAAGGGTATGTCGTCATGGGTGCTCAGAATAGAGTACTTGTGCGATTTCTTCTTCCTAGGGAGATTCGTTGGTGGGGCTTCCAACTCGAAGAAGCAAGGCATGTCCTCTTTTTGAATCTCATCTGACACCTGCTGGCCGTCATCGTAGATCTTGAAGAACTTGTCCTTGTACTCCTCAGCTCCGATGAGACGCTCGACCGGTACACCGACCCGGGGGGAGAGGAACTCCTTCAGCGCCCTGATGCTTGCGGTCTTGTCGAGTTCAACCGCCACGCAGACTGGCCTGTCGTCCAACGGGAAATATTTGACCTTCCCCTGCCAAACGTTCTGAACCGGCAGCGGGAGTGTAAGGTTGGTGAATGGCTCGAAGGTGATGCTGATTTTCGCACAAGTCGGACAAACAAGTGTTGATTTGTACAGTCCAGTGAAGAGATCGCCGATCACTGAGTCGTCGCGCGCTTTGTGGATGCCCCAGACCCTCTCAGCCAACTGCCGGATCTTCTCTGGATTGCCAACCATATCGTCCGTGGAATCCGGCTTCTCGATATAGGGCTTCTTCTTGACCCGGTTCAAATCCTCCTGGAGCCCATCGAGCAAGAATCCCAAAAACTCCTGAGTGTCCTGCTGCGCCCAGCCGGAGAACTGAGGCGCATACCGGCCGACGACATCCTTGAAGTTCCGCGGCGTGACAGAGCTAGGCGGCGGGCCCTTCTTGTAGATTATGCCCAGAAGATACGCGTATGCTCGCGCGACATTCCCGCCGTGACCCAACGGGTTGTCGAAGTTCAGCTCCTCGGCGTATTCCTCGGTCAAAAAATATTTTGTGAGCTCCTCGACACTCCTGATGCACTGAAGGGCCGAATTCATGTAACACGTATTTCCCAGATTCGAAAGCCCGGTCAAACCCAACGTCCGTCCCGATCTCGCCTGTCGACCGCGTGTTCCTGGCCCCGATGGAGCGGGACTGTTGCGACCGCTTCGGTTTCCCTTGCCTGTGCCATTAGCTGCGGAGTCGATGGTTGCACCGAGTAGGGAGGCTGGAGACGGACACATTAGTGAGTAGAGAGGAGCAGTCAGATGATGGGGCTCACAATTTTTGGCGGGGCCCTCGATAGAGGTGCTGGTTGCAGCGGTGTCCACCGTCTTGGAGTCCGAGTCGGCGGCCTCATCTGTGTTGGTGGTACTAGAGCCATTCTGGGTCTGGGCTTTACTCTCCCCAGAATTATGGTCCCGTTGCTCTTCTGGCTCGGTAAGGTCTTGCTGTTGCGCATCATTTCCGCCAGAGCTGTCATGCACCAGGGTAATATCCTCGGCTTCGGAGCCAGGCTGCGTCTCTCCCACACTGGCCGGGTCCATATCCAAGCCAACTAGGTCAGGAATGTCCTCGTCGTTACCGTCGGCTTGCGCGGTGGTCGACGCATCGTCCCGGGGCGAGTCGGCATCTCCCTCTTGCACAGCCTCATCAACGCCCTCGATCGGGGCGCCATCTGGTACCAACGCATCGGCGTTGTCGGCGGAGGGCGGGAGGGAGAGCATGTCGACATCCTCGGTCGTGTCTTGGTTGTCGTCGGGCGGCGCGCTCCCGGCGCGGCGCTTCAGGGGTGATGCCGATCGTGGCAAGTCCTCAGGGCGTGACATCTTCCGTTTCTTGATGGTGGAAGACGTGGTGAAAGGGAGCTGCCCGCGCAGCTCCAGGTTGGCAGATGAGAGGAGACACGTTGGAGGACCGGGAAGGGAGGAGAGGAAGGAGGACGGTATCTCGATGCGCCGCGGAAATGCGATATGCAGTCGACGGTGGCCGAAGAATGTGGAGTTGCAGAACGTATCGTAGGTTGATGAGGATGCAATTCGAGTCAAATCAAATCGCCCTAGGGTGCAACGGCAACATTTAGCAAAAAAAGGAAGAAAAAAAAAAAAGGCCACCAACACCGGCCCGGCAAGGTAAACGGAAAAATAAAAGGAAGAGGAACTATAAGAAGGGCTCAGGTTTGTTGTGACTGTGTGTGAGAGGACACGCCTGCTGTCACAAGGTCGAGAATTGAACTCGTGGGCGGGTGTATACTTGTAGGTGGACGTAGTAGGTGGAGGTGTTTTGCCATCCATACACGCTGTGAGTAGGGAGGGGGAAGGGGATGAAGGCGCTGAGTGTCTGAAGGAAGGGCGGCGAGGCAGGCGGTGGACAGTGGGCTGTGAGGGCTGTGAGGGCTGTGAGGGCTGTGAGGGCTGTGAGAGGTGGGTTGGTACATGCAACCAACCCTCACAAGCAGGTTGTGTTGGTACGGCAGTGCGAAGGACTCAAGTGCAGAATGCAAGAGGCATGAGAATGGTCCTTGACATACCTGCACAATAGGGGATTGCAATCTGCAAGAACCCACCTGGCTTCTGCTGATCGTGTGCTGAAGACAGGAGCAATCCTCTTGTTCGACGGGGCAGAGAAGGGGGGGGGAAACTATTGACGTCGTGGTTTGCCTCTCCAAGTTGGAAAAAAGATTACAGGCCAAAGGTTATGGAAAAGGGTTCCCGCCGGGCCCCCCAAGTCCCCTCACACGCTATTTTGGGTTGCTGGGGTACCTGGACGTGGGGCTTGTAAAATTCTGCCAACCCGCCGCCTTTTCCCTGGTCCCCCATCAGGGCCACCCTCCTGTAGGTGCCGGACCTGCGGGACACAGGGGCTTGATTCCTACTACGGTAAGCATGTACAGAGAGTACCGTACATCCTCCCTAGTGTTGGCTCGAGGGCCCCGTCCCACTGAACCTGGCTACGAGTCAGCTGGTGCTTCTACCTTAGTACGGATTACAGAGGGGTCAGGAATAAGCCAGGGCTCAGAAGGACGGAGGGTCAGCCTACAAGGGATTGACCGAGGACATCCCGAGAGAATACATTCGAAAGCCATTGGCTGTCAACGTAGATCCACTAGTTGTTAGAGCACCTCCAGTCAATACCGACCACAGCCTACAGCCGGTTGCTCATTGCCACCAATACTCAGCATCGTTGAAACTACATCTTCTACCTAGTCCACCCGTTCTATGAGATACTCGAGGTGTTGACAAGACTCTCCTGCAATAGCATCGTTCACATCATCGCATCGTGCCTGGTGCTGAAGACGTTACCATCCTTCATACATGAGCCTCCATGTGCAGGTACGTTTGGGAGAGTTGTCCCGAACATCTCTCCACCACGCCTTCATCGTAACTCCCTGAATGGACGATCGCAGCCCCTTGCCCGTCGGTTCAGAGCTTCGGGTCTAGCTCCTCATACCCCGTGAGGTCCTTGACTGGCCGGGCGCCCGCGCTGACGGGCAGCCGAGCCTTGAAGTCTCTAGGGTCCTCGATAAAGCTGATCGTCGTCCCGTTCAGCGACGGCGGGTTTGCCTCCTCGTGGACGCCTTGCACACCGTTGACCTTGGGCGACAGCTTCCTCCACGCCTCCGCCGCGGCGTCGATCTTGGCCTCCTCGACCTTGAGGTCGTGCAGGAGGTACTCCTTGAGACCTTCTATCTCCTTCTGCTCATCGTGGCCAGCCGCGCTCAGCCGCGCCTGCAGATCCGTCGCCGCCTGGGACTCGCGTTCGGTCGAGTTGAGGTCCAGTGTCTTGACAAGCTCCGAGATCTGTTTGGTCGAGACATCGCTCGTTGCCTGCGCGACCATCCACACAGAGACCTTGGCACGCTCGGGCGATGCAGGGCTGATATAATGATCAAAGAAGTCGATCATCTCCTGCTTGGTCAGCTGCTTAACCTGGCCCGCAGTCCTTTGTGCTGTTTTTTAAAGAGAAAAATGTCAGCTTGCCGGTCCAGCATGTAATCATGAGCTTGCACTCACGGAGGTCGAAATCGTAGTATTCATTAGATACCTGACCCCAGAGGCGGTTGGTCTCCTCGTCGAGGTTCTTCGTCTTCTCAAGCAGTTTGATGATGACACTGCGCTTGTGGCCCTCGAAGTCCGAGTCGCTCATCGTCTTCAGCAACTCCGCGGAGCTGGTCAGGAAGCTTTCGATCCTGGCCTCCAGGTACTGCGTCGTCTTCTCGCTCTGAATGATGAAGCGGAAACCCAGCGTTGTCGCGCTGGTCTTGATGCCACTGAACACGATGTAGCCCAACTGCTCCTTAGTCCGAAGCTGGTCGAACGCGGGCTCGTGAAGGATCTGGCTAAGCAGCAGGACCTTCGACCGAAGCAGGTGCTCGTGCTTTTCACCCACAAACAGGAAGTACTCGATGCAGTGGTTGACATTGGCAGGGTCCCCGAGGGTCTTCTTGAAGACGTAGTTCGAGCCTGGTGGAAACAGGAATGAACGCCAGATTGGCCACTGCGTTTTCGGCAGCGAGCGCGTCTTCAGTGTCTGCTCCAGCATGTCTGTGAGTCGGAGAGCGTCCTCCTTGTACAAGTTGCCGTGGACCACGGCTTCAATGTGCAGTTGCGAAAGTAGTTCCTTCTGGAAAGCTCGAGTCGACTCGTAGGTGACGATGGGCAGCTCAGCAGCGAATTCTTCGACCGTGAAGTCGTGCTCCGTGGTCAGCCAGTGGGTATACTCTCCCACTTGGTGGAATGGCTGTTGGAGAGCCCAGTTTCGGTATGCCCTGCTCACGCGTTCCTTGATGATGGCGAACCGGTCTTCTTTGACTTCCAGATCTCTCATCGTCTTGAGCACCTGCTCGAGCAGCACCGGAAGCTTGTCATTGTACCCGCCGACCTCGAGGAACAGCCCCCGAGAGTCCAGCGAGACGTGGTACTGCAGGCCCGCCAGCTCTGCATCATAGGAATACTCTTCTAACGCATCCCGCACAAGATCCGTGAAGATCCTTGCTTTGACAGCGTTCTCCGCTGATGCGTATATTATCGGACTCTTGCAGCTAACGATCAAATTCGCCTTGGGCACCCAGAATTGGTCGTCCTTCTTGTACCACGTACGCGCCATGCCGTCATTTCTGACCAGCTTCGGCGCGACCGCAGGCTCCTTGACCTCCTTCTTCTCCACTTCAAGTTTGGTGGGTATGAACTGGTTCTTGTGGGGCAGGTGCAGTTTCGGGATCCGGTCCGCAGCCGGGCTCGAGACCGCTTTCTTGATCTCCTCCATGAAATCACTAGGGATCTTCTCGGAGGTGTACTCCGTTCCGTACCACTGTTCCTTCTTCTCCCATGTACCAGGGTAGTCGCGGGATATAATTGTCATCCGGAGGCTTTCTGGTCGCAGGTGCTCTATCCCCTCGCGGATGGCCTTGGGGTCAAACTTCCTCAACCGGCTGGTGCCACTCAGCAGCCATTCCCGAGGCAGAGGCTTCTGCATGATGGCACTGATCTTGCTTGTGAAGCGGCTTGCTGGGGTCTTCTGCTTGAATTTGAAGTCGACGTCCGCCATGCCCTTTTGTTCCTCCCAGATCCACTCTTGTGGCTGGAACTCACGTAACAGTGCGACATATTGGAAGAATACCTTCACAATCTCTCGGTAGTTTTTCAAACCCTGAAGCAAATATTAGTATTTGACAAAGCACCAAGGCGGAGAAGTGCGACTTACTTCCTCAGTCAGTCGGATTTGGCATTCAAACATTCCAGGGGAGCCGGGGCACACTGGATATGCTCCAGCGCTGAGACCGTTCGCCCATCCCTTGCCCTTGATGTAGGACATGATGCTGCCAGGACCTTCATGTCCGATCAAATGGCTGATGTACCTACTAGGCAGCGACTCAAAGAGCTCGTCCTCATCCGGAAATGGGAAGCACAGGCCCAGTTCTCTAGAGTCCATAACTGGTTTTGCAAAGACCTGCATGGCGAGCTGCTCAGGTCCCAACGGGGACGCATCCAACCACCTATTGGGCTTGAGATTCTTGTCTTCGATATCCGAGAAGTACTCCACGACCCAAGACTCGAGGAGGTCTAGGGGCTCTCTCCCTAGAACCACGAGCTTCATGCGGTTGGCAGAGTAATGCTTCTCGTGAAATTCAATGAACTTCTGCCTTACGTTGATTCCTCGAGCGTCGGGTTTGGTCTTCAGGGTCTCCAAGCTGCCTGTGGAGAAATAGCAGTAGGGGTGCGCAGGGTTGGACAGAGACTTCTCAAGCTGATTGAGCCGCCAAGTGTCGCTCTGGAGGTTCTTCTTGTTCTCGGAGTCTACAGCTCGAAGCTCACGATCCAGCGTCGACTCGAGGAACAGCGGCTCAACGAAGAATTGCGCAAACCGGTCCAGACCGCCCTTCAATGGCGAAGGGTTTGTTGCAGATGGCTCTTGGTCATCACTTGGTCGGCTTCCAACCTCAAAGTAGTAGTTCGTCGACGTGGCTGCAGTGTATGCGTTGGACGAGCCAGAATGAGCAGAGAGGTACTGGTTGTAGGCGTTTTCCTCGGGATACTTCCTGGTCCCCATGAATAAGAGCTTCATGAAGGTCAGTATAGACATTCGACATTGAAGGGGCGGCGCCACCTACATGCTCGACAGCGTGCGCCATGCCTGGCATGTCCGCATCGTCACTGAAGTTTCCCACGTTGACGTCCATGGCCGCACTGGCCTTGTCGGTCTTAGCATCGTGAACTATCAGCGCCTCAAGCTGGTTCGGGAGCCGGATGACACGATAAGTCCTATCGTCCAGTGATGGCCTTTCCAGATGGTCAGTCACCAACTCCGCGGGGCGGAGCTCGTGTTCTGCGAGCGGCATCTCGCCTGAGAAGGCCCGGTATTGAGAATTGGCTGGGTAGACAGATGAGTATCGGATCCGACCTCCTTTGAGAGTCGACCGCAGGTTTTGTAACCAGGTTTTGCCGCCGAGCAGAGGCCAAGATTGAGGCACCCGAGCGGCGAGACCAGGTTCGATGCCTCCGGACGTGTGAAGTTTGGGGAGGCCGTGGGTGGAAGAGCACCTTGTTGCTGGAATCAGAGGGCACGACCCGGATACAACAACTGGGCTGGTCGTCTGTTGCAAGGCCTGTACGACTTCGTGTGGGGAGGTGTTCACACCAGGTCTATGGCTAGAGGTACTAGATCGTGGCGCTACCGTATATCCGGATTGCAGACAGTCGACCCCAGGCTTTAGACGGCGAAGGGGCCCACAGGCAGTGGCAGGGCGGGTGCGCAAGCCTCTGTACTCGTCGCTGTCGTTCAATCAGCCCAAAGGTGTTGCCACAAGCCTTGGACAGTCAAGGTCTGTCACCGCCCGGAGTGGTACTGGTAGTAACCTACTGGTGTTTCCTGGTGTGACAATGTCAGTGAAGTCAAGTGGAAATGCTTGGGCGGAGGAAGAAGACATCAGTGACTTTATCTCCAGAAAGTTTCGTGTTTCACCGCCGTGAAAATCGTCGAAGGGGCAAACGAAGGGTCACGTAGCACTTACTTGATGCAAATCTGCTTCTGGCCGTTAGCGTTGCCGATGCTAGTGTTGCTCGCGCGCAGATGGGTGCAACTCGGAAATCTCATCTAGTTGTCTTGGCAAAGGTGGTCACTGACCTGCGCAGGGTTTTAAAACAGTTCAAGATGCTCCGGGAGATGGATGAGGTGAGAGGCCTTCCCGGAATTGGAAAGGAGTGACGCTGATGGTGAGACTGGCAGAATTGCACACTGGGTACACGGGCTGCAGAAGAGCACAATTTCCAGTGCCGCCCTGCTGACGAGTAATGTAGCGGGCTAAGGCCACCGCGTCCAAGCAGATGCCTGTAGATGGTACCTTGATGGCGCCGAAAATGCAATCGCTGGGCCCGGCTCTGCGGCCACACGTCGGCTTCCTGTGACAAGCTTGGCCGGCGATCACCAGCAATAAGGCCTAATCTGGAGAGTCAGCACGTGTGCCAGGTTCTGACGATGTACAGTGAGTATGTCGATGATGCTATGACTTTTGGCCCCCAGAATGGGTTATTCCGGACTGCTCAAGGCCACTCTGGTCTGTGTAGAAGACAAAACAGAGCATGTATGTAGCAAATGCCCAACAAAGGCACTTGAAAAATATCCGAACCTCAATTGAGATGAAGTCAGCCTGTTGTGACCGACGAAGTATCTGTCTCAATACAAGGTCCTGCTGAAGAGCACGCCTTTGTCTGAAAATACAAACAGGTGGACATGTGTGGATGGTGCACGTAAGCATAAAGAGTATTCAGCCCATGAGCCCCCCTTCACACCGCCTCATACACCGTAGACAGAATGAAAGAGGATTCGATATCTCGTTGGTCACTTGATGAACCGGAACTCTCAGGCGATGATTGCATACATAATTGTGGACGAGGAAGTGCAGATGCGATCAGTTAGACCTACTTAGTACTCAACAACCAGAAGATTGAGTGGCTGAGGTGGACGAATGAAGCCTTTTCAACCGAATTTCCGCACTTGCGTGCCAAAGTCCTGTCTACCCCTATTGGGGCGTCAGGAGGGAGTCCTCAAATGAGCCGAGGGACACAGAGTGCAACCGGTTATCTCGCTGAGGGAGAGGCGTGTCCACGATGTACAGGGCGAGTAAGCCAGCGTCGTGATGTATTGTATCACAAAGTACACCGTGTTTTCAGCTTTCCTGAATGGCGGCACTGCCGATTGACTCCAGGACGACAACCGGACGCCTACTCTGCGAGCAATTGAAACAAGAGAAAAAGGAGTGGTCCTAGACTCGTGGCAGGGCTCTGCAGTCCTTCAAAGGCAGCTTGAAGGTTGTTGGAGGATGGTTTACCGCTTTTTTAGCCACGAGCAGCCATCTATGCAAGTCGATTTCAGGGTCCTCTCACCCTGCCCCGCTGCAAGATCTTATCGATATGAGTAGATGGAATCGCGGGGCAAAATATGTGCCATAGTGCCACACTACCTTCGGATGGGATTCGTCCCCAGATTCATCGCCTGCATGTGCCGCCAGGGATTTTTGTGAGGTATCCTGTAGCAGTTTGAGCCACCTTGTGCTTGGGCCTCTTGTTAGTTGTCGCAAGCGCTGTGTCGTAGGATGATTGAACTAATGCGCCTTCTGCTTTTGGTTCGAAAATGGTCGTTCGACTTGACTAGTAGTGGTGAACAGTAGCATGGTGATTGCTCTTTGCGTCCAACATGATGTGATATGGTAAGGCGATCAGGTGCTATACATCTTCACTCAGTGCACAGGCCTGCGACGGACATCTGCCGGTAGGTCTTGGACCCTGTTGAATACAGGCTATGACAGCAAGGGCACTAAATCTGTGTGATGGAGCTTATTGATCCTTGTGTACATTATGTCCTCTGTAGTCCAACATGCATTCCGTCCCCAATAGAAGAGGGTATGGCTGTAGAGCATCCACATGTACTGCAAGCCTAGTTGCGCAGCTCGTCGTTAGATGGCATGTCCCATGTCACACAGACTTCTGCAGCGAAATGTATGCAGCCTTCTCGTCAACGTGTGGGCCATAATGAGCAACCATCTTGACTTGCGATTTGCTTCTAGTCCACCTATAACTACTGACGCCCAGGTCTACTTATGACTTCGGAACTTCTTAGAGGATAGTGCTGGCTCATAAAGAGTCCTCGCACATCATATTTGCGCTGACGACTTGGTATTATCCTCCTTGTCTACTGTGGAAGTGACTTAACCGATGCCTCCGAGCTATGGCAAAACCCTTGTTGCCAGGACTCCTTCTGTGCTAGAGCGTGCAGTGCAGACCAGAAATGGTCTGCAGTGTCCCAAGCCCATCTCGCTCTTTGTACTCGGTCAGCTTGGGCGACTTCGACTATACCATTCTCAGCGGATCGCTACGAGCCACTCCAAGAGCCAGGCCCATATCATATGCATGTACAGAGTATGGGAGAGCCGCAATTAGGCAAAGGCTCTTGAAGAGGGTTGCAAGGCACTATGAGAAGGACTGAGCGCACCTTCACAAAATTCTAATGGGGCTACGCTCAGCCACGAACGGAGACGCCGTAGTTACGTGCTACAGGGAATGACCGTCACGACACGGTTATTATCGCCGGCCGGGCTTGCCCCTCGAACTGTAGGATCCCGCGCCAGAGATCGAGGTGAGCTTATTCAGCTTGACCACCTTGTCTCGGCGCTGTGGCATCTTTCTGGCTCTCTCGCGCTCGGCGTTCTGCTTCGAGCGGACTTCATCGCGTTTCTGTGATCCGTACCTGGCACGACCAGGCTTGCTCTGAGGCGCCTCCTCGCTGGAATCTTCGTTGGGAGAGTCTGAGGAGCCAGAGTCGTCAGAATCGCTGTCCGAATCGCTATCGCTGTCGCTCTAGAACAAGCAGTCAGCATTTGGCACATCTATCTCCTACACGAAAGTGCTTGCCTTGTCTCCCTCAACCTTCTGCACAGGACCGTAAGTCTGGAAGCTTGGCCCGTCCGCTTTCGAAATCTGTCCCGCCTTTGTGCCGTCCTCAGACTCTCTTCTGTCAATCTGTGAGAACCCCACCTGCACAATCTTCAGCGGCGTCATCGCCTGGTGATCTGAACGAGGTAGTTTCGTGCGGTCAAGGACCCAGTGCCCATCTCCCAGCTGCTCAGCTACCTTCGCAATAGCGACTTGTCGCTTGCGCTCTTCCTCATCCAGCGCAGCTTGTGCTGCCTTCTGATCGATCACGTAGCTTGATGTCTCGGGCTCGCCCGTGGAAGAACGGCCTGCAGTCTTTCTGCGTTTCGAGGAGTGGCCATCATTGGCGGCGGGTGCGCCCGGTGAGCTTGGTGACGATGCCGCCGCAGCTCTTTGCATGAATTTCATGGTGAGTAGCCTCTGAGAGGCGCCGCTAGGTGTACCTGAAGCCATCTTGACCAATTCAGGTCGTGCTATAGGAGATCGTGTCGTGGTCGCGCCGAATCGAAGACAAGGGCGGAGAAGCGCTGCAGATGGGTTTCTCTCCGGTAAGTAAGTGAGTTCAGCTAGGTAAGAAGCACTTCTCTATGTTCTTTTCCTTATAGAGTGAGCTGCGTATCCAAAGAACCGAGTGGTGTAGAGCTGGAACACAACTGTTCGAAAGACCTTGCATCGGAGCCGCATCGAAATTCAAGTTTGTTTGCGCGGGCTCGCGCATGTCCAAAAGCTTAGATGGTACCAGGATCCCTGCTCGGGCAGCGGGGCCTGGCTCCGCGATTCAGATCCCAGCTAACTAAGCCGCCGCAACCTCACCTGCACTGACGTTCGCGAGACGGCCTCGCTCGAAGCTTGCGACGTCTCATCCCTCGAACGCCTATACTCACAGCGAGGACACCGCCGCCCGAGATGATGTCCGCAACCTACCTCCGGTCAGCCCGCGGGCTATCACGCCTTGCCCAACGATCATTCACTACAACGGCGCGCCAGATGGAGCAAAAGGCCGTCGCGCCCGCGCCGTCGACAGAGTCTCCCGTGCCCAAGTTGGAGACCCAGGTGCCGGCGGAGCTGCCCCAGGCACCCAACAGGAAAGAGATCTGGTCACAGAGCCAGAGGCCGCGCGATGTCGCCATGACGGGCCCTCGCTTCGAGCAGACCGACTTTGACCTACAGGCGCGTCCCTCCCTGGGCCAGCACCCACTCCCTCAGAATTTTGGATCCCAAGACAGCATAGTTGCTAATCTATATGTTGTAACACAGCCTCAATCCTATTCTGCCATGGAGCTCATCCACAAGCAACCAGTTCGCTGGACGCACGACCGCGTGGTTGCCTGCGACGGCGGTGGCGGCCCTGCCGGACACCCACGGATCTTCATCAACTGCGACAAGCCTGAGATCTCTGTCTGCAACTACTGCGGACTACCATATGTGCGTCGCGATCTACTGCGGTGTATACAGAGACACTTGAGAATACTGACCTGGGGTTTATCTAGGCCAACGAGCACCACCGAGAGCACCTCAAATCCTTACCGCAAACATCATACCCTCTCGAGGACACTGAGGGACTGGGCGCCACTCCGCCTCTGTCGCGGCCTCACCCACCTCACTAGATTGGTAGCTTCTGTTGGGACACTTGGAGGGCGTGTGTACATAGAGCTGTGATGATCCGGTCCAGATCGTTTCCGTGCACCTACGATATTACGCTATCTCTACAGCCCGCCTGCTTGTCATCGCTCTGGGGTCCTCAGCTCGCGTCGTAATATACTTGAATAGCCTTCTGTGCGGCCAGTGGTTGTGCTCAACAATTTCGCTTCGGCCCTCCCACTTACCGTGATGGGCAATATAGCTGGGTCGGTATGCACTGCTAGCTGCCCGCAATTTTCTCGATCACATGTGAAGCTTGATGGATGCTAGTCACACAGGGCCCGTCTCGTTTGGTACAACGCAAGATTTCATATCTCTACACGACGTGCCGCTACCTGTTCCAAGCGATTGATGAGATGTCAAGTAATCCCTACGCCGCCCTTGAAACCACCTCCGTCCAAGTCCTGCCCTTGAATCTGCAAGTTTCGTTTTCTCTTCAGCGCCTGTCCCCCTTCCCCTGGTAGTTCCACTCCTTCGACTGCGAGTATCCACCACCTTGACCATCCTAGTCGTACTGCTCACTGCGGTACGAGTCCCAACAATCGCGGCCACGATCATCGCGTTCGCGACAGTGGTCCGGAAATAGCTCCTCATCGCCGCGACCGAGGTCCCTAGCAGGGCCATAATCACCAGACCGATCCTGCCTGCCATGGCTTCGCTCTCGATCATTGTAGTAATCTGAGAATGGGTCGTAGGAATCCCGGCTGTTCCGTGCATCATCTCGCTCCTAGCGATTGTTGCCTCCTCGACCGCCTCGGAATCCTCGCCCTCTTCGGTTACTACTTGCATTGCTAGCAGATCCCACAAGCTGATCACTATACAAGCCTCCGTTGCCTCCATCATCCACTGCCATCGGTTCGAAGCCCATCGATCCGTCCACAAGAACACCATTGTTCTGGGCTGGTTGTGACCGGTAGCCATTTGAAGCCGGTACTGGTCTTGGCTTGTGAACAGTCAATGTATAGCTTATGCCAGTCCGAGGATTGTAGTCGGTCTAAAGAAAATCCAGTGTCAGTCAGTCACTACTACGCAGGCTCCACTACAGACCGAAGACGCCAAGGACCAACCTCTTTGTTGTGGAACACCGCGTTCACCCGATCCGCATCCTCCTTGGTGTCACAGATGACATCGGCGTCCACCGTCGGTGAGGTCCGTAGGAGCCGGCAGCTGTGAACAGCGATGCCTGTATTCCTCGTCGCCTGCTCAACGTCGGCAGCCGTTGTACCGGGGGCAAAACCTTGGATCTCCACAACGTGCGGGCCTGCGAGTCCCTTGATCGTCAGGCCCGCTGCCGGCCGTGGTCCCGCTCTCGCAGCTGCTCCCGCCACTTGCAGTCCTCCTCTTCTCGCACCATTGGTATTCCTGTTGTTGACGATGTTGACCTGGGTCGTTCCTGGGTTCTGCCTCTCCCCGAACAGAGCATTTGCGAGGCTCTGGGCGTTGCGGCCAGCGCGAATGTTGGATCTCGGTCCGGTTGGAGGGGCAGCGCCGCGGCCGGAGGCTCGGGCTGCAAGGCTGCCGGGTTTGGCGACTCGAGCAGAGGACCCTACCCTCTGAAGACGGTTGTCAGCTCGCACGGAAGGCGGCTGGTTATCTTGAACTTGGCGCCCGTACCTTGTTCACTCCAGCGCGATTGGAGAGGGGGCCGCTTGCGCCATTTGCTTTCTTGAAGCTTGCGGGTGCGCTCTTCTTTCCGAAGATCTTGTCGGCCGTGTCCTGTGCCTTCTTGCGGTCGCGACCTGCATGCAAGCCGCGGGAGGTCAGAGAAGTCGAATTTCGCAAAAAACCGAAGGGCACACGGGTGGATGGAGCTTACTCTCGTTGATCATCTTCTGGAGATCAACCGCAGCTTTCTTGTCTTTCGCCATCTTGACGGACTGTGAATAAAAGCGAACGAACAGGTGCGAAGGGTGTTTTGCAATTCAAGCTACTCGTTGTAGAAGAAATGCGATAAGTCGAGTGGTCGAACTCGCAAGACGTAATCGTTGGCCCAGCTGGGGCGCGTCGCGAGGAAGTTCAGGGACGGTTCAAGGCTAGTAGCGCTAGTCCCACCTTAGTGATAGCGGCCCCCCTCGCTGGGCTGAAATAACCCTTGTCCACTGCAGCCTTGGCGGCTCTTCAGAAGACCGGGAACTCCCAACTTCACAAGCCACGGTTGAGCTCGCGCCACAGTCCACCGACAAGCCGTGCTTGAACGTCAACTTCATACGTGTCGTCGGGGTCACACTTCTGGACGCCTTTCCTCCTGCTTCGCCGGTATTATCGACAAGAATGGCTAGACTTTCCTTCGAACCTCTCGCCCCTCAGGCGAGAACGAAACAGACAGATCCAATGGTCGACCTCGATCGACTCCTCAACCGCCTCCAACAAACAATCCTCAGAGCAGACGCAGATCGGGAGCGGAGGCTCAGAAACAGCGAGTATGAGCGTCAGAAGCTAGCATTTGTGAGTGTCAAAAGAATGCGAAGGAAGAAATATTTCCAGGCTAACTTCGGCTCTGCCGTAGAATGTCGACTACGCGCGAACGCTGCTCACGAGGATGGACCAAGATGCCTTCTCGATAAAGGTCTTGACAAGGAAACAGGAGACGCAGGACGACTTGAAACGGAAACGCGAAATCCTCAACCACATAACGAACAGGCTGAAGGACCTAGAGGAGATGAGTGTGCATGCCGACGATGATGACACGGGGTCCGAGGGGGACGATATCCTGAACGAGATCATCATGACGCCTAGTGAGAGCATGGACTCGCGGTCTACGGATGTGGCAACTCATAGCACAGGAGAGGATGATGAAGATAACAGCGAACAAGCCGCGAGATCGCCAGCGCGGAGGGAGAGGATCATGGAGACCTTGGACGATGTGATATCAGAGAAGCCGAATGTCATCACATCACAAGACCTGCGCTCAAGAGGCAAACAGACAGCTCCGCCAGACCCAGAAAAGCAGCCCCACGACCTAGACACGGCACAGACTACTGGAATCACCAGATCCCTTCTATTTGGCAACCGCTCGACCGAGGTCTCTGATGTTTCCACCTCCGAAGCTATTCTCGACCACCAGCGTAAAGAACAGGAAGTCGTAACAGAGGATCTACTGAGGATGGCCAGTCAGCTGAAGTTATCCTCCCAAAGATTTGGTGAGGCGCTACAGGAGGACACAGAGGTGCTGGCACGAGCCGGCGAAGGTCTGAGTAAGAATGAATTGGGCCTTGAGGCGGCCGCGAGAAGGATGGGCGCAATCACTAAGATGACGGAGGCCAAGGGCTGGTGGGGCCGTATCATGCTATACGCATGGATTTACGGGCTTATGGTGGCAATGGTTCTGATTGTGTTTGTTCTACCGAAACTGAGGTTCTGATCTGCCTGTCGGTACTCCGCATTCGGAGACTGCGTGGTAATCAAAACGAGGCATGGCGTTCATATGGGTGGGATCATGGCCTTCCAGGGAGAGCATCACGATTGGGTTTGATCTATAACATTCGGACAAGTAAATGTGAGTACAGAATGCTGAAAGACCTCACGCTCATGGTCTTCCAGCGCTGCGTTTTCTTTTCTCTCGTCCCAATGCGCTACTCGCGCATCACATTTGCAGATTGCGGAAGTACCCATGCACGACAGAGTGGGATCTGCTTCTACGGGGCGCCATCCTATGGGAGTATAGGACGCTCTGCTCTACTCCTTCAGAATAAGCGTGATTCGTAGTTGTGGGCTAGTCGCTAGTTGGCTGTACTCCTGTTCATACGTGCAAACCTTCTTTTTGCGATGCAAATGTACATCTAAGTCTCGTTCATGCGCTGACTCTGGGATTAGGCTCTCCGGAACTCCACTTCTCCCTCTAGGTATTCCCTCTCTTATAAATATTAGGATCAATTCCAACGCTATATTGAGTCTATCTGCGTAGAAAAGCTATCTAGCTCTTGGGTCCGGGGAGCAAAGCGAGGCCACTGGCGTTCCAAAAATGTCCTCCATACCAAGAATGCATTTCCTCCCAAACCCTTCTGTAAGGCATCGACTCCGTCAGGAACTCAGCATCTTTCGAGTCCCACTACGGGTTCTCGTTTAAAATACAAAGGGAGGCCGAAATTGTGCTCGTAATTTAGACCCATCTCACCCAGTGACCTAGATCTCCAGACATCGGAGAATCTTTTCCACATCCAACCATGCAACACAAACCACTTCCTGCCGCAGACATTCCCATCTTTGCAAGCACGAGAGCCGCAAATCTTATCAAGGAAAGCTCACCGCTGAACACTGACAGCCCGCCGTCCTCTGAACTTTATTTTTAGGGTGATTCGGCTCTTCTAGATCTTCATCAGGCGTTATTGATGAAGCGCACCACCTCTCTTCTTCTGCAGCGTTGGTAATGTGCCATTGTGATAGAGCCTTGAGCTATGCAGAAATTAGAGGGAGGCCTCATCCGTCTTCTTCTTCGACGGTGATGGCTCAGTCTTCCTGGACGTTGTCACGGTGCTCTGAGTCGAACTTGGCCTCTATCGCCCTCTTTCTGTGTGAAGCCGACTGCGAATCATCCTTGTGAATTTTGGATTTGCACTTCGAACCTAGGGCGTCCTCCGCTTTGCGCTTCGTCTGCAGCACATTCGATGCTTGACCCTTCTCAGACTCCGTCCGGCTCTGTGAGCTGACGGCCTCGTCTATCTTGTTCCGGCGTATTAATTCGTTCCGGCCGGCCTTCGAGCATTTGACCGTCTTAGGAGAGTGATCGGACATCTCACTTGTGCTTCTCTCCAGATTTCTGGTGCTCATAAGATTCGATGCGATGGGTGCCAAGTCATCCATCTTGACACACTTGGGGTTGCCAGGCGTGTACTCAGGAGGAACACTGCCCGTGGGCTTTCCCGTCGCAGGGGCCTGGTAGTACCACTTTGGCTGGCCCTCTCCAGCCCTCAACAGGCGCTCGTCCCATTTGTATCCACTCATTGCATGGAAGAAGTCTTTGAAATGCCCCAGAGCCTCCTGAAAATCAGCGGTTGGAGACCTCTTTTCCTCAGACTTCGCACCGGGCTTTGTGCCGTATAGGCCCCCCCAAAACCGATACGCCTTTTTGACAGAGTCGTCTGTGGACATCTCG
The DNA here is from genome assembly GCA_026119935.1 of Endothia cerciana. Lineage (NCBI taxonomy): Eukaryota > Fungi > Ascomycota > Sordariomycetes > Diaporthales > Cryphonectriaceae > Endothia > Endothia cerciana. The sequence continues at coordinate 263,428 of JALRMH010000046.1, read as the reverse complement.
AGCTTGAGGATCCACTTCAAGCTACCGTTCGTGAGCTCGATACAGTAATGAAATTGGTCCTTGTCTTTGAAAGGTCGAGGGGCTGCCGCTACGACCCAGGCGTTGATATCCTGGAAGTCTTCAAATTCGAGAAGTTTCTTGACAGGGGCTGGAGCGGCTTCATGCGCATTTTCCGCCTGTTTGTTGGTAAGCGGCGGAGCCTCTCTCATCTCGACGCGCTCCTGGTGGCCGAAATTCCAGTACGAGACGGCTTCCCTCTCGCCAACCGTCTGCTTCTCCTTGGTAGCAGACCTAGACTTGTCATCGTCCTTTGTGCTTCCCTTCTTGACAGTTATCAGACTATCAAGAACCTTCGTCTCCTCTTTGACGCTCTTGCGACCGACTACATCGATCTTCGGCTTCGTTAGCATCACCTTCTTCTGGGTGTGGACCGACAAGTCCCCATCCTGCTGGCTGGTCTTCTGAGCAATCTTCTGGACAGCCTTCTGAGAAGCAGTGGTATCCTCGACCCTTGGACATTCCTCCTTACTATTCTCTGCGACCTTCGTCTTTTTGCGGCGCATCGCGTTGATGGCGTTGATATCTCGAGGCTTGCTCGGATCATACACTTCATAGTGTTCGTAGTACTTTCTGTCCGTGATCACGTCATCCAACCAGTCCCACGTCACGATCGCAGGCTTTCTCTTGCTAGGCCTCATTGCCAGAACCCGTCTGACTGCGAGACTCCCAAAGTTAGTCCCGAAAATTACTTCGGTCGATCAAGGTTCGAGCGTCCACATACCCTCGGGAACTTTGTTCTTGAAAGCGCTTCGGCTGACGACGAGGTGCGTGACGGCTCTGCACATCTGTTCGGCCTGGCGTATACCAGCTCTCTTGATTTCTGTGGCAAGTTTCTGATGGTCCGACCAATCGGCGGTGACAAAGGCGTCCTCGCCAAGGTCGCCGACGATCAGGACGACGATCGACCTGAGGGACCGCATGATGTTGAGTCGGTCGGAAAGGAAAGACTTTTGAAAATGAAAAGAAGATGTCTCTAATTCGTTTCTAGAAACAGCACAAGAAAAGATACTAGTGGTTTGCAGTGCTGAAGAGTTGTGAAAAGCCAAGCAAGGGCGTGGTGGTAACAGCTGCGTAATCCTTTGATGTGCTTGAGATAGAAGGTCCTGGCCTGTGATTGTGACGAATGGAAAGATCAAGGAAGAGCAATCGTAGGCTCCCACGATTATGAAGCCTCCTTGCGAAAGTACGAGATGCGAGCACGAGTTAAAGTCCTTTTCTAACTGCCTTTTGGTCTTGTTTAATCAAGCAAAAAATAAGACGGGCTGGTGGGGAAGGGGGGAGGCGAGTGGCTAGAGACGTTTGTGTTGCAGAAGGGAAGAACTGGGAAAGCCTCTGCAAACGTCCAAGATGATTTAAAGAGGCACTGCCTTGGTTGAAGGAGGAAGGCACCAAATTTGCGGACAAATGATCCGTCTTCCCAATAATCAGGCACGACGCCACTCACCTTACGGGAGAGGATCTTTTGGGAGGATTGTCTCGCGGAAGTTGCTTCAGTGGATGTTGCCCTCAGAAGATATCTCGGAGTAGGTGGCCTTGAACAAGGACAAGCAGAGAAGGAAATATGAGTAGCAGTGTCTTGATATTGACACTTAAGGTGACCTCTATGGATATCCGTTGCCCAGATCAAAATCAAACCACTTCAAACTCTTGAAATAAGTGCTGAACTGGACACATGCTCCAATAGAACGTGAGACCTTTGGACTCGGAGCAATATGTGCGCAAAACCTGGAAATGGGAAAAGGTGCCCGGAAGGAGACGGATCCTGCTCCTGTCCAAACACCTAGCATGATCCGCCTATCGGGTCTCTGTTAATGAGATGAACCTCGCATGCGCCTGAGGCAGAATCCCTCCACTGAAGAGAACTTGAACTACATCTTCTCTGTCCCAGCGTCAACTTGTCACATTCTTTTAGCTCGCCGCGGCCAAGAAGACCTTCTCCTTCCCGTCCTGCGGATGGTCAATCTTTACTCGAGTAGACATGCGTAGGCTTCAGTCTATCTCTAGAATTTTCTGTTTTTACTCCCGTGTAAGAGGACGTTGCACCGCTTGGCGACACGTATGTAACCTAAATGTTGCGGGGCAGATACGAGCAGAAATATGAGGAGTCGATGTCAGGCAAATGGAGACAAGAGGCGTGCATGTTCCTTGATCGTGGTGAAACTACAAGCCACCGCCTGTACAAGCATAGTAGCCATTAGCTCGAGAGTGTTTAGCAAAGAAGAATCATGCCACTACCGTTCTGCTGCACATGCATACATATGTCCATGACATCTGACATCGGGAGGATGTGCTCGCAACATATATTGAGATGACGTCCCATTTGTTAATGATATCTATTGTGAGTGAATATTGTTGGAATCGTGCCGAAACTCTATCTGATGGCCTTAGCTGCTTTTATAAAAGCTCGGATCTTTTCTAAGCTCTGTTTGCCATCCTCTTCGACACCACTGCTCACATCGACTCCGAGTATTCTTGAGGAAAGAGGACCGACAGCAGCCAGAGTCTCCGCAACGTTTTCAGGGCTGAGTCCACCAGCAAACAATATCCTAACGTCAGCATCCTTCTCGAGCTCCGCGTGGACGGCAGCTTGGTCGAGCAGTTGCCCAGACCCCGAGCCAGAGTCCAGCAAAGAAACGACGTGATAATCACGGATTCCTAGACCGGGCTCGCCTGGCTTGAATTTGTGAATGACTGGAACGGGAACGAGGTGAGCCCACTCGACAGGTTCTTTGCCATGCAGCTGAACGATGTCGAGATCGTATAGCTTCTGCTTCTCGAGTACCTCTTCCAAAGACTGGTTCATGAATACACCGACAAGGAGCGGACCCTTGCCTGTCAATGTGCGCCTCGCGACGGAGAAGAAATCCACAGCCATGTTAGAAACCTCGTCTGGTGCTGCAAGGGATTTCAGGATGCGATTCTCGTGGACTGCTTGCGAAATAGCAAGAGCAGTCTCATGAGAGACGCATCGCTTGGTGCCAGGCACCAATATCATGCCCACCATGTCTGCCCCTGCTCTCACGGCTTCGACCGCAGCTTCAGCGCTGCGGGTCCCGCAAATCTTCACAAGAAGCGGTGGAGTCTCGACTTTCGCTAGAGGTGCTGTTGCACCCGAGCAGAGCTCTCGGATGAATTTGGACGCGTCTGGAGCCCGCATGATCGCCTCTCCCACGAGGACAGCGTTGACACCATCACTCTTGCAGTCTTGGACGTCCTTGTGGGAGTTGATACCACTGAGGGCGCAGATGATAGTCTCCTTTGGAACCATGCTCCGCAAGCTCCTTGTAGTACCAAGGTCGACCTCAAACGTCTCAAGGTTGCGGTTGTTTACGCCGATAACCCTGGCGCCGAGCTTGACGGCTGTAGTCATCTCCTCGGCGTTCTGAACTTCGACGAGAGGTTCCATACCAAGGAATAAAGAGTACTTGTACAGTCGCTCAAGTAGGTCTGTGTCAAGCATCTTCACAATGAGGAGGATAGTGTCGGCACCTGCAAGGCGAGCTTCAAGAATCTGATACTCTTCGAAGACAAACTCCTTCCGAAGAATTGCTGGTCGATTCGGCATGCCGTTCAGGACCTGCCGGACCGCTCGCAGGTCTTCAATACTGCCCTTAAACCACTCGGGCTCGGTCAGAACTGAGATGACACTCGCACCCGCTAGCGCATATTTCTTGGCTTGCGTTGGGGCGTTAATGTCAAGGGCGAAAACGCCCTTTGATGGTGATGCCCTTTTAATCTCGGCCATGAGGGAAACATCAAAACAGGATTGGCGTAGACGTTCAACAAATGGAACCAGTGGTGGGGCGCAGTTGAGATCGTAGGCAGCTTGCAGGTCTGGCATTCTTTGGGATGGAATCTCCTTCTGAGCAGCGACCGCAATTTTCCGGTGAGCATAGATCTGCTGGAGGATATTGTTCTTTTTCGGTGTGGCCAAGGAAGTCTGTGTCCCATCTGTTGTCGCGCCTTTCTGCAGTCGCTGGCTCTCAGCCCAGGTGCCTCCTTGGGTAAGCAGAAAGTTCTTGAACATGGCCCTGCCGTCGGCTGAAAGGATGCTCTCGGGATGAAACTGAACCCCCTCAATTGTGAACTCCTTGTGGCGGACCCCCATAATGACTCCTTGGGCACCATCGTCGTTGGCAATCCAGGAGGTCACCTCCAGACATTCTGGTAATGACACGTGAGTACCGGCGAGAGAATGATATCGAGTGACAGGAAGGCCCTGGGATAAGCCTGAGTAAACGCCCTTGGCATCGTGGCACAAGGGCGATGTCTTGCCGTGCAGGATTTCGCCGGTTTGGCTGACATCACCTCCGTAGACATCAAGGATGCATTGTCTGTGCCGCTCGTCAGCACAAATACATATGTGATCGGCTCTGAAATAGAGACTCACTGGCCCATACAGACCCCGAAAATTGGGATCTTGCCTGCGAAATGGCGAATTGCATCTCGACTGAGGCCAGAATCCGTTTGCGGGTGTCCTGGGCCCGGACTAACAACCAACTGGGTGGGCTTCCTGGCAATCAGCTCGTCAAGGGTGATCTGGTCGTTGCGGAATACTGTGACAGAAGCCCCCTCTAAGACCAGGTACTGGTAGACGTTATATGTGAAGGAGTCATAGTTGTCGATGAGGATGAGGTTGGAGGCCGTCGGGACGGGTGGCGAGGGATCCGGATGATGGGGGGAGTTGTCTATTAGGTCCAGTGCCACCATCTTGGATCAGGATTGAGAGGGCGAGATCAGCAGAAGGCGGTAGCCTTCAGTGTAGGATTTCTTGTATGATCCTGCTCTGGTTGCGAAAAGCAGACGGGCAGAAGGGGGAAGGACAACCAAGATGAGAGTGAGTCACTAAGCTTCTGCACCGATCTCAGTGTTGCCTCAGTGGACAAAGAAGAAGTATATGTTGTGGACCAAATCAGTAAAGAATTGTTCCTCATAGACCGCTCGTTCGACTTCTTGGCCAGACTCAGATTATTTTGCTCTTGGGGCTGGTCCCAGGGCGAGTGCTTCGGCTTGCTGAGGACATTGACAAGTCACTGGAAATTCACTTTCAAAGTCTGGTCGTCTGGTGAGCAGGTTCGGTGCTAGCAGTGGAGGCTCATTTAGTGCGACGGTGGTGCACCTGTCTGTACCTTTGTACCTGCTTTATCGCTTATCTGACGGTCTGGTGGCTAAGGCTCTCCACCCCTTGGACTGCAGGTGTTGGGCCTGCCGGGATTCATATTTTCTGGAAGCTTTACTATGATACACGTCCGTCGCGTTCTGCTGAGCTTCCCACGACTCGGCTGCAACCCAACGATTACCACTTCTTACTCTTCTCAGGTTGCCCCATTTCAACATTTCCACCCGTCCAGTCCCTCCAGTCCTACTGTTTTCTGACCTCTGCTGTCCATGACTGCTCGTCACGACACCCCAAGCGTTGCTTGCTGAGCCTTGCGACCATGGCCTCACCTCCCGACGCTGTTTACTTCCCTTCCTTGGACCAATGTTTGAAGGGTGACAAGGTACTGCTGTATGTTTATGCCCACCTTCTTCTGCTATGCTTACGAAAGCATTCTGACAACTCAATAGTTCCTGGAAACTGGTTGCGCCAGCTCTGCAAGATCTTTCCGACGACCGTTTGTTGAGCGATGCCGTTTCCGACTTCCTTCGAGACAGCCACGTCCACAGCTTGATCCAGGACCCTTCCAAGGCATTTGGAAAGCCCAATGCCACAGACAAATCCGACTTCGAGACCAGGACGGCCGCTATAAATGTCACCCCTATCCAGAACGATAAGTACGATATCAAGATCCTCAAAGAGGACGCCCTGTGGCTGAGCAAGAATGTCGACATCAACGAGGTAGCCGCCTTGCGCATCACCGCTATCGAGTTCCAGAATCGCCCCCAGAGCCATCTGTCTGGCCCTCTTTCGACCCAAGATGTCATAAATCTCCAACAAGCTGTTGGCGCGGATGGCACACAAGCGAACTCGCTTCTGGCGTCTGTCAATGCAGCCGAGACTGTGGATGTGGAAACAATATGGTCAAACTTCAATACTGAGGCAAGCAGACGCCGGCGGCTTCTTGAGATCTACATGTCCGAACGGCGCTACTTCATGATGTTTGTCGACAATGTGCTGAACCTGATGCTCGAGCACGCAAGCACGAGGTTGGTAGGGTCAAGAGCAGCATTGTGCCAACAATTGCTGCAGGCAACCTTTGGCGACACCAATTTGGCCGGAGTGAGGCACGCAAGACGAGAAGGGCTCTTGAGCAAATACCTTGAGATCTTGCCTGATTACATAGGCCGCGCCGACAATGGACCATCGGGCGTCTTAGGCAGCATGGACTTTGAGCTTGACTGGGTCAGGACGGTCGTCACGGAGACCCTGCACCTCTTATCGTCTATCTTCCAGATCATCGATCTCGTCGACACTTTTCTTCCCGCCCAGATCGTTTCTGCTTGGTTCGACTTCGTCGACAGTTACGGTTTCTTGGATCAGTTGCAGGGTATGGACGCGCAGACGGTCGAAATATTGCAGCCGATCAAGTCTCTCACCTGTGTTATATCGATGAAGCTTCTCAACCTTCCAAGATCAGTTCCCTTCCTCGATGGCGACTCCGAGGTGACCCTTTACCCTGGCGAGGACTCTTACATCACTTCGGAGGAGGTGTTGAGGCAGATCGACGAGGCCATCAACAATGCAGCTCATGCAAGCCTCGTTACAGCTGGTCCAGTCATCTTCTCTTGGACTCTGATTGTGCAGCAGATGCTTGGGTCACACCACGAGCGGCAAGAGAGGCGAGACTTGCAGCAGAATCGACAGGCGCAGGAGGGGTTTGAACGCGAGGTGCAGCATGTTGAGGCCCGCCCCGGAGTTGGGAGACGCTCATCTGCTGGGAGCATAGTGTCCATGGAATCTCAGTCGTACGACAAATTCCTGAACACTATTTTTGGCAACAGTCAGCAACAGCAAGACATGCAACGCATTGAGCAGTTGGCGATGGGCGTGACCGCTGGAGGTCAGATGCACAATTTCTTGACCGAGATGGCTCTTGGCCTGGGTGAATCACACAATGCACCTTTTCGCCGGTATCTTGGAGCGAGGATGCGCTTCGTCCTCCTCGATTTTCTCAACTTCAGTTTCCCCGTGGTCGGCTACATATCTGAATCCATCTCGACATTTTTTGCGGTGCTCTCGGCAGGTCGGGGATACTGGGATATCCGCAACGGAGAGGCTCTAAGCTCCAGGCAGGATGTCGTCGTCAAAGCAATGGATGACCCTCTGACTGTTCAGTTCTATCTCGGGCAGGTCTGGCTTAGGTGGCCTCACGAATTCACGCCATTTACTAGCCTTTGCAAAATAATATCCACCTCCTTTTCCGAGCATGCGATCTCAGAGCTCGGACATATCCTTGCCAATACTCCAGCATTGACTTTCCACCTGCCCGATCCCTTTTGGGAATTCTCAGGGGAAGAGACCGACTTAGGGAAGCTGGAACTGGTCAGAGACGTCCCGTTGTTCTCTGTCTTGCCCTCTCGGAAACGTCTCGTGGTGGGCGAGGAGCCCTTTTGCATCCCTGCTGGAAGCCAAGGCCAGCTTGCGTCTGATTCTGGCCGAATTGTCCAGGTGCAATATGTGCATTCGACCTTTGCACTTTTAGGAAAGCGGCTAGAGACAAGTTTGAGCTCTGATTCATACGCCCTGGCTCTTGGCTCGCTGGAAGCAGATGATATTGCAGAGGCGATATCGCTCCTGGCAACTGTGGTACGCTGCGAATGCACCAGAGCGGCAGTCAAGAAGAACACCCTTATAACGAGCAACGCCGCCGCTCTGGATGTTCTCCAACAAGCCGGCCGCGACCTACCACCTCACAAAGACATCGTCACTGTGATTACGGACACGCTAGACTCTTATATTGATGGCGACCTAGCGAACCTCGAGACATCTGGGATTCGCGTCATCACGTCTTGCCTGCAGTTTCTAAACTCGGTCTTACCCATCTGTCCAGGCAGAGTGTGGTCATACATGACACGCTGCGACCTTCTGATAAGTGCTTCTAAAGCAGGGAGGCTTTCGAGAATCACCAGCACTCTTGAACTCGTTGACGAGCAGTTCGATCTCTTGTTGACGGTCGTGAACTTTTTCTCCAGCCTGGTTGAGAGTTCCGTGGCCGGCGCAGTTCACAGAAAAATGGGGTCCAAGACAATCAGTCGTGCCGCCGAAAATGAATACATCTGGCAGGGCACGTCCGATAAAGCTCTCAACCAAGTCAACCTTTCGATTGCACATACGTCTATCGACATTCTTGAGAATTCGCTGACCTGGCGATTCCCATCAGAAGTCCATCGCAGCATCCTCCTTAGCGGCCTGGTACCGGTCCTGACCAAGATTGTCACCTACTCGCTTGGCACTGGAGCTGGAAGCGACGAAAAGGATGCGAACAGCCCGACAGGTGCAGGTGATCCGCAAGATGAGAAGCGGCCGAGGCCACTAACAACATTTCTGGAATCGGCTGCACACTACATCATTGACGGGTTTCTATCCTCGGCCCCTTCATCATTGAGGTTCCAGCCGATCCTGGCCTCGATGCTGGTGGCACTGGGTCTGCCTGAATCAACGCTGTACCAGAGGCGGACAAAGATCATTTCAAGCCGGCAGATCGCGGTCCTGGATCTTGCAACAACGCTCATACGAGTTGCAAATCTCAAACAAATGCCAGCAACAGCAATAGAAGGGCAGCTGTTAAAGTGCTCGTCGCTGCTAGCTCGTCTTTGTGCGACGGACGCGATTTACAGAGATCCCACTCTATCCCTTCTTGGTGCTCTAGCCGAGCGGATTAGTCGTGAGGATAGCGAAGCGCCGTCTCTGCTTGGTTATCTGGGACCACAGATCTCGCGATCGTTCCTGCAGACGATTTCGAAACTAGACAAGCCTTTTGATAGGCCCACAGAGTCCAAAAATGCATGGGCGTTCTTTTCTACCATCATGCGTAACGGACAACACTGGATGGCGAATTGCCTTCTGACAGGCAAGACTCCACGCGAAGCTCTAGGCAGCAATGGCAAGATATCCAGATTGGCGCCGGACTCTATTCTCAAGACGGCCGTAACGCGCTTACGATCAATCAGCACGTTGCCTACCTCGGAGACACTGGCGATTTTGGATCTTCTCACCTCGGCCCATAACTACTGGCAATGGACTGTATTTGCTTCGCAGGAGGACAATAGTTGCCTCAGCGAGCTTCGAGCTTACGTTCGAGACCTGAAACCGATCTCTACGGCCGTCAAAGCAAATGCAAGCCGAGCGTGCGACGAAGCGCGTATCGCCGCTTACATCGCAGAAGCATTCGCGATGCACCTCTATCATCTACGAAAGACGGGCCGCGAGAAGGAATTCGCTCGAGAACTCGCCAATGATATCGATTACTACCTACGAGACGGTGTGACGGTGTCTGGCTACAACAGCTCGTTGCATGCTAACTTTTCAAAGAACTTCTCAAAGCAGTACCCGGGATTCTCGCTTGAGACCTTTCAGCGGACGCTCCTGTTGCCCAGGGAGCTCGGCAAGGACTATTATTATGCTCTCGATGTGGCTGACAAGATGCTCATTTTCGATCCGGGCTGGACTGGACCACGGGAGAGAAATGGTTTCAGGGACGAGATGGAGGCTGCCAATCTCAACCTCTCTCTCGTGGACGCGCAAGTGGTAGGTTGTATTGTCAGATCCACAATACTTTGGCGCAGATCATAAGGCTAACTATTTTCCCAGGCTTTGTTCCATGCCTGGGAGTTCCTACTACTTGAACTCAGCAGTTGTCTTCCGGCGAATGAGCACTTGATCACTACTCAGATGATGCAGGTCGCGAGACAATGTCTTGATTGCAACCAAACCATCCAAGGCCCTGAACGAATTTTTTTGAGAATCACAAAATCCCGCGCAAACCTTGCATTGGTGATTATGCAACGTCTTCCGCCCACATCACTGACGCCTAGAGACGCCGCTGAACTCTTGATCACAGCATGGGCTACTGTGAGCAGTATCGAGAATCCTCTGGTGCCAGAACAGATTCAACATTGGAGAACAATGCTCAGGATGCTCTATGTGGCGCTTCGAGGATACAGTTCCTCGTCAATAAGAACAATGAGCAATAACAACAGAGCGAACGATATCAGACTTGTCGAAGTTACCCAGTGTGTCTTCAGCATCTTACACCGAATTGTGGCCCAAGGCTTCCGCTCCTTGGTCGCGCTCATTCACGATACGGAGGTTGCGGTTTTACCAGAAGATTTGTCCCTCATAACCGCCATCCTGCAAGCATGTCTATGCCTACCGGCTATGGACGAGTACTCCAGTGAGATTTTGAGCATTATGGTTTCGGAAGACGTCGGCCGAGCTGCACTATCCCTGTTCTCCTGGGCCGACAGGTTTGCGATCAATGGCGATCCCGTCTATGGCGAGCTCAGCATACTGTTTCTTCTGCAACTGTCCAATGTTCCGGCGATGGCTGAGCATCTCGCATCCGACGGCCTCCTGGCTCAAATCGCTGCAGCCAGTATTACATCCCGCATCCAAGAACCTAACGTGAAGCCCTTTGCGGACAACATAGGGGCCCAACGCTGCTATGATATCTGGGCGAAGGGCATTCTCCCGCTGCTTCTCAACGTGCTGTCCGCACCAGGACTGGGACCGAATATCGCCACCGAGGTCGCTTACGTTCTCAATCAGTTCCCTAACCTGTTAGACAGCAGTGCCGAGCGTATAGAAGCACCAGGCATGAGCAGGACAGCTACGCGGGGAGCTCACTTCGTCACGCTACTGGGCGTCTCGGAGATCAATTCTCTTGCACTTTTGACACGCGTTCTAAGCGAGTACAGGACTAATTTCAACCGCGAAATCCCAGAGGTGTCTTGGGACTCAACCATGGTGCTGGAGTGCGTGGACTACTGGCTGTCAACCAGGAAGATGCTGCGCGAGAGACTAGTAGCCCTGGGCCAGCGGGAGGCTGATTGGAAGAACATGAAGACAGCTGTGGAGGGCGTGAGCTTGCTAGAGGAGAAAGTGGTCTCACTGCTTGAAGTTGTCAAGGAGGTGCTCAGTGAGGATCTAGAGTGATCACGTTCCAGATGATTGGTTTAGAAGCAGGAGCAAGGAGGTCAATTTGTGGCATTTTCGGCGTTTGGCTGAACATCAAAATGATTGGCGGGATAACGGGACAGAGATACCATGATTAATGGCATTGAGATGCGATGTGCAAAAGTCCTGGAGTTATGTGTGACATTGAGTAGAATTGCGCCACTCATGGAATATTTTGCTGCGATATTCTCATTGTTGCCGAGACGTATCGTCTGGCATTTAGCATCCAATATCTGAGTTTGGATGCCCCTTTGGTGTTTCTACATGGAAGTTTCTCGCGACTTCACATTATGGTCCTTCGACCAATCTGTCCAACTCCCAGACACACGTCTTAACTTCATTTCACCTTCACCACCTGCCTGCCCTGGAAAAGCCATGCTTTCATCCGTTGACTGTATCATTTTCGATCCAGGAAACCCCTCTACGGCAGAAGCCTCACGGATTCTTGCGCTCTAGCCACTTCCAAATCGGTGACGCCCTTTCGGAGAGTGATATCAGCCCGCATCTACCTCTGACCCATCTTAGTAGCCATCTCGGTATTGTGCTCCTGGAACCGCTCCGACAGTCGTTGACCGCTCGCCATGTACTTCTGAACGCAACGAGTGACGCAGCCGTTTTCGCGCTCGGAGACGGCCTTGGAAGTGAAGTCGTTGACGCACGAGGAGAAGCAGTGGTCGACGAGGTTACCGAAGAGCTGTTGCCGGCAGAGGTCAGCGATCGCGCCAAGGGTAAGACAGGATATTTTGGAAAGAGAGTTAAGGCGTGAGGTACTTACGCTCACGAACTCCTTGACCTGGCGCTTCTGCATGCGCTGCTCGAGCTCGCGCTGCTCAGAGGTGCTGAGTCCACCTAGTCTGTTTGCGGGCTTGGGTGGTTAGCTCTACGGTTTGCGCACGAACGGTCAAGAATACACAGGTAGGTAATTGCACGCACTGATCCATTCTTGCGTTGTCTGAGAGCTTGCTTGTCGAGGTGATCTGGTGCGGACTCGACGGGTGCGCGCTGGTGTTTGTTGTCACAGCTTAGAGTGGCTGTTGAGCTTGCCAATACCCGTGAAAATTCCAGGGTCGATAGCCTGCAGAGTGATGTCAGCTGCACCTGGCACAGACCAGGTTGCTTATGTAACAGTTCCACTCATCCAAGACTTCACATCAGATGTCTATGGCAGCTCTGTTATTTTCCCTCTGGAATCCCCTCCAACGACCCTACCCAATTTCTCAGCATGAAGAGGTTGCAGTGTGCAGTGTGCAGTGTGCAGCTCCTCGCTCCTTACTCCTGAATCACTACCTGCATCAAGGCATGATAAGAACCTTGCACTTTCATGATCGCAACTCCGCCCTCCGTTTTGCCTGGAGATAGGCATTGGTGGTGCTCTGTCGTTGTATTTTCTTGGAACCATGATGCAAGGGACAAGCAGGAGCATGAGTCTTCTAAGTTGTAGGTTACACGTCCCCAGGTGGCACAACGCCCGGGGCTGTTTCTTCTCAAGACGAACGATCGTCTCCAGGTATGGACATGTGCTCCCCAGGAGACCCTCCATGATACTTCTCTAGTGTTGCCTGATGGCTGGCGTCATCTCATGGAACATTAAAAGTGAATCGAGACTGGCCAATCCCAGGGAAGTGGCACTCACGCTGGGTCTGGCTATTAGCACCAGCAGGGCTTCATTCTAGTTCGAGTCATGGTGTTTTCTGTCAACAGCCATCCCCGAATCTAGTACTTTCCTGCCTCAGCATCAGCTCGGGATAAAAACATACTGTGCAGCATTGAAACGCCAGTCCATCACAGTCTGCTCAAGCTCCTTCGTGCCGTCGGGCATTGTGTGGCAACTTGGAAGACCGAGCTCGCGATGGGCGGAGGGTTTGGCAAGGCTTCTCTATCGCTCAGAGTTCCTGCTACCATTGAAGCACAGCCTGAGCTCTGATGACCAGTTGGACACCGCGTCAGCTTCTCAGCCTGGCTTGTGCAGGACAACTTGACGAGCTTGAATTTCATACAAGACACTGAGAATATGTTTTGGGTCAACGGCAATACGCGACGCCTGGATTGTCTCAGCACTACCGCGACAACCTGCTCCGGCTTGCACGTTGGTGCTGGCTTTCTTTCACTATGAGAAACCTCATCGATCATGTACGCGCGTCCCCAGATTTCAACAAGCTTCCTCAGGCATACGGTCAACCAGACTGTTGTGTAGTCTTCCTCGTTAGGGGTAGAAAAAGTCCGGAGCTACACGTCTCATCCCTAGTCTTCTGACAATGAGTCATCTTTCTTTGTCCTACATCATGCCTGATCTTCTTGGTCTTCGGCCTCCTTGAGCACCGGCTTCTTGTAAGGCTTATTAGCATATGCTGTCCAGGACATCCCTTTGTCACACGACACGAGCCGGTACTTTTTGGAAGGGTCCTGTTCCGATTTTACGCTGAAGATCCTCGCCAGAGACGGACTCGGAACGGCGGCGAACTGACTGTCTTACAGTATGGCCCGGTGCAGGATGTGGCGTTCTTATGAGACATTGGAGAAGCAACTTGGCGCATGGTGGCCACTCTTTCTACTTCCTCACCATCTCCAGGACAGAAAGAAGACCATGGTAGGCGATGATAGTCATCAGGGTTTTGCAGGGGTTTCCGTACGACAACAGCGCTCTTCCACACATGGCAAGGACGCTACCATGGTCTTCGTTCGATGTTGCTTGCTTCATGCCATGCAGAGAGGCCAGAAGCTGGAGCACTGCCCCCGAGCTTGGGACGATTTACGATATCCATGCGCTCTTGAGGATGGCCCAGGAACCAGCGAGATGCATTCTCTCACGGAGAAAGTCAACGATCTCCCGCTGGCTTACGAGAAGGTGGGCCGTTTCAGATCGCACCATTCCTTTGTGGTCGCTTGGGGTCTAGTCCTTACGATTGCAAGTACTTTGTGTTATAGGGAACAAATTTGTGCGAGGACGTCGTATAACCCGGACTTCGGTCAAGTGTGCATCCTACACAGCAAATGGGGATTGGCTGCATCACGAGGTCCGTCATCGCCCTCCTGCAATAAAAAGGCGCCCGATCGTGGACACGAGATAGCGCGGGGCGGCCGCATGGAACAATACGCACAGAACACGGCCCGTGAGATGGTGATTGGTTTGTACCTAGGGAGATTTCTTCTAGCCGTTAATTAGGTGCTGTCTTACAGATGCACCGTCGATCTCTCGTCCGTGGACTCGAGAAAACTGGGCAAGCGCGGTCTGGCCACACGACGGCAGAGCCTGGTGAGAAAACAGTGCTCGTGGGACTTGGCCGTCACAGCTGAGACTCAAACGAGGTTGCAGCCGTCAGCTTCCAGCTTTCGCAGGTCTGCCGCAGGTCAGCTTATCACTGCTGCCCTCCACTACAATCCAGCCTCTCCGACCACTCTGCCCTCCCCCCCTCCAGTTGTTGTTCGTCATCCGAAGCTTGCCGAACTCCGACAGCATATCCATCATAGAGATCCACAACCTTGGAACCTGTCGACGCCACTAGGTACCTTATTCTGTTCAGAGCCGAAAAGCACAGCTCATGCCTGGAAGAGTCGGAGACCTTTTTGCACAGGCGCAGCAATCAGTGGCCAGAATCCTGTGTGCAGGCTTCCAATTCCGAGATACGAAGAGAAGTTGGAGTGCGTTCCTCTGGCAGAACCCCTATCTGACCGCAGAAATATGCTGGCTTACCAAAGTATTATATCCACAGGTTCTCATCACTCTGTTTAAGTTTATTTCACGCTAAGCAGCCACTGGGGCGCATTGCAGGTTCTAGGGCTGCAGTGCAGGAAGAAACGTACGTTACATAGTACTACTGCGAGGAGGATTCGAATCCCTGGAACCTACAGCCATGCTTGAAAATACTTAGTTGGGGTACATGCCACGCATGCTTATCGGACGACCGCTTTCTCGCCCCGTCCTGCCCTCAGCCACGCCTGCGGTTGATGGGCATATTGCAGGCCATCCTTCAATATCCGTGCTGACCTTCTCGAGCAGTTGCGGCACGTCTTGATTTACCCGTGCTTGACAGCAAGGAGGGTTCCACAAGCCGCAGGGCTGCATCATCCGTCGTTGGGTAGACCAGACAGACCGTCCCGCCTGCTTACACGACGAGTGTTCCATATGCCGCCTCCTCGCCCGTCTTGTTCACTTCTGTTCGATTTCATTCGATGATTCCCTCTGCTCTTCGAAGTCTCTTCCTCTGCAGGCTGTATGCCTCTTACGTCCCAAACCAGAATGCCGCAGGATTCGTCGAGTTGTGCATGTTGTGAAGGGTGACCACACCCTGCAAATGGCGTTCTTTGCGAGCCACAGTCACTCAGACGACATCCCCTATCCCGCTAACGAGCAGCCACAAGCTGTTCTTTGATCTGCCCGCCATTTGAGGTCAGCGAACTGGGACACGGGCAATGCCTTGGAGCCTAAGCTAAAGAGTTAACAAAATGCTTCGACACAACCCTGATCATTATCCCGGGTTAGAACCTCGCCTCTACAGCTGCTATCGCCTAGACACCATGCCTTCCGATTCCCGGTCTTCAAGCCCCGCTACGACGCCGGCCTCATCTGGTAGAAAAGGGTCCAAGAAAGTCAGAACGGGTTGTGTCACCTGCAAGTGAGTCCAATTGTGACCTGAACATCTGGAAGACACGCCGCTGAAGCAGCACTTATCTCGGACCAGGATACGCAAGGTCAAATGCGACGAGACAAAGCCATTCTGCCTAAGGTGCACAAAGACCGGGCGCAAATGCGACGGCTATCTCGACCCCAGAGCATTGGCTGGGAGACGTCTCAAGAAGGAGAAAAGTCCGCATGATCAAGTTCTGGGACCTCTCCTCGAATTCTCCGCGCCAGAAGAGAAACGCGCATTCTATTTTTTTCAACAAGTCACGGCACCCTGCATCTCTGGAGATTTCGATGCTTCCTTCTGGAGAGTCATCGTGCTACAAATCTCCCAGACGGAGCCTGCAGTCCGACATGCGGTCCTCGCCGTGAGTAGTCTTCACGAAGGCCTTGCCGCTGGTACCATTGCTCCCTTCACAGATGGCGCACTCCCACAAAACACGCAGTCTTTCGCACTTCAACAGTACAACAAGGCTATCGCTCGTCTTCTAGACCAGATGAACAACCCTCTGACTAAGCCTCTTGCCTCGTTGCTCACATGCGTCCTCTTTGTGTGCATCGAGTATATGCAGGGCAAAGACAAGGAGTCTCTCATTCATCTTGAGCAAGGCCGACAACTCCTGGCACGGCTGGATCAGCGATCCACCGACCCTGAGATGGACTGCATCGTCCGGCACGTGGTTCCCCTATATACGCGGCTCAGTCTAACCTCTTTCCTTTTTGGAGCCAGCCCGGTGCCAATACCCGAGTCTCTCAAACCACAGAGGGAAATACCGGATACTTTCGACACGATCGATAACATGCGGCATAGCATGCACGAGTTCATGGAGCAGGCATTTCGCTTCACGCAACGAGCACGACCGGCAAAGAACCCTAGCGACCACATCCCGCGAGAGACAATGAGATTACTCGAAGTAGAGCAGGACCGCTTGCTATCGCGACTAGCCAAACTAAACGTAGCGTTTTCCCTCTTCCGGGCCTCGAGATCACAGCTCTGCCCCGAGAATGCGCTTCTGGTACTTCAGATGTACCTACATGCACAGCATATCTGGATCTCCACGGCATTGAGCTCGTCTGAAGTTGTTTATGACAATTTCCTTTCCTCCTTTGCAGCCATCGTTCCTTTGGCTGCCGCATATCTCGATCTAGAGGCCTCTTCACAACACCATCCAGTACCCACACCACAAAGATACCCCCCTTCTGCGGAAGCGCTGCAATACTTCCCAGCACCAGAACAGCTCTCCGTTGTCTATACGAGCAACTTCACATTCGAAACACACATAATTCCTCCCTTATACTACGTGGCCACCAAATGTAGGCACCCTCTGATCCGTCGATCGGCTCTGGAGTTGCTGAAGCGAAACCCCTTCCGACGAGAGAACCTGTGGCGGGCGGGCGTAATGGGCGCTCTAGCAGGGCATATCGTCTCTCTGGAGGAGCGATGGGCTCAAGCACCAGGGGGCTCAGCTGTGAGGGAATCTATGTCCAATATAGCCGAAGTTTCGCTCACTGGTACGAATCACGACACACCACCAAGCCAGATGCCGCCTCCATGTAATCGGCAGTATGACGCACGGAGTGACTTTGGCCCCTACAGCGTGAACATGGAAGGCGAGCAGGAGCATGCCATCGTATCAGCTGCGACCGTGCCAAGAACGATGCCAACCCTGAGCCACCGGAGCATCGAAGCTGATACGCCGATTCAGCCGCCTCTGGATCTCATGGACGTCGAAGTCTCCTCCTCGCTCTCCCAGCCGCCCTCTCTTACTTCGCTCACCACCTCCATCGACGACGGGTACTCCGCAAGCTCAATCGTAGAGCCAACGATGACAGTCCTCAATCCTCAAGGCCATGGCGAGACCTGGTTGTGGCAACAGCAACAACAGCAACAACAGCAACAACAGCAACAACAGCAACAACAGCAACAACAGCAACAACAGCAACAACAGCAACAACAGCAACAGTACCAGCAACCCGATCTCTATCAACAACCATCCCTTATGAGGCCGACCACGTCCGCCTCCCACGATACTATTCGAAATGCAAGCCGGATACACCAGCACCACACAGAGCAGAGCGCGATGGCAGACTATTCGTCCCACTCCGGCAGCTCGGACACCTCCTCTGTCGACATCGAGGAGCAACGCCGCTACCAGATGATGGCCAGAAGCCACACACCACACCAACACCACCACCACCACCACCAACAACAACAACAACAACCACGTACACGGGCCGCGTCAGTGGTATCTCAGCAGCAGCTATCGATGAACAATACAATGCCGAGGAATCTGCCTACGGAAGCGCCATTCGGACTCCCCGAGGAGCTACGCGTACACGACGCCATCATCGGTCCGGAGAGGGAGAACGGCACGTGGGTTGCGGTATTTAGAAAGCTGCATGGCTTCGATATGGACTGGGATGTTCAACATGAGTGGGTTGCGACCTTATAGGTGTAACTTTCTCCGGGCTCAGCATGGTTTTGGAATGGTACTGAGCGAGGGATTCGAGATAGTAAGGGAATATTCGGCTTATGATGAAGGGCGCCCGGTATTCAACCAGAGGAACATCGGGTCACTAGCAGGACTTGGTTCATTTTGTTGAAGTTTGGTCATTGTCTACCTGCCTAGGTCACACTCCTTTACTGCGTAGAGCCAGACATCGAATCCCTTGTGACTTGCTCGCTCCCGTTCATGAATCTGGTTGTATGCGATACCTTCAGCGTGAACCACTCTTGTTTCCACCTCCTTTGCTGCTATATCACTGGCTCGGTCGCAATATGCTCTCGGAAGACTGGCCCATGAGTGGTCAGCCAAGGGGGCAAGAGGATCATGAAGGATCGTAGGACACACTTGCGTGTCTGTGGGCAAGCTAGTGATCTCCATGACCTGTAGCGTTGAAAGGATGGATCCAGTGGGGGCGACGTTTGACGGGGGACTAGGGCGTGCTTGCAGTCTCGAGCTACGGGTGCTTCCGAGCGTCAGGGTCTAGCGTCTGCTTGTCAAGCCTTATGGCGGGTTTCGGGTGTGCTCAGGACGCGCATCCCGTGGCTGGGCAATCCTTTGGGGGGCGGTGATGTGATGCGTTCACCCGGGCTAATTTCCGTATTCTTGACCTCGGCGCCTCGCCTGGTTCCTCAGAACCCAGTATCGCACGAGCTTGGTCCACGACACCGGTACTGCTTGGGTATATGCCCCAGCACACACGTGGTCGATGACATGAACCAGGGGGTTTTGTCCCCCTGTCTGTGTTGGTGGCGGGCAGGGACAACGCAGGTTGCCTGAGCCTATTCCCACCCGACCATCAGTGGGGACCATAGTGCAGGGTGCCACCCGAAGGGCTGTGCTCAGGCGAAGACGAACGAGTCACCCTCGGCCCAGATGAGGCACAGCTGGGAGAATGAGCGGTTCTTCCCGACCCACGCCACAAGAAAGGGCTGGGCCCTTGATCACTTCTTCTGACCCGCGGATCTTCGGCGGAAGGGAAGAAACAACAAAACATTATGCATAGAAGGGCAGGCTGAAGCTTGTGGCCGACGATTCAGAACATCAATTGGAGAGGTCTGTTGAGAGAAATGTAGGGAACACAGAGCATATGTTCGTTAATTGGAGCTGGAGGGTGCCGGAGTCTTCTATAAGCCCGCTCCCGAGGTCTTGGGCGGCGCCTTGGCTGGCGAGAGATTGAGATGCCCCTCGTGATCAAGAGGAGGCAAGGGAGGTGAACAGCCAGACTCAGGAGTCATAAGTAAAGCGAAAGAAGACAGGGTGTTTCATGATGAAAAAGGAAGAGTACTGTTTTTCCTCTGTCCTCCTCCCTCCCTCCCCCATTGCCTTCTCACTCCTTTCTACCATCCTTCGTTAAGATGGCCTTGACCTACGACATGCCTTCTCCCTCCTTTCTGCCGCTCAGGTCCCTGTCCACGGCCCTAGCAATCCAATCCGCTAGGGCCATTACGGTCACCATAGGATTGACACCGCTGGCAGAGGGAAAAACACTCGAGTCCGCGACATACAGGCCCTCGGTCCCCCATACTTTCCCGTGCTGATTTACCGCTCCACCATCCTCCGTAGCACTCATTCTACACGAGCCCATCTGGTGCGCAGACGCGCACGCCGCGCTGCCTCGTACAGACCCAAGCCGTCTCACCTGGTCGAGCCAGGCTGTGAACGCCGGGTCCTCGATCCCATGCCGTTCAGCACCTCCAGCCTTCCCGTCCGGCTCCGGGCCCTCAGACCCTGCGTGCCGGAGCTGAGCGCCGTCACGCACGAACGCCTCGGCGCCACTGATGAACGGCTCAATCTCCCTGGCGCCCATGACGTGCATGATCCTGCAGAGGGCCAAGACGCCCTCGAGCGCGTGCGCGCGGTCGAACTCGGACGGGGTGTACACTATCTGGAGGCTGCCGGAGACCGGATCGGCATAGACGCGGCCGGAGTCTCGGTCGCGGGTGACAGAGATGAATGCGTCGAAGTGGCGGTACCGTAGGGCGTTGAGCTTCAAGTTCAGGCCTCTACGGAAGGGCAAGGAGGACAGGCACGTGTAGGGCTGCACGGGAGGTTAACCGGAGCCATTTTTTAAGAGGGGGCGGGTGGGGGGGGGGGGGAGGTTTGTTTAATTCGGTGCCTACTGTCATATTGGTGGTCTCCAGCTTGACGCCGTGGCCATGTCCATCTAGATTGTCGAACTCGGAGCAGTAGCTCGTGATGATGGCGCCTAGATGATGATCAGCGATCTGGTGGGATAGAGCTTCCAAGAGTCCGAGGGATCACATACCTTCCCACGGCTTGGTGTCTTCCGTGAAAAAGCCACCTGCTGTGTAGCATGGATGAAGCCGTAGATTCCGTCCAATGTGAGGATTCTGGGAGGGGTCAGCCCGGAGACGTCCATGGTCGATGCTCACTGGGTCTGAGAGGCTCACGCTTAAGCCGCTCCTCATGAGAACCATCGGAGTCCATAATGCACCACAGGCAACAATCACCCTCTTCGCCCTGATAATGATGTCCCTCGAAATCCTCTCCTCCGCCGGGCCGCTCACACTCCCCTTCGCATCCCTCGATACCCACCTCCCAACTATGCCTATCGCCGTCCTCTTCCCATCCTCACCATCCTCAAACAGCACCTTCTCTACGTCAATACCCTCCATGAACTCGGCACCTGCCCTCGCCGCGTCGGGCAACCAGCACGTCGCCGGGCCCTGCTTCTCACCGCTGGCACACCCCATGGTGCAATGGCCACAGCTGTGCTCCTTACCACCGCTGTTCTGCGGGCACACATCCGCCCTCCAACCCAGCTTCCTCGCGCCCTCCAACAACACCCGCCCTCGATGGGTCTGCACGACCGGCTCAGCTGACACGCCCATGCGCTCACATACCCGGTCCATGGAGGCCTGATACTCGGGCCCATCGAAGAAGCCTAGACCCTCCGATGCCCATTCCTTGCGGACCGCCTCCTGGGTCCGTAAAGACACGCTCCAGTTGATGGTGCCGCCCCCGCCCCAGGTTGAGCCCGCTACGATGCCGATGGAGTTGTCCACGGAGCCGACCACAGCCTTGTCAAAAAGGTACCGGCTCGCGGTGGCCCCAGGCATGGGGAGTTGAGACGGCGGGAAGTAGTAGCCCCTGTCGACCACCACCACGCGGTGTCCTGCCTCGGCAAGGACCTTGGCGCAGACGGCGCCGCCGCAGCCTGAGCCCACGATCACGACGTCGATCTCGATGGTGGCCGGCGGCGGGTCCGCCTTTCCAGACCCTGTCTCCCCGGGTTCTGATGTGGGCCGGGGCGGGAACTGTAGGAACTTGAAGTCGAAGTCTGGACCTGGCCGCCAGTTGAGGGGAGCCTCAGGGTAGCCGACCACCTGTCGGAACACAGGCGAGGACATCAGCCAGGCAATCTGGGCGATGCGGACGAGAGCCCTCGAGACCCTCCTCATGCTTGGCAGCCAGGAGTTGTGCCACCCTTGGACGATCGACTCCCGGATATGGGCGGACTGCTGGTGGAAGGGTATGCACGAGCCCGTCATGAGGAAGGCCCCGATACTGGAGCTATATGATGACACAGCCGAGTCAGTAGTATCTCATTGTGCCCTGGCAGGTTAGATACGTACGACAAGCTCGACATGAATTTGCCAAGCGCATCCTGCTGCTTCGCAGGCAGGCGGGAGGTGATCCTTATGATCGTGCCTCGGACCGCCGGGCTGGTCGACGGCCTCTCTTCCATGAAGGCCTTTAGGGAGCCCTCGTCCTTCTTCTCGAGCTCTGTATGCCTCGCCGTCTCCACCACAGTCGAGTACTCGGCATCAGGTATGCCCAGCTGGCCCTGCCCATCCGACAGGGACGATTTGGCCACGACCGCCGGGATTATGCTGTCCATCAGGGCCCAGAGAACGTCCCATTGAGCTTCGCTCCAGAAGCCAGCTGGAGGCATCCCGGGTAGCTCGGGCGACCGCGGTGCCTTCCAAGGCTCCGAGGCCACCACCGGGAAATCCATGATGATGCTGGCCCCTTATGTCTCTATCACTCAGGTGGTGTGAGGAGAGAGGCCTTGTTGCTGTGGAGCGTCGTAAGGATGGGCATGGGGATCAAGACAGCTCAACAGGAGCACACCCGGCTCATGACATCAGGTCAGGATCGACGAGGCACATGGGTTGGATGCTCAGCTCTCGAAACAAGCGAACGCCCCAAGCCACGCTGCCATCACTCGATACTTATTGGTGTTGCACAGGCGCTGTCAAGTATGGGCTTGATTGGCCCACCTGCATTTGTTTTGGGCTCCACCTGGCTGGACCAGATCCATCACGACCTGGATGTACGGGCCCAGCGAGGCCTTCCAAGGCCTGGCTATGGCTGCCAACGGTGAGCAGGAGCAGCAGCAGTGTTTCTAGATCCGTCACCCGTTATCTGTAGCGCTAGATTCCTAGATTGAAAACCCTCTGAGAGGAATTGAGCCTAAAGGGAAGTACCATGAGCGGCCCTAGCGAAGAGCGGCTGCAGAGACCAATAGTCTGGAGAAGCCCCTGTACGTCCGTACATAGTAGGTGGACTGCACGGCGAGGATCGCCACTAGCCTTCCACCGATGGGAGCGAGGGAGTGGACAGTTATCCTGATACAGGACCAGAGGCGCATGTGGAGGAGCTGCTGGAGAACGTCCCTCGGAGCTTGCCATGAGTCAAGATCCTGGCCGTCGCCGGTACGCAACGCGGCGTTAACACGTAGGATGAGGCTCTTCAGGGTCTAAGTGATCTAGGCCTGCCAAGATCTTGCATTGACAGGGACGGGAATCCACCATCCTCGCCGGATCACAAGCAAGGCGAAGCAGAGGCGCCTGCAGGCTGGGGAGGGAGGCCAAATGCTTGGCAGAAGAGCCTAGATGTCGACTAGACCTTTTTTCCTTCTTCCCTCTTCTTTTTTTTTTTTTTTTTGTTTTTTTGTTGGGGACGAAGATCAGAAAGGATGAGAAGCAGACAATTTCGAAACCTGAACACATGCCTATCTAGTCGAGTCTCGTCGAAAGTGTTACCCTAGGCACACGCATGCTGTGATCTGGGCGTCCACCCAGAACGGTCCTACATACGGTAATACTTGCTCTCCTGGACGGGCCCTCAGCTACTACACAGCACGTTCATCCTTACGGTAAGCAGTGCAATGGTCATGACCCTTCGAGGATCACAGTTCCAGATCTTCCCCCCCCCCCCCCGTCCTCTGAGACATGTCCCCCAGAGGTTCGTCTGCAGCGCCGTTCGCCGCAACCCGCGGAGGGCCGGTGCTCATCTTGAACAAGCAATGACCTGTGATTGGTGGCGCAACCCTACCCAACAAAATCTTCGGTCATCGTAGCTCGCTGCAACTCGCGACATCATCGCGAGATGGACACTGCACGGGCCCGTACCTTTCCCCCGGGGCCGGCCAGTGTTGAAGGTACCGGTACTGAGCGGATCACGAGACTCGGTCGACCGCTCTGGCGTTGTTGGACAATCCAGCAAGGTATGGGCAACGTCGCATGATAGTTCATCGCGCTGGTCGCTGTGCCGTAGCATAAGAGGCCGTCTGATACCACAGTGGGTCTTTAAAAAAGAAGAGTGCACCCCGCTCTCTGTGTGGTAGGGACAACCGACAGCCTGGACGACGTGATGTCTCTCTAGGAACATGCCCGCCTGGTTACGACGTCAGATGTGCCACGGTACGGAGGATCCTGTCACAGCACACACAAACACCCAAGCCAAGTAGGTCTGTTCTTCCCGGTGCGCGCCGTCGCGGTTTCCGTGTCCCCGGGGTTCCGGATGTTGAGGACGCGAGGCAGGGTAGACAGGACACCAGTGACCCCCCCCCCCCTCCTAGGTTGGATCGGCCTGTCTTGTCCGCATTCAAAATGTGCCTTTCACGCCTCGAGTTCCTTTTCCCTTGGCTCCTCACCTCCTCCTAGAGGTCAGTTCTCGTCTCATCTATCCCCCCCTCCTCCCCCCGCGGCTTCCCCCCATCGCGCGCGGCCTCGGCCTTGATGCAGCCGTGCGTAGTATTCGCAGTGGCGACTCTTCTGGCGCGGTGTCTGCTCTGTGCCGCACCAGCCGACGTTGGTCATCTGGCCGGGGCCTTCTCTTGTCAGATCTGCCTCCTCGTCGGTGTCACCAACTGCTAGGCTGGCCCTTGCTTGCCTGAACCACCACCGGCTTGGTTTGACCATCAAGCAGGCCCGGCGGGCTGGGACCCTGAGCGTTCCATCCGGTTCCCTGACCTGTCCCCTCCCATCATTAAAACATCGAGGCGTGGATACTGGGGGCTTCGTTGCGCACATAGATCCTCTCGCCGAGCCGGGTCCCGCAGGACTTACACGGGCACGACTACACAGTAAAACCCTGTTCAGGGAGCCACATAGTACAGCATCTGCACAACCTCAACGCTATCCCACGGGCAGACGGCACCGACCCTGCCGGCAGTGCCACGAGCTGTTTATCGAGTATCCACCGCAGGCCTCTGGAAGCTGGGTCTGGAGCCCTGCCCGCATTCGACTCACGCTTCTGCTTCCCCATACTTGTACTATGTACGATAATTCGCCCACGGGCCAAGGAGCCGAGGCTCGGACGTGTGCCTGTCCTTGTCGCGGGAAAACGCCCCAAGCTGGCCAAAAGAAAAATTGTTGGGAAGCAGCAAGTGTCCAGTTGCGTCACGGCAACAAAAAATCCCACAAAAACTCCTCGGCCGCCTTAACAAGCGAAAAACGACCTTGTTTCCAGCCTGACCGACCCTGTTGACGGTAGATCTATCCATCATCCTCCAGGCTAGGCCGCACTCCTCCTCCTCTTCTCTAGACAGCAAACCCTGGATCCCCTCGTCGCAGAACAAACCTCAACCCGCCGCAGCGCAAGTCGTCATCATGGACGGGCCGCCACACATGTATGTCACCGCTCCTGATTGGGCCCTCTTCACCGGCCCGAGCAGCGAGCCGCAATTCCTGCCGCCGCC
This sequence comes from Endothia cerciana, assembly GCA_026119935.1. Classification (NCBI taxonomy): domain Eukaryota; kingdom Fungi; phylum Ascomycota; class Sordariomycetes; order Diaporthales; family Cryphonectriaceae; genus Endothia; species Endothia cerciana. The sequence continues at coordinate 238,175 of JALRMH010000046.1, read as the reverse complement.
CCTGCCGGGTTCTATTCCTTCGGCCCCCCCAGTCCTGATATCAGACCACATCTACAAGGCCGCCCTCGACCCAAAGGTGCCGATAACCATCGCGGCCCTCTATGCCGTCACCGCAAAGCTCCTGAACAGATACAACATCTCAAATGGCCGGAAGCCATGGGCCATCAGCAAGACCCGCCTGTTCCACGCCTCTGTCGCCGCTCACAATGTCTTCCTGGCCGTCTACTCCGCCTGGACCTTCTACGGCATGGTGGGCGTCATGTACCGTAGTGTGGTCAGCCCAACGTCGCCGCAGGGCGTCAATGGCTTCGTGGACAGCATGACTAGGCTTCATGGTCCCGGGGGCCTCGGCAATGCGGTCTACTACAGCCAGCAGGACGGCCGATGGACATCGTACTCGGACGGCGTCGCCCTGGCGGGTGGTGGAACCCCCAGCCGGACGGACACTGGTCGCATCTGGAACGAGGGCCTGGCCTTCTACGGCTGGATCTTCTACCTCAGCAAGTTCTACGAGGTCCTCGACACCTTCATCATCCTGGCCAAGGGCAAGCTGAGCTCCACGCTCCAGACCTACCACCACGCCGGCGCCATGATGTGCATGTGGGCCGGTATGCGCTACATGTCTCCACCTATCTGGATGTTTGTGTTTGTCAACTCTGGCATCCATGCCATGATGGTGAGTGCGAGCCTGCGGCGGTCTTCCCCCCCCCCCCCCCCACCTCTCCCTCCATCCTTTGCATGCGACGGCATGTATCAGCGTTCAGGCTCACCACGTCTGGGAAGACCGCTTGGTCAGGGCATCTTGCAAGGCTCACATGAGTGCTGACACGTGATGCAGTACACTTACTACACGCTGAGCGTATTCTCCATCCGGGTGCCTGTGGTCGTCAAGCGTACCCTGACGACCCTGCAAATCACCCAATTCCTGGTCGGCGCCTCCTACGCCATGATCCACTCCTTCATCAGCTACACCGTGCCCGTTGCGACCACCGTCGTCAAGACTGCCACGGCTTCGGCTTCGGCTGCGGCCGCAACCCCAACCTCCGAGGCCACCGCTTCCGCTTCCGGCCCGGCGTTGCTCGACAGCCTGAAGCAGCTCGTTCTCGGGGTTGCGTCTAAGGTGACTAATGCCGCCACCACCAGCGTCGTCACCGACGAGGCCGCAACAGGAGAGGCTAACGCGGGACCCCAGGTCACCACCGTCGAGGAGACTGTTACCGTTCACCAGGTCGTGCCCTGCATCGTCACTTCGGGCCAGACCTTCGCCATATGGCTGAACGTCCTGTACCTTGCCCCCCTGACCTATCTGTTTGTCAAGTTCTTCATCACGAGCTACCTGCGCCGATCAGGCGCCGAGTCGGCCCGCAAGGACAGGAACCGCCGCGAGAGTCAGGTTGCTGTCGCGGAGAAGGCCGGATGGGATGCCGCGAGGGGACTCGAGGCCGAGGTTTATGGAACTCCCGAGGGCGACCGCGTGAACGGCGCTGCTGACGGCAGAGCCGTGAACGGCTCTGCCAGGCGGTCGCGGCATGCTTGAAACCGGTCGCGGATATCAATAGGGCCACAAACCACCAGATGCTCGGTCGGGGTGACTGCAGGCTGGAGACTGGTTGGGAAGAACAGTGCGGCGATCGGAAGAATAGCTTCTGCCGGAGGTACTGCCAAGGGTAGCAGCAGCCGACAGCACCATGATCAGCCGTCCTATACGGGCAGAGGCTCAAAGCTTACCGTCCAACGAGCTCATGCGGAAACCGGGACTGAACAAAAGAGCGGCAAGGGATGACGGCGCGATGGGGGATCAACCCCGCTGGCATGCGAGAGAAGAGCCAGCGAAGCCTGTTTGTTTTGCATGCATAGCATATTCCCAGGATGATACCGATAAGACCTGGGAGAAACGGGGTGGCATTCCTTGTGCGAGTTGGCAATCAGCAGCATAGACCTTATATGTGTTGTCCAGGAGTGGAGAAGAAGAACTCGGATGGCCCGTGCCTAGTACGGCTCCTTACCCTGTGTATAGAGTATGTATGTGCCCACGAGCAGGACGGGCTGGCGGCTGACTCGACTACGAAACGGGTCACGGTTATGGAGAATACTAATCCACATTTTCCCTCCATCCGGCTGCGTCCTCGGCCCCCTTCCCGGATGTGACCGCGGGTGTGAATTGCTTGTGCCTCTACTGAAGTATCCGAACTGCGCTGGGTGAGGACTAAGGAGGACCCTTGGGAAGTGGCACCTCTTTCTGATGGTTTCCCTGTGTGTCGCGCCTCTCCTCCGGGCATTCCCTAGGGCATCCCGGTGTCCCTTCTCGTCCTCCTCACTTTCCCAATGGGGCGGGTGACACCTGGCATTATTACGTGAGGATCAGGGAGGGATACTCACATGCTAGATGAGATGAGGGGATAAACAGTCCCACTTGTCACGAAAAAAAAAGCAAAAAGAAGCGATGAAGCTGCCCGAATCTCGTTTCAGTTCCAATCTACCGATTCCGTCTCGTCTAGACTGCGACCACAAGACAGCAGCGCCCTTCCTTGACTTGGGTGGGAGACATTTATCGTCACATATTAGGGAAAGCATAAAAAGGTCTCTCACGTATCAAAAACGCCCCCCCCCTCCCCTGGGGGGTTTCCTGTACCCGATGCGAAAAAGCGGCCAGCCCAGTTCTTCCTCCTCCTGGTATCTTAAAGGGGGGCCGGGCCCGGAACAGTCTCATTCAACCCGACTTGTCCGTCTCTCTGTTCCTCCTCGTCTTGGCAAAAATTGAGACCTGAACACCGGCGCTGGAAATCGAGAAGAACAAAACAAAAAAACAAAACAAAAAAAACCAAGAAAAAAAGGCTCATAAAGTTAGAACACCTAAAATGCGAAAGTAGGCCGAGAATCGTCTTGCCGTACTGAGAGTGGAAAAAACAGAAACTGGTCTTTGCAAGCAGCTACGAGGTTGGTGCAAGGGGGGCGTCGTCATCCGAGTCCGGTCGGACTTGTAAGACGTGAGGAGGATGTCGTCAGGGTGGTGTGGCAGTTAGGACAGTATGCCTGCTCTCTCCTTATGGACGTCAGACGCCGAGTCTATCCCCGGTTGCAGGCTGTCTTGAGCCGGTCTTGTCTATTGTTGGGCCTCCGCGTATGTATCGTATACTGGCAATGTTGTGGTGGTGATCGTCACAGCTCCTGCCGCTCGGGCTTGGCAGCATAATGAGTTTCAGATGTCATAGTCGGGTAGGTAGTTGAGCGGTGGGACGTTGCCGCGAGGTAGGTTGAGCAATGGCACACCTAGAAAGTGCTCCAGTTCCAATCACTCGGCACGCTCAGCGCCACCTCGGGCTGGCTCTTGCCCGGCGTGGTCGGACTCGCCCCCGAGATGGGGCTTGCGGCGATGGGGCTCGCCGGCACGGTCTTGCTCCCCCCGTGCGGCTGCTGCTGCGGTGTCCGGCCGCTGGCGCTGAGGCTCGACGCCTGGCTGCTGTTCCGGCTGCGCCAGACCTTGAAGTCGCCGTAGCAGTGCTCGCAGCAGCGGCTCAGGTGGCCGCGCGGGTTGTAGTTGGCGCTCTCGTCGAGGGGCACCTCCCGGCTCGAGTGCACGTCGCAGAAGATGTTGCCGCACCGCCGGCAGTGGTGCCGTCGCACGAAGTAGTTGAAGTATTTCTTGCAGGTCGGGTCGTCGCAGACTTCGCATTCCTGGTCGGCCTGGGGGGAGAGAGAGCGTAATTGTTAGCCTTTGGGGTTTATCTCTTTGTTCTTCGGGGAAGCCATAGGCGAGGGATCAAGGTGGTTTTTTTATTTTATTTTTAATTGCAAGGTCACGCCATTTCGGGGACTGAGACATTGTTGTGCCATATCGGGTCCGGTATCCCCCCCTTTTTTTTTGTCGCGGCCGCGTTTGTGTTTGTGCTCGTGTGCGCCACCTGTGTCGCAAAGCATCGCAAAGCATCGCAAAGCATCGCAAAGCATCGCAAAGCATCGCATCGCTGCTGCACGTACCTTCCAGTGTCGCCGCGTGGGCTGCCCGTTGACTTTTGGGTAATTTGACAGATCCCAGTCCCAGTCCACAACCTTGGCGCTATCCCTCCTCGACAGCCTGCTGAGGCTCAGGATCCCTGAGAGGCTGGTGAAGCTGCCGCTGGAGCGCACGACCCGGTCGTCGTCATCGGGCTCGTCGAAACCCGGCGAGGTCTTTGCCGGATGTGCGCTCGACGGGTACTCGTTCGGTCGCAGTACGGCGGGCACGTAGAGCGGCCGGACCTGGCGGCCATGGTAGTTCTTTGGTGAGACGGGGGATGTATTGCTCCCGGATGTGCTCAGGGGAGAGATGTCGGAGGAATTGCTATTAAAGGGCGGCGACTGTCGCTGCGGTTGAGGTATCTGTGGCTGCTGCTGCTGCTGTAATTGTTGTGGCATGTGATAGGAGAAGGACCTCTGGTGGCCGGTTCTGGGTTGGTGCTGATGCGGGTGATGGAACCAGGACGGCTGCTGGTCTGGTAGCCTGGGCATGACCAGATCCGCCATTGCCATGTTTGTGCGCTTGGAATCCTTCCCGATCGGGACGTCCCAGCGGTAGGTGAGAAGTGGTGAGAAGGGATGAGGCGTGATGTCGCGGTTCGAAAGGGGCAAGGAGGCGTGGGAGGAGAGAGATAGTTGGACGTGGGCAGTGGGGGGTCCCAATCCAGGTCTAACCTCTCAGACGGTGTAAGTCGCACGCGGCAGTCAAGCAGTGTCCGGGACGAAGGTGGTGGTGGGTGACAAGGTGACTGTGACTAGGCCAATAGCCGGATTATTATCCCTCTCCCTCTCCTGTCTCTCTCTGTCTGTCTGTCTTGATGTGGCACGTTGTGTCGGACGTGGCAGGAATATCTTTGATCGTAGACTGGAAGAGAAAATGAGGTAGAGGAGGGTGGGAATAGATGGGGTGTCGGCTCGGATTCCAACCTGGGGACGGGCTGGTTTTTGGGTGGAATCGACCGCAGAGGGGGCCGGCTTGGTGGCGGGTCTGACCGAAGACGGACTTACCTATATCCTCCTCCACATACAACGTGTAGGGGCGACCACCCGTGACGGAAGATCTGACAAGCGATCTAAGTCACCAATCTAGATTCACACTAGACGTTCAAGATTGGAATTCTGACAAGCTCCTACCTAGCCCGCTAGTTGTCCCGGGTCTCCTGCGGGGGAGGTCGAGGAAGAGCCCAGGAGCCTTGCTATGGTAGTGTGATTGGGAGTCGAAGACGTCGTGGGAATCCGAAAGCAGACCCCCCGGTGAGGATAAGTCTCGAGTCAGTCTGCCGGACGTAGATCGTTCCGGTGGGAGAGGGTGAGCAAGTGGTTACTATCGGCGATACGGTTGACAACCCGCCTTGCTGGTCTCGTGAGCTGACCTCTTCTTTCTCTATCCTTCTCGGCAGAGTGCAAGGTTTGTCATATATCATTTCTAGGTAAGCGGCGTCAACTTCGGCCACATATGTATTCGTCTGCACATACAACAAACTCGAGGTCGCATTCAGGAGTGCATTTGTGGAGTCGCAGCGTTTCTGGCCGCGGCGACTGGCCTCTTTGTTGAGTTGTCCGGGGGGCTGTCTCGATTGTTCAAGACCCAAGGCGGTGAAAAGCGTATCAGATCTCGAGATCAACTGGAGACGCAGGCGCAGCTTGCATCCAGATTTGCCCTCACGACGTCGTCCCCAGACTGACTGGGGAGCTCGTGTGAGGTCTGCAAGCACTTGGACCGGTTGCCGAAAATAGTCCGCAGGAGACTACCGTAGTATGCTTCTCATCAGAGAGAGAAAACTGGTCGTCGCTAGGGAATCCATGCACGTCAGCAGAACACCGCCAATCTTCTTGGTCGGCAGTAGTCAGGCAGGCCGCCAGACCGCACACCCATCCCTTGCATTCATGCGCCGAAGCCAACGAGCATCTGCCCAGTCGACGACAACGATCTCAATTACCCATACCGGGGGGACTTAGTTCGAGGCATAGTCCCCAGTCCAGTCCGGCGCCCGAGGATCATCCCATAGTACTATAGCAGGGCGTTCGTCGAGAGCAGGCCATCCCGCAGCAGGTTGTCCTGTCAGCGTTCCTGCCATTGGGCTTCAACAACAAACTCCCGGTGCCTCCTTTTCTTGCATCATGCGAGGACGATCAGGACGATCAGGACGAGCTGTCGGAAGTCGCGGAACGGCAGCCGCAGAAATTGGGTTGCGCGCCATCAGGGACTGGAAGCATTCCCATTGACCAATGCCAACCCTGGGCACGCCTGGAAAGAGACGGACGCCCTCCCACAGCGACTTTCTGCTCCGGCTGCTGTGCTCCGGCCTGTATCGAGTCTGCCTGGCTGCATTGCGCTCGCTTCTGTGGCAACCGGACCTGATGCAGACTTCCGTGAGAATAAGTAAAGGTTAAATGGTGTGGCTCGCAGCTCGCTACCCGAGTCTCCTTGCAGTTGCCCCTCGTTCTGGAGCTCCACGAAGGATGTCATGTCGAGGAGGGGCAGAGGGGCAGCAGGGGGAAGCATCGTCAGTAGTGATGAGCATGATGTGCGCCAAGACAGGGCCACATTGACCTTATCCGTTGGCAATCTGGCTGTCGCGTGAGACTGCGAGCCACCGACCCGCTGCTATGGACTCCGGCCCTGCTGGATGTCCTCCTGGCCGGACTCGCTCGTCAAGATCGATTCCCACGATCTTGTCTACCTGCCTACGCACCCAAGGTCGAGGGAGGAGGGCCCAGCCCCAAGGCCAGAGGGACCCCACCGGACCGCGGTTTTGATCTCTCCATGTCGGCGGAATGCCGATGCTGGGGCTGCAGTGGGCTCGCCTGCTCGTCAACCTGCGCTGGCGTCGCATCTAGGTGGCTTGCCATTTAGGGTCCGGCCGAGGATGCGGCGCCCGAGGACGATATTCGTTACGTACGGACCCGCTCTGTCGGGGCCTGCAGAAGATGAGACGCTGCCCGCGAGAGGTCTCGACTCTTGTCGTCCCTCGACATCGCATTGTCCCAACATTGCCGCCGCTTGCGCAGAAAGCGAGGGGAGGGGAGGAGAAGCAGCTGGAAGACGGCGATCATGTCGGTGTGTTTGCGGTGTCTGGCATCCGCTCGTGCATTGCATTGCACGATGCTGCTGCGAGGTTGATTGTGTTCCGCATTCGGCTATTCGTACAGGCGACTGAGGTCCAGTCGTCTCGCCTGCACCCGGCTTGGACGAGACCCCCCCCCCCGGCGTCAAAATGGCCTGGCGGGCCGCTGGGGCAGTCTGCATCGACTTATCTCTCGCCATTCCATTCGGCCAGCGGTGATTGGCTGCAGGCACATTAGACTCTCCGAGAGACAAGTCATGTCTTTGCTTGGGGGGGGGGGGGCCCGTAACTCCATGCGGCGAGATCGATCCGTCTGGGATCGCACGTGCCAGTCGATATTCAATTGACTTTCTGTAATCTGTAATCTGCACATTGCCCTTCGCCAGATCGCCCAGCACCCTCTGCCTTGCCTCAACGACGGACGCGATGGACCGCATGGGCACAGGCGTCACTATCGCTCATGCTCACCTCACCGCTCGAGGCCAAGAAGTCGATCCCCGGCTCGCCACCGGGAGAGAGTCCTGACTCGTATACTATCACATAGTACATACATAGTAGTATGTATGGTATGTTGCCGGGTGGAGAGGGGCGGCGGCGGGAGACATTTCTGGAGACGAGGCCCAGAATCCTAAACCTCACCGGCGGCTATGGCACTATGGGCGAATCCTCCAGGGCCTCGACCCCGTGCGCCTCTGGAGGGGGGGCCCATGTCTTCAGCGTATTCCTTATCGCCCCAAACCCAGTGGCTGGCCTCGGCCATGTCCGAGCTTTGCCATTCCAAGGGACCAACAAGGGGGCCCGCCTGGGACGTCATCCCCAATCTCTTGCGGCCGACTGCCGAGGCGCGGCCGTTGGCGATGGGCACGCGTACGGTTGCCTCTTCAGGGATAGCACGGAGCCCCTGCCGAGCCTTGCGGAGCTCCGCCGGGCCCTTTGCTTCTTGCATGGCTGGCCAGCATGGCTGCTGTGGTTAGCATGGCAAATGGGGCCGATGGGTAGTTCGATCCATACTCGCCGGCTCGGTGCGCGACTCACCATAGCGCAGTAGGACCGGCTTGGTGTTGATGATGGGCGTCTGTATGTTGATCCCCATCTCGCGTCGTCGGCTCACCGGCGGTTGATTGTTTCTCCCCCGGGTTTGTGAGGCTGCGTCCATCCCTCAGCAAAAGCACGGGGCGCCAGGGCATGAGCTCCGCTGCGGTGTCTGATGAGGCCTCGTGAGGCTGCAAATGTCGTGTCCGGAAGCCGTCGCCGCTCCCTGCTCCAGCTGACACGTTGCTGCGGCCGAGGCTACGCCAGCGCTGCCACGGAATTGTCCCGAGGCTGCCACAGGTAGCAATTCAGGGTCCTGTCGGCCCGGAGCAGTGGAGATTGCGTGGTTTGCTCCCCACGGAGAATTTTCAAATACCATCCTTTTCTTTCCCTTCTTTCTCCCCCCCCCCCCTTCCACCCGCCGCAGATTGATGGTTTCGCCGAGGAGGGTCTGTGTAGAGCTGCGAGATTGATCTGCCTACAGATCTCCAGCCAGGTGAACCGAAGAGGAAGCTCGGTGTGACAGGGCCGGCTTCGCGAGATTACCAACGTGGGTGCTGTTTCACGACAACACGAGAGGCGATCATGCTAGGCGCTGTCAACGGCCCTCCAGTGACGCCCGGCGTCACCTTTCAGGCGCCTGACGACGATAGCCGACGGATCTGCACGGCGATTGTAGACTGAGGATGAGAAGTCCGGTGTGTTTGTCCTGGCCAACAGCAGTCGCTCGTTCCACCGCAGTGGTGAGACTACGGCCTTTCAGCCAGTGTTTATAGTGCGAGCAATTTCGTAGGCAGGTCATGTGCTCTAGTACGCAAGCGCCTGATGCAGGAGACAAGGCACGCAGTAGTTTCAGTGCCTTATGACACAGACACGACAGACCGGGCCTTGTTTACTTCAACTCCTCCGTGTCGACGATCCGCAGCCACAAGACGCCTCGCCACGATCCTCACCAAGGAGATTGCCACGGCTGCCTTACACAACTTGGGATCCGCAGGCGAGGACGGCCATTCAGCTCATATAGAGAAAGTAGACCCAGATCCAATGCCTGGAGTGGCATGTTCCACCCCAGAGAGACACTCCAGAGAATGGCTCAAGTCCCGTAGGACGCCATAGTACAGGAGTCCGTGCCGCTATCAGGTAGCGAGCGGGCCGCCCACTCGCAACACTATCACCAGCGGATGCTAGGCTGACTGCTGACTGCGAGCGTGAATTCGATGCCTGGCTGCTGAGGATCCCTCTTGACTTGGGAACTGATGAGCTTGACGCACGACATCCGGTCGACGGTGCTACCATTCCACGCCACTGGACCTTGAAAGGTCTAGTCCGTCCTCATCTCCTCCACCCACCGCCCACTCTTCCCGCCCTCCTTGAGGATGACCCTCAGACCGGCGATGCGCATCCCCTTGTCCACCGCCTTGCACATGTCATACACCGTCAGCGCCGCCGCGGACGCCGCAGTGAGCGCCTCCATCTCGACGCCCGTCTTGCCGTCGCAGGTCACCGTAGCGGAGATGTTGACCCTGCCCCCCTGGTCCCCATCGCCTTCCGCTTCCTCCGGCTCCAGCTCCACGCCCACGTGCGAAAGCATGACGGGGTGACACAGCGGGATGAGGTCGGGTGTCCTCTTGGCCGCCATGATGCCAGCTATCCGCGCCACGCCGAGGACGTCACCCTTCTTGTGACCGTTCTCGCGGATCAGCCTGAGGGCGGTCGGGTTGGAGAAGTGTACGCTGCAGACCGCCCTCGCGGCACGTGTCGTGGGTTCCTTGTGCGCGATGGAGACCATGTGTGCCTCACCAGTAGGGCCGACGTGGGTGAGTCTAGGCTTGGGATCCAGACTGGGTGGTGATGTCGGGGTGGATACGGTGTGGGACGAGGACGGGGAGGATGCCGGCTCATCGTCTCTCTCGGTCTTGAACAGTAGGCGAGTGCTCGTAGACAAGGGGCGTGTTTGGCATGCTGGCGGGATTGAGGGCGCCAGCAGGTGGAGGGGGATTGATTTCGACAGCGGCAGTGAGGCATGGTGTGATATTGGTGGACGGATCTGGCTGTGAAGATGAGAATGATGCTTTGCAGCCCGCTCAGGCGGCGACGATGTTTGATCTATATACCAAGCAACTTAGTCAAAGATATTCATTATCAAGTGGTATCCTTCTCGATATGACAACCTGCCCGAATCACAGCCCAACCCTCAACAACCCAGCCGGTTGAATTTCTACAAAAAATATCAAGCTTAACCCGAACTCCGACTCAAGCGTGGGTATCATGTCTTCAATGCCACACCTCGGCAGAAGGGAGAACAGGGTTACCCACCTATCAATATCATGGGTCTGTTCTTCATATGCTTCAGCTCATCCATGCCGGCGTGTTTGGCCTTCTTGCGCTTCACCGCTGCACCAATGACGCTGAGCAGTTGCTCTGAGTTAGGCGCGATTAGCACCTGCCTCTCGCCGTCGTCTTGTCGGGGCAGGGCAGGCAGCTGTTGGTCCATGGCAAGCTTCTTTAGCCTGAGGAAGGCCTCCTCGTCAATGGGCTCTCCTCCGTTCACCTCCCTCACTATGTCTCTCAGCGACACCTCAGTGTTCCCAAACAGGCACACCTTCAGATTGCCATCGCTGGTAATGCGTAATCGGTTACATGAGCTGCAGAAATTGTGCGTCATGCTCGTCACGAAGCCAAGACGGCCTGTAAAGCCGGGAATGTGCCACGCCTTGCTCGTGTCATTCTGATGATCTCGAACCTTTTGCAGTAATGGGTAGCGCTCGCGGATGACATCCAGCATCTCACCATAGCTGAACATTTTGCCTTGACTCCACCTGTTGCCGTCAAATGGCATGTACTCGATGAAGCGGACCTCGACGTCCTTGTCACGCGTCAGGTCCACAAAGTCGAGGATCTCCCGATCATTGACGCCGCGCATGACGACACAGTTGATCTTGAACTTGACGCCCGCGCCCGCCCGGTTCAGCTCGTGAATGCGCCCGATGCTCCTCTGCACGGCATCGAAACCCCTGCGCCTCGTCATGATCTGGAACTGCCACGGGTCCAGCGTGTCCAGGCTCAAGTTGACGCCGGTCAGCCCGTTCTCGACCATTGATTCGAGCTTGCGGTGCAGGGCGACACCGTTGGTAGTGATACACAGCTCGCGCAGGCCGTGGGGGCGGAGGGCCCCGAGCTGCAGCATCAATGGCATGATATCGGGGCGCACGGTAGGCTCGCCACCTGTGAGCCGAATCTTGTTGACGCCCTGAGACACGAAGGTGGAAGCCAGCAGGAGAATCTCCGGGGTGGTCAATAGAGAGGAAGGGGGGGACAGGGGCACACCCTCCTCGGGCATGCAGTAGACGCAGCGTAGGTTACACATTTCCGTTAGAGAGATGCGCAGGTAGGTGTGCTGCCTGTGGAAGGTGTCGGTGAGGAAGGCCGAGAAAGGCCTTGCATCTCGTAGAGCCTGTTGGCGTGGGTTGGCATCGGGATGTGGCAGCCGTGGTGGTGAAGGCGTTGTTGGAGAGGGCTCTTGGAAGCCTGGCGACGTCGTACGGGCTCGCAAGTCCAGATCCGACTGGCTCCTCCGCCTCCCATGATCGTCATGCAGGTTTGCTTGAGTTGCAGCAGCGGACGTTCCCCGGGATGGTGTCTGGCGGGTAGGTGCATGAGTGAGGGCCCAAGAACCGGGTTGAGGACACCAAAACAGCCGGTGACCAGCGTGTGTCCATCGTGCACCGGCCCGGATGGGCATAGACATATCTGCAATGGACGACAAGGCGATGCGCCCTAGGCCTAACGGAAGAGTGCGGTGCGGTGCGGTGCGGTGCGGTGCGGTGCGGTGCGGTGTGGTGCGGTGTGGTGTGGTGGTGTCACGCACACGCTTGGACTAGACAATATGCTGCTGTGGTGACTGCATATCCATCTCTGGTATGCAGCCCTCGAAGGCTTCTTGTTGGTGGGAGATGAGGATCGAGGCCGGTGACTCCAGGCGGTCGTATGCGCGGGATGGTGATGGGGGCAGACAGCCGTAATACCAAGCTAGCGGCATGTGTTGTCGCCGAGATTGATCGAAGTCCAGCCGCGACTGAGGCAGAGGGTTGGAAGGAGGCCCTGAGATGAGGTGGTGTTTGTCGCGGAAGACTCTGGGTAATCACTTTGGAGGGGGGCGTGGCGAGCCTTGAAGCGTGACGTTTTGGAATGAGGAAACATTTCGAGGCACCCCCACTGCGGCGTTGGAGAAGGGGCTACAATACAGTACAGTACAGTACAGCACAGCACAGTACAGCACGCACGACACATAGTAGAGGTGAGGTACGTAGTACGAAGTACCTGCAGTTAGCTCAACGTTTTGGCTGGGTGTGACATGGTGGGGTTGGCAATGGCGGGCAGTCGCAGCTAGCGGCGTGCCCAGGGCAGGTGTACAGTATCCGTGGAGTCCCTGCCAAGTAGCGGAAGACGAGGCTGAAAACTCCAAATTGATTATTCGTGTCTTCATCGCCAAACAACACGTTCATCCTGCCATGGTGACCCAGTCGATACCGCGAGCCAACGCCAGCACCACCCACCGCCCTCGACGAGCCACGGTGCCTTGCTTGTCCCTCCAGTAGTCACCAATCTCAGACTGTCCTGCCGCGACCAGCTGCGCTGCGCATGGTACTTTGTGCTTGGCCGACCTTGTCTTCACTTTCGGGGGAATGATGTGAGAGGATACGTCGGCTTTCACGCACACCACCCTGCCTACCACAGTACTTCACCTTCCCCAGGCCGGCAGGCACAGCAAGCATGCGCTTCTCCAGGAGCTTCCAGGGTAAGGCAGCAGCCTCGAACAGTCAATGGGAGACCAGAGCTGGCCACTGACACCAACGTCAACAGCCTCACCTCACTGTTTGCCAAGTCCAAACGGTAGGCTCGTGGCGACGCTGCTCGGCTCGACTATCAACATACGCGAGGTTCGGTCTCTGTGCACAGTTAGAGACACCAACTTGCCTCGGGACTTTGCTGGCCCCGTGACGTCCTTTCAGTGGTCACCCTGCTCAAGGCTGGTTCTCGTCGCTGCGGCCAACGAGGTACACACATTCCCTGCCCACGAGGGGGAGGAGTTTTGTGCCACAATCCGGAACCTCGTTCCGCCTGCAGCCAAGCCGGTCTATGTAGCTTTCGGCGCATCAGACACCGACGTCTGCGTATGTGCTTCGTTGGGCCTCAAGTTTGCTGTCTTCGACCTCGCCTCGTCCAGGGCTGTCGAGGTGGCAAATCCCAAATTTTACACCGCGATTTCTGCCCGAAGAGGGTTCTGCTTCCGACCAAGAACCCGGCACCTGGCTGTCATCACACGCACGTCAGGCAGGGACGTGATCAGCATCCACCATCCGGAGACAAAGGAGCTTCAGAGGTCTTGGTGCCCTGAGACGGTTGATGCCCAGGGCATCATCTGGAGTCCAGACGGGAAATGGCTTGTAACATGGGAATCGGCAGCCCATGGTCACAAGGTACTCTTCTATACAGCTGATGGAAACCTCTTCAAGGCATGGTCTGGCCCTCTTGTCCTGGACCCGGCCGACGCCGAGATCAAGCTCGGCTCCGGTATCAAGCTGTTATGCTTTTCTGCAGACGCCCGCAGTCTAGCTGTTGGCGACAGCAGTAGGCGCATATGCATCTTGGATGTGACGTCTGCCACTGAATCAGTGCGGCTGCAACATCCGAACACTATAGTGCCTACAGACACCCTTCAGGTATGTGCTCCTCCGTCTGCACGTCTTTCCGACCCTCCACACTGACTGCATCAGGTCTGGCAAGAACATGTCGGCGCCGGCGGCCATCGATTCATCAAAGCTCTTCAGACCGTCGACCCTCCAATCATACGGCAGCCCACAGCCTCGACCCCGTCTCCGTCTGGCTGTGCCTTCCTGTCATTCGATGCATCCTCAGCGCTCCTTGCAACCAGGCTGGAGGACGCGCCAAGTACGGTCTGGATTTGGGACCTCACAGCTGCTGAGCTCCGAGCGGTCCTGCTGTTCCACGGAAATGTGTCACGGGTCTTGTGGCATCCTATCATTCGCGAGACCCTGCTCGTTACCTGTGATGCTGATGCATGTGACTCGCTCGTCTTCGTTTGGGACCCTTTATCAGAGGGCCCCAGGCCTGTCGATTTCTCCGGAAGGCTCCATAGCGGCAAGGTACATGCGACCTGGCTAAATTTGGACAGTGTGGAACCCGGGGTCCTGTTCGCCTCCGACAGCAAAGAGTACTTGCTCACCTCTTTGGCCGACGAAGAGACCGAGTCTGTGCCCTGGTGCGCTGACGGGGAGCTCAGTGACGCTCTGGACATTACCTATAATTTTGACACATGTGACGAGGTCAGCCAGCTGGATGACACTTTCTGTTTCAAGAGGAAGTGAGTGATTCGACTCTCACACCTGCAGGCCATGTTCAAGGGCCCATGGTCAGCAGCCGTTCTCCTCAGTCTAGCTCCTCCGCGGAACACCAAAGACGGTCCGTAGCGCGAATCTGAAGTGGATACCTCTTGGCTCAGATCTCGGGAATCTCATCCTAAGTAGCCTCCTGCACCGCACCTATCACTTTTCCCGCGGAAGGCCCACTCTTTGGCATTGAGTTGGCAGTACCTTTGGGCCCCGGGTGCCCAGTTCAACGCTGTGCACTTTGCTATCAAGCTCCGCCAATGGGACAGTTAGATGTGCAAACGGTTCACGGTCGCATTGGAGGCAAGCTGCCCCTGCACGATAATTGAGATCAACCCTCCAACATATGCTCCTCCAACCTGTTAGCAAGCATGCCTAGCGCCTGCGGACGCTGCGGGTGTTCACACTCATGCGAACCCTCACTCGTATTGGCGCACCTGTTGCTTTTGACGAGGATGTTACAGAGCCGTATTTTAGGATCCCTGGTGTGCGCTGAGCTGTCGCTTGTCAAGAGCTTCGTGGCTTGCAGCCCACAACCTTGCCTGCTTGCTAGTGCGTTGGCCAGGGCTCCAGACATCGCCAACCAGACAACGCTAGCTAGCTGGAATGGAGGAGGCCTGGTACCTCTGTCAGGTCCGGCGCGCCCCCACTGTGCGGCTCCCAGAAGGCCCAGAAACCGGGTTACGACAGACTCTTTGCATCTCTGATGGGTTCACTATCATCAGCTGCAGGCGATTTGTGGCGAGCCCACGACTTGCATGGGCGCTTTGGTCAAGGTAGAATTGCAACGGCAGTACCTGTCCCTTTTCGGTAACTCACGCGTCTGGGCCCAGCTCGTACTCTACCTGTACCATAACTGCTCGGCGAACGTCTTCACAGAGGGCGAGAGCCACATTCATAGCCACCAATGTACTGTCTCTGATCTCAGCATCGAGACCTGCCGAAGAAACATGCCAAAGACTTCTGCCTTAGTACCCTGGATCTAGTGGGGTCCCCCAAAGCAAACCATGGCTCAAGGAAGGTTGGATGTTCCCACCACTTCGACTTGCTCGAGCGTCGAACTAGGCCGAAGCGCGAGCAGCTCGCGTTTTCGCAAACGAGGTGCTTCCTACTTGAAAAGCGCGAGGGCTTATCGTCTCTCCAATATAAACTTGGATGCCCCTTCGACTCAACCTGCGAGCGGATGAATAGAGACTGTCCCCATAAGTTCGTGGCCCTCATCCACTCAGCCTGGGGAACATCAGACTCGGCCTGTTTCCTATCGGCCAGATACCTTGCGTCTTCATCAATAGAGACCTCCTGCTGTCACCTGAGTTGCTTAGCCTGCAGCCTTCCGAGACAACGAACATGACAGCCCCGGACTTTGAGATGCCAAACGATGTGGTTCCACCGGGGAACTGTACGGGAGTCTACTACATTCCGATATCGAATGTCTGTGAGACCCAGTCCGAGTGACCAGGCGATGCTGTAATACCCTAACCTCGAACATCTTACTGACCAGTAGCCTGCAGCTCCCGTTCAATGCATCGTGGCAGCAAATCAAAGACCACGTTCGACAGGTCTGCGAAGTAGACCACGTTGAAATCTTTCAAAGAAGCACGTCTGGCTGGGTGAGGGTCAATGGTTATGAGAACTTTGAAGCGGCATTCGGTAGGGCGATATCCTGGCTGTGTGATATGTTGCTTCTCCGCCACATAATATGCAAATTCTCGCAGTCACTCCGACAACGGCTGACAGTGTGAACTGTAGAACACTTGAATGGAAAAGAATTCAACGGCAGAGCAATTATTGCCGAAGGCAAGAATGCTAATAGCTCAGTTATGGTGCGAGACCTGATGCTCCACAAACCAACGAGGTCCAACAACCGCTCGTTCAGCGGCGGCACAACCTCTGCTGTATCTACGACCCCTAAGAGCCCATCATATGCTACAGGCCGCCCAGTAAGCCACCCAGATCCTTCAGTACTACCCTCGCCTGTGTCTACCACGAGCTCGTTGTTCTGTCAGGTAGTTACGAACCTAGATTTTACGTCCTCGTCCTAGTCGAGTAACCGGCGCGGAGGAATTCGTGCGCAATGGTATCGTTGTCTTGTTTCTACTTCTACGGTTCGCAAGCTGATGGTACAGCTTCACCTACAGAAAGGTGACGGACACAACATGCCAATCTCATCCGCAAGCCGGATGGTCAACCCGAATACTTCGTTTCCTCGTGCCATGATGCCGAGCTACGGTCGATTCTCAGCCGGGCTCTCCCAATCCCCTTTAAGGCCAAGGTATGGTTCCGGTCCGGGTCCAAGCTCTGTTCGAGCGCCAGCATCATTCATGGCCCATTCGGTCTCGCCAGATGGCTGGGGACTGTACGACCCAGCTGCCTCGTACGCGGTGCAACCACCCCACAACGAGGGTTACCCGCAAGCGACGACATCCCTTACCAGTCAGATGGCAGGCATGTCCATTAACAGAGGCCTGACGGATGGCGGGATCTACACGGAACAGCGTGGCATTCAGATACGTAACATCCCCCGCCGTACCTCGGCAGGCCAGATTCGCATGATGATTCGGGAGGCCACGGGGCCGGAGGTCAGTCTCATCCGCGAGATCTTCATCCCGTCCGACAAGGACGGAAATCCGCGCGGGGCGGCATTCGTCCATTTCCATACCGCAGACCTAGCCAAGCGTATGGTGGCGTACCTCAACGGGGTCGAGTTCAAGGGGAGGAGGCTGCAGGTGCGCCTGATGAAAGACGGTCAGGCTATCCATGGCAGTGGCGAACCCCCTTCTGCGGGCCCGTCGAAGCTTGCCCGCGGCAGCAGGCACCACCACCAACCGGGCAGAGACAACAGCAGACGGAGCGAGCGGAAGGATAGAGACAGGCCCGAGAAAATCAGCGGCAGCTCCAGGCCCTTGCCTCCTTCAACCAGCAGCAGCATGACGCCGGTGGCCGGGGGCGGAACCCTCCCCGTCAAATCAGCTGCGTCCACGTCCGCGCCCTCGTCCTCCAAGGGCAAAAGCAAGGGCAAGGACAAACACAGCAAGAAGTCCTCGGTTGTCATCGCTGATGGCAGCTCCGGCCGCAGGCCCTGAGCGGCACCGGTAGGTATTGGCATGCGCGCGCGGGGGTCCTACCTGCACTCCGGATTGCCTGACTCGGGGGGGGGGGGGGGTTTAGCGATGCGTGTTTCCGACCGGAGCCTCACCCGGGTGACGGGGACCGGGATGAGGCCCAGAACAACATTGCTTCTCTTAACGCCCAACCATCCATGTGATCACAGGTGCCGGGGGAGGGTGGACCGTTGATATTGGCGGATTCAGGCTGACGGCGTCTCGAAAAAGCAATGCTGCATTAGTCTCGAACTTTCCCTTTCTTGTTTTTCCGGTGTTCCCGTCCGCGCTGCTTGCATCTTCTCCTTGCCAGCTCACCGCTGGATGACATATCAGAACGCAGAGGTTGTTGGTGTACCTATGGTACGCGGGGCACGGGGTGATGCAGTCATCCTTGAGGCGAGGGGGTGATCTTTCGCCGCCACTTAGCTACTAGTTCTTGAGGATTATCGCAAGTTCTTTCCGGATCCAGAATGACAATTTCCTTTCCCCCCTTGAACGCTCGAGGCCTCCTCTCACTTTTCGTATAGATCGACCGAGGTTCACTCCCCGTTGAATAGAGCCAGCTGTATTTCGCACGGCTGCACGCGGGCGCCGTTTCATCTGGTCTCCGCCGCCTCGGTCCGGCCGTCTAGGTACGCCACAGTTGCGGTCTCGACCTCACGGTGGGTGATGAGGGCCCCCGAACAAGCAGGTAAGCACCCGCAGTAGAAAGAGTATAGACGTCTCGAAGACATTGTGAAGAGCTTTTTTGGGGGGGGGGGGAGGTGGAGCGTGAACGAACGTGGGATTCTCTGTTTTGGGATCTCACTGGGTGGCAATAAGCGCGCCCTGGCAGGCACCCATGGCGATGGGCACATAGAGGGGATATATTTCCATGTTCGTCAGATTACTATTTTCATTTATGTAGACCTTGGGCTAATAATTCGGCCGCTCGGCTTTTTGAATGAGGTACACCACTCCCATGAAGGCGCCTCGCAACACCGGTGCCAAACACCTCACTCACTCTGCACGCGGGCAGGAGAAGCCCGTCCGATTGACGGCTGCTGCTTCGATGCAGATCTATGCGTACATGCTGCTCAAGACACATGGATGTGTATGTACGTGGCCTTCTTTCTTTCCTTTTTACAACGAGTGAAGGTCCGCGGGTCCTCACGACCGTCGGATCCACGTCTATCCCTCCGAGACTGAAGGTCCGTCCTCGCAGCACCAGGCTGGGGCAGGACAGATAGTCAAGAGGATAGGATGAGAAGGCAGGTGGAAGGGGTGGGCGTTCGTATGTGGGTGACGAATATGTACAATTCGGCAATGCGATAATCGTGAAGCTCAACGGCTCCTGGTATCTTTTCTTCGTTTAAATCGATTCCGTCCGTGCGTCGTTACACTCCCGCCGAGAGTCCGGTCGCAGTCCTGACTTCGGACGTTCACACTCTACGGCGTCGCATCCGATGGCGGCGCTGGCATGATGAGCGGCCGCCCGTCCGAATGCTCGTTGCCATTCTCCTTGATACTCGACATACTAGTCGGTCTCTGGGACTGCTGCTCGGCGTCGTTGTTGGACGGCAAGGTCGGAACTGGTGGCTGTGGCGACATCGTATCCTCGTATCGCCTGGGCTCCTCGTCGTCCATCATCATGGTGTACCTCTCCTCAGCCGGCAGAGATGGGACGGGAGGGATGTCCTCGTCGCCCGCACTCAGCTGCTGTCTTTGGATGCGCCCGGTCTGCTGGTTCACCCAGCTGTTGACCGACCTGTATCGCGCGGGCATGTCCTCGCTCGTGGTAGTGTACACAGTATCCCTCTGACCATGGCCACCTTCCTCGCTCCGGTTCGCCACAGACTTGGCGAAGCTGGGTGGGCGAGGACCAAGGTCTTGCTGTAGGGCTGCCGGTGGAGGTACGATGATGTCCCCGTCCCCGAAGCCGGAAGAGATTGACGACAACTCGGAGGCCCGATATACAGCTCTTCTGGCCGGGTCGTAGGCTGTCGAGGCCTGACGCGCAAGCTCGGATTGGTTGTAGATCGGGTCGGGCATGCGCGAGCGGTCGCTGGTCACGGTCTGGAAGGTCTGCATCGTTCCGGCGCCGTATTGTGCTGCGCTATTCGGGTCGAAGGAGGCATCTTCAGGTAAGGTGAAGGGATTGCTGACCTGACTGGCTGGGCTGAAACTGGTCTGGAGTGGGGGCAGGACCTTTGATTGTTGTGAGTACGGAACGGCATTCTGCGTCGTGACGTCTTGTGGGCTCTGTGCGCTACGGGTACTGTATGTGTCGCCAGAGGACGCCGAGAAAGGATTGACGTTGGAGTAAGACACGTTGGTATTCAGCTGGGGCAGGCTCGTGGGACCCTGTTTCGATGGGGACCGCGTCATGTTTTGTTCGTCGCCAATGGAGTAGATGCCGGATTTTGAACCCTGATACATCGATTGAGAGCCATGACCGCCCAAGTCCTGCCAGGCTCTTTGATTCCGCCCGAAGTAAGGTATTTTGGCGAGTAGTGCGTTCGGTGATGAGAATTCGTCATCATCCGTCCCGTTCCTGGCCCTCTTGGACTTCTTATACATCCGCATCCCCATCCAGCAAACAAAGCAAATGAGGATAAAGGCGCCTAGATCGATGTGCTCCGTCAGCGTACTCTGCACCCCCCAGCATCAGCGCACGACAGTGACACAAGCTTACCTATTGAGCCTGCCGAGATGAGGACATCCTCGGCAGTTGGGCTTAAGCCACCTGGAGGC
The DNA here is from genome assembly GCA_026119935.1 of Endothia cerciana. Classification (NCBI taxonomy): domain Eukaryota; kingdom Fungi; phylum Ascomycota; class Sordariomycetes; order Diaporthales; family Cryphonectriaceae; genus Endothia; species Endothia cerciana. Next base: position 217,832 of record JALRMH010000046.1, on the reverse strand, counting down.
GGGCCATGGTCGTCGTGATGGTGATCATCTAGATCATCACCGGAGTCATCGAGGAAGATCGTTGGCGATGGAAAGGCGGCGTCAAAGGCCGCAGTAGCCCCACAAGAGGCTGTGAACGAGGCCGTATGTGACCTCGTAGAAGAAAGGATGGTAGAGTCGATGAGGGATGAGGTCTCCGTGCTTGAAGAAGTAGCTAAGCTCGGAGACAATGACGTCGTCGTCGTCAATACTATCACAGAGGATACAGTCACAACTGGTTTGACCGATACCTGAGGATTGATGGCAGCCGGGTTGCCTACCGACGAGCTGGTCGAGTGCGGTGAGCTCGACGTCGACGTCGGTGATGTTGTGGGTGCCTCGGTCGTCAGGAGAAGCGCAGGCGCAGTTGGACTGGTCAGAGCTGAGGGTGGACTGAGCGGATCGAATGCGAAAGGGCTCGTCCCCAGCCCTCCGTTTCCTCCTGCGTCGTCACCACCGTCGTTGTCACCGTCGTTGTCGTCACCGTCGTCGTGGACTGGGCCGTCGTCTCGTGGAAATTTGCGGCTGGCGTCAGATCGTTGCCATGAACCTCGGCCAACCCTGAGATCGCGTTTCGCGTTGGTATCCTGTGCGCCTCGCTGCCACGAGTCCCCCCGCGGTGACCTCACTCGAGTGCCCTCTTCTTCATCTTGGCGATCGAAAACTGGGGCCATCGCGTCCACCATACCATTCGCTTGTCAGGTGCTCAAGCCAACATCTCAACCTTCCTAACGCCAGCGTCGCAAACAAGGGAAGAGCGAAAGGCTTGCGCCAGTGCAAGACGATGGAAGAGACAGTAGGATGGACGTTGTCCAGACGAACGTGAAGGCAGAAGAAGTTTTAGAGGCCAGCCCTGACAAGAAGGGAAGAAGGAGGGAAAGAAGGGTGGAAGAGGGAGCGGTACTTCCAAGAGAGAGAAGGTTTGGGTAAGTGACCGTGTATCAGACTGGGGAAGGCTGGAGTAGACCTAGACAATGCCGCGTGGTCGACCGACGAAACATGGGTCCCGTTCAAGCCTCTCCGGATGGGCCCTGGTCTGGCGCTAGGGATCGGTCTGGCAACAGGGCGAGGCCAAGAAGGGATGATCCGGTCATGGCGTTGGAACTACCCGCAACGGGCACGACTCCAAACGAGCCTCATGGTAGGATCATCAGGGGTCGCCGAAGCTTAAACAGCCCGCACGGATTGGCACTGTCCAAAGAGCTGCCCCACCGCAGAGGGACTAATGGGGGACCGAGAGGGACCGGCGAATCTATCTGACGATGAGAGCTGACGACTGCGGGCATGGCGCTGCTCTAGACCCGGTAACCACTCGGCGACCAGCCGGCGATAAAGAGCTCGAGCAAAGCATACCTCGACTTCTGGTTCGCCCTGGGCTGCCCAGGCTCGGCCCTCCCTACCCAGGTCACTAGACCAGATAGAATACGAAGAGGCAATAGATCTGAGGGAGAAGCCAGCACAGCTCGCGTCGTCCGCACAGAAGCGCCCAGGGAAGACGGACGAAGCCAGCCTCCCGCAGAACTTTCAGCCTTGACTGGATCGAGCACACTCCGTAATATGATCAGGCTGTCGCATGCAGCTGGAAATCTCGGTTCGGTAGCAGCGAGACGCAGGCATGGGACGAGAAGTGCCACACTTGTGGGCGTGGCGCGAAGCCCCGGTGACAGGTCATCGGGGTATGCCTATGCAGCACGCTGAGGCGTGTCCAAGCATGCTATCGCAAAGCACCGTCCAGGGCATCTCTCGCTGCCGAGGTGCTGAGGGATGGGGGCTGCCGCGTGCGTGCGTGCGTGCGTGCTGTAGAGCTGGGACCTATACGAGGGCCGGGCTAGAGGGGATGCGCATTCATGCGGTCGCTGGGAAAAGCCGTCAAGCGACGTGAGGCAGACTGGTGGAGAGGTGGGAAGGGTGGAAAGGGCGCATGTCTCAGAAGTCGAGACGCCGTTTCAAGGTCAACAGGGGGCTGGACATGTGCAGAGGCACCAGGCCTGCTGAGGACTAGCGCGGCGTCCGGAGAAACCTCCCGCCAGAGTTCCAGAGTCGATCCAGTCGTCTCGCCTGCCCTGATGCAACACCCGCCCGGGTTATACGAGCCCTTCAGGTCTGAGGAGGCGCCCCCTTCGAACTTCGTCGAAATGAGGTTGTTTGGAACTGGGATCCTGTGGCTTCTCCGAAAAGACCATCTCGGCGGCAGACCAGACAGGTTTCTGGCCTGTGGGAGTCCGGAAACCCCCCTCCAGCTTCTTGTCTCGATACTCTCGTGATCATACAATCCGACGACTCACAACTGACGGCTGCCGCGTTCGGCTTCTTCCAGGGTCCCAAGTTCCACACGAGCTCGCAGAAGTGTCGTCGGTCGGATGCGACGATGTCCTTCGGTGATAGCAACCTGCTTCGCCCTGATACCAGTCTAAGGGCGCCATCTCATCCCATCCGATCTCGCGACTTGGCCAGCTGCGTTTCGATACGTTAAGGGGGATCTTTCTCGAGTCGCGAACCACTGGCAAGCGACCACGCTTCCGTTCTGCCAAGAGATCGTAAACATGCTTGGACGGACAGGCTCCCTGTCCCACATGGTCTCCCTTACCCGCCGTAGCCGTCATCTGGATCCCGAGCGAGTGCACAGGAGGGACAGGACTCGAGGCACCTTGCGCTCCCATTTCAGGCCTCTGGAGCCGCCTAGGCTGCGGACAGCCGAGCCTCCGAGTTCTGGGGGCGGACCATGCAATACAGGGACAACCTGAGACGAGCACTGGATCTTGTCGACCCGTCTACTCTACTACCACCGAGCACATGCGATTATCGGGTGCGTGGTCAGATCGAGCCTTGTATGACCCTCCCCTCCAGTCTAGGTCCAGGCATAGGAAAACTCCCGGGCTGCTCCTGCAGGGACGACTGATCCCAAACCATACACCTAAAGACCGAAGATATCGCCGCCGTGCCTTATGTTGCGTCGTCAGCACACGTTCGTTCCGTTCACTCAGCCCCTTGGAGGGCCTCCTGCCCGTTCAGGCAGTCCCTCACCGACCATGCCTGGGCCAAGGGACGGACGCCCTGTCCCAAATCGCGTGAATAAGTCCGATTGTTCACCATCTCGCTAGTCTCGGCCAGACGAGACCCCACCTGAAGAGGCCTCACCAGTGCACAGTAGATAGTCTAGCAATGCGGTGGAGGCTATTCTCGCGGGTATGTTCCGCTGCCGGCAAGCATCAACTCAGCAAACATCTCAGCCTTACCACCATCGAGCCGGCATTGAGCCTGCGTACGACCTGTCCTGCCCCGCCTGCCCAGCAGTAAGTACCATAGTACACTGTGTTGGGCGTGGCGTGTTCTTACGCCCTAACCAAGGGTGCCGTGAGCGGCATGAATCTTGAACCCCGAGCTGGCGGAGTTCTTCTCGAGGGCTTGCGCACTGGATGCCCTTTGACGAGGCTATGCATAGATGTCGCGTCCCGATCTGGACTCGAGGACCCTGTTGCCCCATCGGGGACCCCTGTGTCAGATCTCAGATGGCTGTTGACATCAGAAGGCTTGGTTGGATTTTGTCTTCAGGTAATGATGTCGTTCATCCAGGAGTGCTGTGTTTACTTGAGACGCCTGTTTACCTAGCCGGGACTGCGGAAACACGATAGATATTTTAGGGAGACACGCATCTCTGGGAAGTCCTCCGCCTGGCTCTATAGGATTGTATAGGGGCGATAGCAGATCACAGGAGTCGGACGGACCTCATCCTCTTTCATGTTTGTAGCGGTGTAACGGTGGCTTGAGAGGGGTTCTTCCACCACTTACCCACACGAACGGCTTGCAAGGGCGTGCTCTCCAGGTACGACGACATGGCCTTGAGGACGCTGACGACCCCATCTGCCCACGGGAGCGGCCACGGAGGAGATTCTGCAGCTGGCGCAACTCTCCGTACCAGTGTCAGAGGCAGGCACCTGCCGTTCCCAACCCGGCGAATCGCCCAAACTAGACCACATGTGCTAGCTGTAAGGCCGATTCTCGTGCGAGCTTGGCATTCCTGCCTTCGTGTAGGCACCGTGTCTGGTAGACTCTGTCCATACCACGACATCTTTTGGTCGATGGCCCTTCTTGTTTTCTTCTTTCCCCCCTCCTCCGGGTTGCAGCGGCGTCTGGGACTGGTCACTCCCGCTGTACCGACGCACCTGGATCTGACGTGCTCGACACGTTCACTCGTGATCAGCCAGCCCTCTGACTGATCAGGGCACCCCGCATTTCGCCGTCGACGCCGCTGAGTCTGCCGGAGCCAGGGCCGAAAAAATATAGATACGGCCCTCCGGGAGAAGACCGGAGGAGCTCCCGAGTCAGCCGGCACAGGGGGGCTTCAAGCCTGCAGCAGTACCAAGCGTGATAAGGGCCCTGCGTCCCCTCGCAGCGAGGGCCAGCGGAGCTCTGACGGCTGGATCCTATCTCCCGTCGTCCGCATCCCGTCGTCCGCAGGTCGCGCGCGGCCGCGCTGTGCAAAACCTCGGAAACCTAATCGTTGTACGGATCCGCACAGGATGCTGCAGTGACTCGACCCGGGAACCTGTCACCCACCACCCCCTGAAGCCAAGAGGCGGGATGGATCCTGCGTCATTTTCGAGATTTTGGCTGCTCACCGCAGCGTGCTAACCCAACGTTCAGCTTGTCCCAGGGCCCTCGGGTGATATCAAACATCGAGGGCCCAGGAGGGAATGCTGTGATGCTTCAGGAAGAAACATTTAGATTCGGCACTGCACGTGTTGCAACTTCTGGTTCCCGGACTTTGGCGACGGCGAGTGCGAGCTTTCGCCGAGAAAATTCCCAGGCCAGCTCCGGTTGCGCTTCGGCGAGAGGGCTCGGATGCGCTTGACAAGGCTTATCAGCTGTCAGATCTGCTTATCGTTCAGAGGAAGAAGGAAATCAAAGAAGGGGAAGGAATGGAAGAAGAAGAAAGGAAAAGGAAAAAAAAAAGACGCGCCCTGCAGCCTCCAGGCCCACACCCCGGAGACCTCATCCTTGAGTTTCCAATGATCCTCATCACCGCACCTATAAACCTAGAAACCTGGCCCTGACCTATGAATTGCTCCTCTGCACATCCTTCGACGGCATTCTTGAGCCCTCATAGCCCTCCTACAGGCGCCTGCGCCCCCTTCCCACCCTCGCCGAAGCTATGGCTTCCTCATCGCGAGCCCTCGGCCTGAGCAAGCTCGCGACCCGCCGGTCCGGAATTGCCCCTCTCCTGCACCAGCAGTCTGCGGTTGCATCTCGCATCCTCAACCCTACAGCTCGACCCCTCACTACCGCTACCTACAGACCAGCCCTCAGCGGCAGGATACGGCCTGTCGCCCTCCGGTCCCAACAACGCCAGTACTCCGATGCGCCTCCTCCCCCGCCCAAGAGGCCCGGAAAGCTGAGGAGGACCATCAGGTGGACATGGCGCCTCATGTACCTCTCCGTGCTGGGCACCATCGCCTACGTCAGCTACGAGGTTTGGGAGAGCAGACACCCGGAGGCCCAGATCAACCCAGACCCTGCTAAGAAGACCCTCGTCATCCTTGGTGAGCTCTTGCCGCCCCGCGCTGCACCGACTGTGAAGATGAACTATCTCTGACACCCATTCCCTTCCCCCCTGTGCAGGTACTGGCTGGGGCTCTGTCGCGCTCCTCAAGAAGCTCGACACCGAGAACTACAACGTCGTCGTCATCTCGCCCCGCAACTACTTCCTCTTCACGCCCCTCCTGCCCTCGTGCACCACCGGGACCATCGAGCACCGCTCCATCATGGAGCCTGTCCGCACCATCCTCCAGCAGAAGAAGGCCGCCGTCAAGTACTACGAGGCCGAGGCCACCGCCATCGATTCTGAGCGCAAGGTTGTCCGCATCAAGGACGAGTCCGAGATCAAGGGCAGCGTGTCCGAGACTGAGGTCCCCTACGATATGCTGGTCATCGGTGTGGGCGCCGAGAATGCCACCTTCGGCATCCCTGGAGTCCGTGAGCACGGCTGCTTCCTGAAGGAGATCGGTGATGCCCAGCGCATCCGGAAGAAGATCATGGACTGCGTCGAGACGGCCGCGTTCAAGGACCAGGAGCCCGGGGAGATCAACAGACTGCTGCACATGGTCGTCGTCGGCGGAGGCCCCACGGGTGTCGAGTTCGCCGGTGAGCTGCAGGACTTCTTCGAGGAGGACATCAAGCGGTTGATACCCGACATCAGCGACCGCTTCAAGGTGACGCTCGTCGAGGCCCTACCTAACGTCCTGCCCTCCTTCTCCAAACAGCTGATCGACTATACCGAGAGCACCTTCAAGGAGGAGAAGATCGACATCCTCACCAAGACCATGGTCAAGAGGGTCACCGACAAGACCATCGAGGCCGAGGCAGCTAGGCCGGACGGCACCAAGGAGCGTGTCACTCTCCCCTACGGCCTCCTCGTCTGGGCAACCGGCAACGCAGTCCGACCTATCGTGAAGGACTTGATGGGCCACATCCCCGCGCAGAAGGACTCGCGTCGCGGCCTCGCCGTCAACGAGTACCTGGTCGTGCAGGGCACCCGCGACATATGGGCCGTGGGTGACTGTGCCGTGGCCGGGTATGCGCCCACGGCCCAGGTGGCCTCCCAGGAGGGCAACTTCCTGGCCAAGCTGTTCAACAACATGGCCAAGACGGAGGCCCTCGAACAGAACATCCGCGAGCTGTCGAGCACCCTCAACCTGAAGCCCGGCAACGCCGCCGAGGTCGCCCGCCAGATCGAGGACCACGAGCGCCAGCTGCGTCGCGTCAAGGACATCAAGCCGTTCCACTACTCGCACCAGGGCAGCCTGGCGTACATTGGCAGTGAGAAGGCCGTCGCGGACGTTGCGTGGTTCAACGGCAACGTCGCTTCTGGCGGTACCTGGACGTACCTGTTCTGGAGGAGCGCGTACCTTTCTATGTGCTTTAGCAGTAAGTCTCCTCATCCTTCCCTCTTGCATGAGTCTCCAATTACTAATACGTACTGACAGCTCGAAACCGTCTCTTGGTGCTGAACGACTGGGCCAAGTCCAAGCTCTTTGGGCGCGACGTGTCCCGGGAGTAAGCGGAAGGCGACATGGGAGGAGGAAAGGGAGAAGACAAGTCCAGTGCTGGGCCGTCGGGGCGGTAATATATGCTTGATATCCCATGTCTGGTTCTTTACAGGCGTCGGGCGGGGATGGGATAGGATAGACTTCTGGCACCGGGAGGTCACCCCCCCCCCCCCACCCCGGGTCCGACAACACAAATCACACTATAGACATCTTGGGACTTGGGTCCCTCACGGGTAGTGGAAGGGCTGGGGGGATGGCCGGGGGAAGGAGTTAACTGCCCGCTTGTGGTTGTGGGCAACTAGATTTGTGTCAATATTTTGTATGTCAATATGTATGTACGGAGTATGTGACGAATGCATTCGGTTCGATTGAAGACCAGAGCTAGCCAATCCAGCCTCCCCATCGCCGGCAGCATCTCGCTATAGTGCATTATGACCGATCGGGTACCTGCTACTGCTGATCCTTCTTAAGAGACTTGGAGCCAACATGCCTGAGCAGTCTCACTTCACTTGTGTCTATGGGGCAGCAGTTTCTGCGCACGGATGGCTGTGGAAACATATGCCGTTCAGCGAGCTACAAGCAAGACCCGGGCACAACTCGTCCGACACAACGGAGACCAGTCAGTCTTGATATCAACCTCGCTTAAGCGAAGTCGGCACACTCCCTCGCTAAAGACAAGTCATCTTGGAGGTTCTCACACTCTTGTCAAACCCACCCCACCCCTCCCATCACTTCTCACAGTGGCGAACTACCACTTCATACAGAGGGATATCGTCGACGTAGATGGTGGCGTCCTGCCTGAAGGCGTGTCTTGCCGGTGACGAGGTTCATCCTCAGGCACCGCGACCTGAAAGGTGTCATCATCTCGGATAACCTGGGCGGGCCAGACTCGGCGCACCGGTGTTTGATATGACCAGCCCTTTCTTCCCGGGTGTATCCGGCATGGAGGGATGGAAAGGCCAGAGAACACCGGGTGAAGTAGCGGGAGCTGCCATCATTTTCTTGTCGCGGGCGCAAGGCGCGCGAATGGCTGCGGCATCGACGTCGGGAGGCCCAGCCCAAGGGAGGGAGCGCATTTTCACCCGAGGTCTGGAGGTGCTCTAGCGAAAAGCCCTTACTTAGCTCTCTGTGGACCAGTGGGCTTGTCAGATCACTTGCGAGTCGTTTCTCAAAGAGAGGGCCCAATGTTCTGAGGCGAGTCTCTCTCTAGCGTGCGCGCACACACACACACACACACACACACACACACAGATATATATAATGTATTACACACGCGAGGTTACTTACTGCCAGGATTCCAAAGGGGTCGCCACCCGTCACCACGGACGAGGCCCTCCCTTTACTCGGAGGAGGGCCTCCTTGGAGAGGCTGTTTCAGTGGTAGGCCACTGTCTGTCTATCGCAGTCGACAGGACCGCCCGGGCCTTAGCAAGCCTGGTCCAGTTACTACAGTGGCAGTGCTGACTCGCTCAAGCGGACGTGAATCTGCTTGGCGGACTGTGTCTTCCAAATGGCAGTGATCGCACCTGAGGCACTGCAGAAGTCTCGACAACCATGTCGTATGACACTCGTGCCCGATATGATGAAGAAAGGATTCAGGCGACGTATTTGTGTGTGTTAGAGAGAGACGTATATATGAAACCAAATAAAGAACGCTTTGTTACCAGATGGGGTATCTGTGTGCTTTGTGCTGAGAAGACCAGTAATGCAGAACAAACGCGAAAGCACTATGCAGAACCCCTCCGTATGCTCCCGCCCACCACCCAACCGGTCCTGTTATCCTGTCCATCTCTAACGATCGAAACCAAGCAACAGATATCTACGCATCCACCATCTTCGTCCTCGTCTCCAAAATCCTGTCCTTCTCTACTCTGCAACCCCCACAATACTCGCTATGCCACTGCTTCAGCGATGCGATCCTCTTCTCATCAATAGGCCGCATGACCTTTTGCGCGTCAGGACTGGCGCTCGAGGTGGTGGCTGTCCTGCTGCTGCTGTTCGTGCCGGAGGTGCTGTTGCTGTGGTCGGCTAGCATCATCTTCACCTGCTCGCACCGCATGTTCTCGTCCAGGAGCCAGTTCTCCCACTCGCTCTGGATCATCTCCTTCTCGATGCTGTTGACCACGCGCATGGCGACGAGGAGATCATGGCGGTACGAGCCTAGTTTCTGTCGCGTGCGGCGGAGTCGCCGTGCTGTGGCTTTGCTGTTGCTGGAGGAGAGAGTGGCACCGGCTTCTTCGTACGGCGAGTCCAGCGAAGTATTATTCATGATGGAGCGGAAAGTGTCGTAACTATAGAGCCAAGAGTCAGTGACAGAAGAGTTGTATAAGTAAGGGAGAAAGTCGACGTACCATTCACTGGCCCCTTCCGGAGCGACAACCGCGGGTCCCAGTACTGCCTCGTCCAAGTCCGCGATATAGACAGCCTTGCTCATCATGGTGTTCGGGCCCACACCAAGGCGAACCATGAACTTCGCCGCGCTCCTCTCCGTCCACCAGCTCGACCCTTCGCGGCCAGTAAACAACGCATTGGTAAGCAAACTCAGCGCCAGCGCGGCCAGGATCAACCTATGCGCAGTGAACACGCTGAAGATCTTCCTCAAACCGGCGAAGGTCCACATCAGCAGACTCGTCGCCACACTTTCCAGGATACTCCTCAGCGTCTCCAGCACCATCTCTGTCAACGTGCGCGGGCGGACCATCTTCTGGCCCTTTTTCCCATGCATTACGGCCGTGCCGTCCTCCTGCGTCTCGCCCGGCGTGAAGATAACCACCTGCGTCTGCTGGCCAATGTTGCCGTAGACCTGGATCGCCCTCTTGGTGCGGCTGTGCGGGCCCAGCTTGCGCACCTGGTCCGTCGCCACGTCGGCGAGTTCCTCCGCGTCGCGCCGCCCGTCCTCCAGCGCCTGCCGCTGCACGAGCGCCTTGGATAGTGGCGGCTTCTTAGACCACTCCACCTTTGTGTACAGGGCAAGCTTGCACTTGGACTTGGCGACGTGCGTGATGACGACCTTGGTGATGATCTTGAACGAGGACGAGTGCGGGAGATGCCATGGCGTCTTGGTATATGTGACGACGTAGGTGAAGTGGTCGCTGAATACATCAATGACCTGTTGGTCGACAACGTCTTTTTCGACATTCTTCTTTGCGTATGCAACAATGCCAGACGTGCCAACTTTGAATTTGAACTCACGGCTCATCTTGCCGTTGTCCGTCAGCTGCCAGGGCCCTTGCGCGATCTCCTTGGCGTGCCGCTCGAAATAGAGCTTGGGGAAGATGAAGGACTTGTCGCCGAAGAGTACATGGAAGCAGCCTTTGGAGCTGAGCTCGAAGTTTCGCTCTTCGACTGGTTCACCCATGCCCTCCGGTTCGTAGACGACCGGGTGTGCGGGAAGCTGGAATTTAGGCACTGGTTTGCGCACTGGACGCGCTGATCTATCCCTGGCGTTGTAGATGTTCCTAAACACTGGCCTACCGGTGGCAGTACCATCATCGATAGGTGTATTCGAAGCGACTTCCTCCCAGCTCTCCGCGCTAGGGCTCTTCTTATCGTACTGCTCAGTCTCCAGGTTTGTCAGAGCCGTGATGAGTTCCGAGGTATTCATCGGCTCCTCTGATTGCAGATCGTCAACGAGAAGGTTCAGTCGGGAGTGAAGCAGGTTCAGATCCAGCAAGAAGGTCTTGACGATGATCCTGGTGAGGCCGGTATTGTTCATGTTCTGGCTGAGGTGCAGGTAGATGTAGTCGCAATCCTTGCCCGGCGCCGCGGTGACTTCCGAAATGATGTCCAGGCTGAGGGTGTATGTGATGACTAGACCCATCTGTTGTCCGTAGAAATACATGTTGTCGGGGGTAACGTAGATGCGGCCGTTGCCCATCATGCCCTTGCTGGCAGTAGAGCCCTCGGCTGCCGTGCTCGTCCAGGCCGCATTGAATACCATGACCAGTTTCTCCTCAAAAGGCACATTAGGGAATAGCAGTCTGAACTGTGGATGGTGCGCCTTGAGCTCGTTCGGGTATTTTGGTGGAAAGGTCTCACCGGGCGCCATCTGAGGAGCTCGGACTTCAGGAGCAACATTAGCACCGCTGCTGAGAGTCTTGCGATGAGCCAGGGCCGCAGCACTGCCGCCGCTAGCAGGCACAAGCTGCGTCTGCGCCGAGACCAGGGGGTCATCATCCAGCCTAAGGTACTTCGTGTCATCCTCCCTGGTCGAGTAGAGAGAACTCCAGGGGATGCTTCCCCAGTAGTTCGCAACCACGGCCGTCGGCAGATTATGACTGCTGTCCGCACCCACAGTCCGCCCGGCGCTCGCAGACACAGCGGCCCTAGTAAGGAACGTTGACGTGGGTGCTTTTGCAAGTGTAGACGGCGCAAGACTGCTGTGCTTGGTGTCCTCAATGGGCTGCAGCCTCGGCGAAGACCCGACTGTCAAGTTGGTGACGGAGGCGTTATAAGCCGCGTAGCCTGGCAGGAGATTAGAGCTAGAGGTGATCAAGCCTGCAATACCGGAATCGCCGCCGCCTCCGAAGGCCTGTCTCCTATGAAGCTCGATCCTCTGCATGATGCGCGCGGCGTGCTCTCTGCCAGACTCGCCCTCTTCGCGAGGGAGATCCCGGGCGATGTCCCGTGCTAGACCCGTGACAGAGCGGCGAGGAGCGGCGCCGACACCACCGACATCAGAGCTAGCGCGTCCGGCGTCTGCGCCGGGCACAGGCAGGGTCCCGCCCCTGTCCAGGTGCATGCCGTCTTCGAGGCCCTCGATGCTCTTTGCTGAGAATTCGGGGATCGTCGGCGGGGTGATGGCGAACGCCGGATCGATATCTCCTGTCAATCCTTTGGTGTCGCGGTCTGCGCTCGCGTCGAACGCCTGCTTCTTCGCGACCTCGAAGACCTCAAGCCATTCCTGCAGCTCTCCCTGCGTCTCGGCCTGAAGCATGATGTTCTGCGACTTGGTCTTGATCTCAAAGCAGAAGCGCCGCTCGTCCCCGACTGCAGGGCGGGTGTTGCAGAGCAGCACACCGATCTCGTCGCCCTGTAAAACACCCTGCGGACCCTGGACCAGCCATCCAAAAATGCCGTTGCGGCAGTAGTACCATCGCCTGATCCAGGTCGTCCTCGCAGGCTTTCCGCTGATACTCTTGAGGAACAGCCATCCCTGCTTCTCCGAGATGACAGCCTTGTCGTCCTTGGGCTGTACATTCACAGGACCCCTAGACCCCAAGAACGCAACCGTCGATGAGCTGTAGTCCTCCAGCTCCCTGGACGGCTTGAATGCCGCCACGGCGTTCTCGCCGACGTCTCGCCTGGCGGCCTGCAGCTCACGCCTGAACACCGCCTCGCTCGCCTCCATCTCCTTTGACCAGCCCCTGATGCGGTCCATCTCGTCCGCGAACCTGTTCGACCCAAACGACACGTCACGCCACCTCCTGATCTCCTTCCATATGTCCGACGAGACACGCACGAGCAGCCTGTCGAGGACGAAGCGGACCTGCGGCGCGAGCTGGCAGTAGTCCATCGAGGCCTTCAGGTAGGCCTTGCGCGTCTCGTACACGGCGAACGCGTCCTCGCGCAGGGACGAGGGCTCCTTGGTCTTGCTCTGCGCGACATACCGGGCCAGCGTGGTGTCAAAGGTCCTCTGTGCGGCGTCCAGGCTCTTCCTCGACTCCTTGAACGTCCGCAGCTCGCCGCCCAGGAAGCTCCGGATGGGCTCCGCGGCGAGCCCGTCCATGCGCCGCATCACGCCGATGATCTGGCCCCACCAGTCCCTCTGCGCGTCCCCCACGTGCTTGAGGGAGAGGAGTGTGTAGTCCGGGTCGATGAGGCCATCCAGCCCGGTCGGGATGGTCTGCCGCAGGTACGCGTTGATGGTGTCCTCGAGGGCGAGGATGTCGTGCGACACCTTGGTCGAGGACCGCACGTACCCCTCGAGCCACCGCTCGACGAGCTCGATCTGCTCGGCAAAGTGGATGGCGGCGCACCGGAAGGTCGGGGAGTCGAGGGCGGCTTCGTTCAGGCCGACGGGGATCGCTGGGTTGCGGGAGGTCGTGGCGGGGGGCGCGGGTGATCTGGGGCCGTCGGCCTTGGAGGCAGCAGGGGGAGCTGCTGCTCCGCCGGGGTCGGCCATGGTAGAGGTTGGGGATTATGGCGAGGTCGATGGTCGTCGACGGCTGATGGCCGGGAGCAAGCAAGCTCAGGGGGCAGACGAGGTTGTCGTGATGACGTGTGGAGCGGCACAGGACAACGGGGAGCTTGACTTGTTGCTACGGTAGCTCGGCCGGAATGGGGAGACAGACGAGGCTGAAGGCTGTAACTCGGCGCGGCAGGGACCGTAGATTACGTAGGGCAGATCGTCTCTCAGCCTCGAGCAAGACTTGACGTCGGCGATGATTGTCACAAGAAGAAGGCTGTGGCGGTTGTCCTGAACCCTTTCATTTCGGTCATAGGAGAATAAGCAAGGGTCCTAGCGTTTCATCATCATTGTTTGACAGGTCGGCAGCACTACCGCCCCCACGTTTCTCCAGATCTAATCTTGGCGCCCCCCCCCCCCCAAGGAGGGTTTAAAGCTTCTCAGTCTATACGGCTCCTTCTTCATGTTGGCATTCATTCTACATCAGGGTTGACGAGGACGCTGAGGGCTGTTGCTTCCCCTCGAGCCGAGCAGGGACTGTCTTGTGCGCATGACGCAGCCATTCCAGACCATGGAGCCCCCGATGCAGCTGGGAGCTCAGTGAACAGCTGTCGAGGTCATCATCCGGTCTTTTCACACAACCGCAGATGCCTGAATCGGGGCTTTTGAGACGGTATGGCGACCTCATCCAAGGCGCGAACCGTCCCAATGTTCAGTTCAGAACCAGATCTGTCCATGAATGTGACAGGCTATAATTAGACCTGACCCGGCCCCGCATGGTCAGAATCCGGCTGGGGGAAATATAGCACGCGAGCCTCAGCAACGTCAGGAACAAAAACTCGTGAGAAGACGTTCGCTCGAGGTGAATATCCCCTTGTGCGTCGGGAAATGTCTCCCCGGATGTCCTTGCAACACAACAGTTACGGCACGATCCAGGCGTTTCCCACGGCGGCCTCTCGACTCAATATCCTGGCAGCCCCTGGAAACGGGAGGCAGCCGATGAGCTGGCCTCCGAATCGCCGTGTGGGGGCATCGACGACGTGGCCTGAGACTTGACGACTTCGTGAGCATTATTGAGTACTTCGCACAATGCATCATATCCCGGGCTGCTGGGGCGAGCAAGAGCTGCCATGAGGATCACCCGGCCAGATCCTCCCTGGTGACCGAGGAGCGGTCTGCAGCGGCGACAAAGCGGACCAGCCACCGCGTGTGGTGACCCATCAGCTCGGAGAGAACAGCCTGGAAGCCACAGTCGCAGATCTAAGACATTCCAAACCGACCGGATGGGTCGGTGAGCTCCCTGCCTCGGTAATGACGTCTCGTGGCAAGCATTGACTGTTTTATCCTGTACACGTCGACTTTCTCGCCTCTTCTCAGAAGTCTCGATACCTTCGGCCGAGGTACCCCGTTCAGCCTCAACGCGTGCATGGTATGACGCGGTATCCGCCGGTCGTAAAGGGACAGGTTTTCGAATATGGATATTGTCCGTCGGTGATAGGAAGGCAAACGGTGTTTCGTGGCGTGGCATAGTTTGAGGCGACCCAGGAAAAAGGTTCGCCCCTGCAGGTGACGGGAGGATATACTATAGTATCGACTACGCTACTATGGTACTTGCAGGAGGCGCGGGTGATCTACGCCGTCTTGTTCATGCGTCCCGGATGCCTGAGAGCTTTCAGCTCGTCAAGGATCACGACCGGGCAAGACCCCCATCCAAGAGAGCGAGCGGCGGCGCCCAACTTGTTCCTGTCAACCGGGCAGCCGAACGAGCTCGAACCTGCAAACGAGCGGGCAGTTACGATAGGAGGTTAGCCCCCCTGGAGGTGCCGGCAGGCCGGTGCCCTGCCTCTGCGGGCTGCGCCACAAAATCAGGAAGCCTTGCATCCAAGGCGACTTTGTCGTGGGTTGGGGCGGATCGCTTAGGCCCCCTTGTCTGCGCCCCACAGTATAGAGCCGCCGAGACGACCCGCCATGAGTTACATACTATGGTACCAACCCCTGGGCCGATCTTGACGCGCCTTCAGGGAGGAGAAACGTGAGTCAAGAGGTCGTGTGGTATACAGCTGGCGTATCACAGTACGACAAGGTGGCCCTGAACACTGCACGTCCCGGGTATGTGTGCGGGTGTAAGTGTCAGAGAGTCTTCTGTCTGCTGCTGGTGATGCTGAGCTCCATCCTCTAGACAGGCCGCACGGCCCTCGACACACACCCATTTAGGTTTACCTAGCGGCTGTCCGTGTGAGCCGCATAGTCTCTGGGCCCCGGCCCTGGCGCACGGCGGAAGACGCGCCAAGATGTGGTCTCGGACGTTTTGGGAAAATCCTGCAGCGGGCGAAACGGGCCAGCGGGCGTTAGACGCCTTGGACGCGTAACCGGGTGCTCCGGCCCGCTGGTGGGAGGGGTGTCATACTATAGTACTACATAGTAGTTGACAGCTGTATAGGCTGGCCGAGCGGGGGAAGGGGGGCGATCTATGGAACATCCGGGTCGTCCTCTGGATTATGCTATAGACCGAGGTATATATTAGGCCCTAGTGGGGCCATGCTAGGTGCCATAGCATGTGAACCGTATATTAGATGTAATGCTGACTTTGACATGTCGACGGTCCAAACGAAACACTTCTGTGGATCTACCTGCGCGACGAGGCGCTGTCCCCGCCTCACGGGTAAAGACTGCGAGGGGTGCCATGGACAAGCCAGGGCCAGGGCAGCTCGATATGCGTGCTGTGGTGGGTGGCTCAGAGCGATGGTGGCCACAGGCCTGACGATGCATTGACCAATATGGGACCGTGGAGAAATAGCGGCCCCCCTTCGAAGGGCCGGCCGGCATGCAACGGCGGCCTCTTTTCTCAACAGCGGAGTGCACGAAAGGACCCATGGCGCGGCTGCAGGCCGCAGGCCGGTGGTTACGCAACGTCACAGGTGACGAGATAGGGAGGCTTGCAGGGACGATGTGTCAAGTGACCAGAGCCTGCCCTTCATGTTGAGGACTTCACACGGGTGTATACCTTCAAGGTAGGATAGGGTAGGATAGGGTAGGGTGGTGTGGTGTTGATGGTGGTGCGGCAAGAGACGGCAGAGCTGGCGCCTTGGGCGGCTGTTTAGCGGTTGCTGAAGGAGGGAACAGACTCTGTTTAGTGCTGGGCAATGTTGGAGGGGTACCATAGTTTGAGGGTGGTCTGGGCCTCTCGTACTATAGCCTAGTAGTACATACTATGGTAAGATAGGGGGCCAAAAGTAGGATTAGCAAAGGCGAGGGACAACTCAGGTTGAAAAACCCCCGTACTACCCACCTGCCACATAGTACTAGGCCACTGTAGGCCTGGCGCTAACTCTTCACACACCCACCAGGCGCCCACCGGCCGCCTGCCCGGTCTGCTGGGACAGGGGTGTCTCAGGGTATCTGCCGACGAACTCCCGCTCTGCTCTACACAGTAACCATGCGCTACGGTAACCTGCTCTGCTCCCACTTCCAACTTCCAACTTCCAACTTCATGGATTTTGCCCTCCCCCCCCTCCTCCTTCGATGACAACCACGACCACCGACATCCATGCCTTATGCATGCTATAGCACACACACGCCCTTCCTTTCTGGTTTCTGGAAGTCTTCTACCCGTGCATCTATCGTGGCTGAGCGCTGATCCTTGGCTACGCCTCCCATGAAACAGCATGTCTCGTGACAGACCTCGTGGCTTGCTGTCCAAAACTTGGAATCACAACCCGTTGTACCTGGCCACCACGAGGGAGACCCATCCTTCTCCGGCAGAGACAGAGAGGCCCCGACCAATCCGCGGTCAGGCGTACGTACCCATGAGTGCCCATGTCTGCCATGGCAGCATGGTGCTGGCTGACGCTGGCAGCCGTTGATCCCTCTTGGATCCCCCGTCAAGCCCACAGCAGCCGTCTTCGCGGCGTCTGCCACCTGAGCCGATCAAGAGACCCGTCTATCCTCCCCTAGCTCCTTCGTCGCCCCATTTGGGAAGCCTAGTTCGTCATCCTGACATTAGCATGGGGCATTCTGCCTCATGAGGCCCTCCTGCTGCGCATTCTCCTGTTCACCATTGGCCCTTGGATAGGGTCGACCAGAAGACCACACGGCGGATGCAGCTCTGGCCGGATCTCCAGACAGTGTCCGGCCTAGGGTCGAGTACTTCCTCAGCACTCGGACTTGTGATGAGGCTGGAACGTCTCGGAACTCATCCCGAACAGGAAACCAGGGACCGATGTACTATGTCACGACCTCGCCAATTGGCCTCGCTTGGGCTCGTGGCTAGTCGCGTCTCGACAGCAGCCTCCTTTCCGTGCCTGGGCCGTCAGGGCCTTGCCCACCAGCCTGCATCATCGTGCGATGCTCGCCCCCTGGCGGCCTATCTGCCCGTCCTGTCCGTTTCGGGGCTGGTTTCCTTTGATTTTATGGCCAATCAGAATTCCGAGACGACTTGCGGCCAAATTATCGTTGACCCTTTCTGTCTCGAGGCGTCCGGCCAATCACCTTTCAGAGCCGCACCTTCACCCGTCCACACCTCAGCTCGCCCTTCGGCGCTAAGATGGATCGCCTCCTCGTACGAAGGCATCTACAGGCTCACGTCCATCCTCGAGACGAGGCCTTTTAACCGTCCCCCCCCCCCCCCGGGGGATCTTGGCTTCCCCATATGTGAGGCCACCCGTCTTTGCCGTCCCGTTGGTGCTCAGGGGGGCCTCTCCGGCCGCTCCTAAAGCACCTCGGTGACCCAGCAGGGCGTCCTGGCCGCCGCGATGGCTCGACCCGATTCATGGTACAAGCTTCGCGACCAGATCTCTTTACCCCGGACTGCGCCATCATGATCGTCAGGGGAATGGTCTGGCTATCTGGCCATGAAGGACGCCCGTTCTGGGCACAAGCCAGGTCAATATCCTGCTTCCACACGAGGCCCCCAGGCAGTGTGGATTGCCGACCTGGAAGCGACACACCCTGACATCCCTGGTGGTCTGGTAGTGCCATGCTGTCAATATCTTGGGTGGCCGCTTCGGTCTGGCTTGCGTCTGTTTCAGCTTGGTCCCGGACGGGAAGGAGGGTGTGGGACATGCATCTAGGATGCTGTCGAGGCATCGATTCGATGCCACGGGCGAATCCTGCCGCAGCCGGACCGTGATCTGAACAGTCCGAGATGACCTTCGTGGAGACCAGGGCCAGGCCCCCCTTTCCCTGACCTGTCTTGCCTAGAATGGTTCTCGGTATATGGGGCGGGGGAATTTCCAGGCACGGTGACCACCACTGCGTGCAATCTCACGATGGCGGGACTGGTCAGGCTATCGGTTGCTGCCCGCGGGCTGTTTTTCCTTGTAACGGCCCACACTGACCTGCACAAGTGCAGCTCACGCAGCTTCCCGTCTGATCATCTCAATGTCTCTTGCTCGAACTGACATTAGCGTAGTAATTGTAGAGGGCGTGGTTGTGTCCCGAAGGGGTTCTCACTAGACCGACCCGTCAGGCCGGAAAACGGCCAACCTCCACTCTGACGAAGCATTGAGAATCATTCGTCCCGCGACTACCAGGTCCAGTGATGTCGCGAGGGGCTGTCCAGGCAGAAGATCGTGATACTCGGTACTACGCCGTCTTCTCCAAGCCCGGTAGGTACCATGATCTACCGAAGGTGTAGCCTAGCGTCGTAGCGAACCACGAACCTTTCACATGGCACACCGGATTATTCTATAGAGCATTGACTCGCGGGGACCAGGGACCTCGCTCGGTGAGAGCATGGCGTTTCTGTCGATCTTCGAAAGAATCTGCGGCAACACGATAACGTGCCCTCTTAGTCCCGGGAAAGGTCATCTGTCATGGTACCGCATGAACGGAGGAGACACGACCCTGATGTTAGGAAGCTGGATGACCAAATCGGGCCGGATAGCAGCAGGGTTCAGGGGGGAGCCAAAGGCGCTTAAGACGCTTGTGCTTTACTATTCACCCTCTGCCCGTGCCCTTCCACTTCGCTTCGTCACATCTCGGCCTCGTCTTGACGGGGGCGGGGGCGCTCGACCAGAGACTGCAGTTCTCGATCGAGACCCTTACACATAGTGCCTCTATTCTCCGTCGACACCGAGCTTGACACCTACAGCAGCAGGTCGTCCCCGCCCGACATGGATGTCCGTTCCGGAAGAGATCTGTTCGGGCCCACCAAAGCCACTTTGCCCTGCAACTCCCGCTCGGTCTATACCAAGGGTCGGTGAAGGTACTGGTACTCCGCGGAGGTGGCGCTGCACCCGCTAACAGTCCCGCTGCAGCTTTCAGCTGCGCCGGAGGGCCATGCCACTCTTCCGCTTGCCTGCAGAACAGAACTCGGGCCAGGTCGCTGCAGGTCGCTGCACAGCCCACCATGTCGCGGGACTGCGCAAGGAACGGCCTGCCTCGGCCGGTGTCGTCGGTCGCCTAATCCAACCTTTTTCTCTCATCGACCTTGGCACCCCTCCCTAGCTGGGACTTGGGGACCTCCTGTGGGTGCCGCCATGGCTCCTCTGCGCTGCTCCCGCGGTACGAAACGGTGAGTAACGACATACGTGCTCTAAACCACCCCCCCCCCCCCCGAGCCCAATCCCACTGGATGGGCACAACCACGCTTCACCTGAACATGGCTCCGCAGCTGAT
Organism: Endothia cerciana; assembly: GCA_026119935.1. Taxonomy (NCBI): domain Eukaryota; kingdom Fungi; phylum Ascomycota; class Sordariomycetes; order Diaporthales; family Cryphonectriaceae; genus Endothia; species Endothia cerciana. Next base: position 198,024 of record JALRMH010000046.1, on the reverse strand, counting down.
CAGAGGAGACCTGGCCGGTCGAGAGAAGTGACAGCCGACGGAGCCTGGCAGTTAGGTACATCGGTCAACCGGGATAGCCTCCCTCCTCCCTTTGTGACTGGCACCGTCAACGATTTTTTTGCGGCGTTGAACAGTCCCGACGGACAGGACACGCCCTGCAGCGACAAGACCGAGGTGACCAAGTGCCTGTACTCCGTCAAAGAGGTACTCCACCCACGGGCAGGGCGACTTGCATGCCGAGCGATGGCAACGTAGCGTCACCCCATACTTCGTACTGGCACTGCATTCCCTACCCATGATGCTTTTCAGGGCTCCACTCCGCTGCATACCAGCACTACATGGTACTATGGTACTGCCTCTCCATGTACGGGTTGTACTTGGGGCCCTTCGAGCAGGCAGTGGGCGCAGTATAACACCCCACCCTTCGCAGCGCCCTCTACGAAGTTTTCTCACCCTCCTTCCTCCCTCTTCACGAGTATCTCGTCCGTCATTCCCTTCCTCTTATGTACGGTTGCAGGCGTGCAAGCTAATTGAACCCCCCTGTCTTGGGACCGCCCAGCTCCGTCATCTTTATTTCTTCTTATCTTGTTTCCCAGCTCGCCTCCAAAAACCTTTGAAAACCCCCCCCCCTCCCGCCCTGGACGTTTACCCTTGAGCCGCCTGGTCTGTCCCTCGTCTATACCCCCCCCCCGCCACCACCCCAGTCTCCATCGCAAAGCAAACATGCCTCCACAATTACTACCCGCCTCGGCGGCAGCCTTCGCCCCCAGGGCATCTTCTGTCAACGTCGTGCTTGGGTCCGGCAAGCCAGAGCAGTGGCTCACGCAGACACTGAAGAGGGTCAACCGAGTCAAGCGGCCCCTGAATAGTGTCATGCAACATCAGAGATGTCTGACCGAACTTCTGTCCAACGAGAACGCCATCTGGACCCTGACATCTCTCATGCTGCCCAAGGCGCCAGAAGCTGACCTTCGGGAAGACCCCAACCCGCTCGTGGAGGCTCTCTTCAACTATCAACTCACCCACATCGAGGCATACGTGGTCCACGTGGATATGGTCCTGCGCAACGAGGTCGGGTTCAAGCTCAGCAAAGATACCATCGAGTCTCTTATCGACTACCATAAGGATGTTCACTGTGTTGACGCCAAGGCAAATACCCATGACTGGACGGAGAAGGACCAGCAGGCCAAGAAGCTGCACGAAGACTTTGTCCAGGCCATCAACAAATTCGTGTACCGCACACATGTTTCTGCACTGGAGGGACTGGAAGAGGAGGGTGCCGGCGAGTTACTCAACGGCAAAAGCGACGAGGTCAAGTCGCAACTGCTGGGCCTCATGAAGCCCCTCCTCCCCCCACCTCCGAGGGTCGTCGAAGTGATACGCCAGCCTCCCCTGCTGCCATCGTCGCCGGCCAGCGCGAGCCTTTGGTCCCAACCCACAACACCGTCGAGTGTCCCTGCCCCTGTTGAGGCCTGGAGGATCCTGCCTTCCAGCCCGAGTGTCGTGTCGACCTCAGCCGATAGTATGCCTCTCTGGGCCACCCTAGGACTGAGTGAGGCCCAGGTGTCTCCTCCCACGCCGACATACAGTCAGCCTTTCTCTTCCGCCGGGTTCTTCTACAGCTCACCCGTCGTGACGGCGCCGATCCCATCCATACCTCAACTGCCCCTTCCTAGCATGTTGACACAACAATGCGGCGTGTCAAGTTATGGCGGTTTCGGATGGGACCAGCGATACCAGGAGTATGCGACAATCATGTGACAACCACCACGCGTCACTGAAGACAGCTACCCTTCGGCTACATCTTCACAGTAATATCTCCTTTAGGTCACAATCCTCCGGCTGTTATTCCGTGACGACGAAGAGGGAAAGAGACTAGAGAGACACCTCAGCATTTCCATGTCAGGGCACATCGGCATTTTGCATAACAAGGCGCGGGCTTGCGGCGCACATTCATCACGGGTTCTTGGGTTTCCTCAGTCTATGAAGCGAGCGAGCGTCTGATTTCATCGGTTTTCCTTTTTTTTTTTTTTTTTTTCCCTTCTTTTTCTTCTTCTTTTTTCTTTCCTCCTCGGTTTTAGGATAACTCCCATCAGCAACACTACTACCGCCAGCTCGGTCATGGGCGCTTCTGGTGTTGGGAGCGTCGAGAACAGCAGGTCCAACCAGTTGCTGCTATTGCGTCAGCAGAGATCATCCCACAGGACGGTTTTCTATCACACGATGCAGCCGTAGCTCGGGCTGTTGGATCTCGACACCCCCAACCCACTGGGAGCAGCCTCCACCTCGTCCCTCATTCAGGCTGGGTCCGGTTCGGGCGGGTGTTTTGATTGCATTTTCGGTCAAGGCAGGGACTGTCGGAATATTGGGTGGCTGTCATCGATTCTCATTTTCCTTTTGCGTCTTACATCAAGAGGAACACGCAGCAATGCATCATAGCCCGGCAAAAGGACCGGCATCGACAAGAATCGGGGTTCCAGGTTTCCGTCATCTCTTCTCTGTTCAATTTCTTTTCCTTGGCGGCATAAAGTGGCTTTCTAGATGATACCCCATTTGCGATGTGGTGGCCTGTCATCACTCGCACTCGCTTCAAGATGGACATTCGTTACCCTGGGCTTGGTTTCATTTTTACCTCCGCGGATGATCCAACGACCTTGATGATGGATATTTCCGACTACATAATGAGAGCTCTGGGCGACGACTATTTCCCGAACGACGATGGTTTTCCCAACTAGACGTTGGGACTTCATACGACTATTCGACATGAAAAGGCCGGACTGGAGTTTCCCATGTGTCGGGATATTCGACAGCGGCAACTTAAGCGGAACTGGACTTCCGCGAGACTTGATCGCGCATCAAGGTTGAGGACATGATCATACCGAGCCGACGACGGACGCCAACATGTGGCATGTGCGGGCCAGAGGCAAGAGGCACTGGATGTCAACAACGGAGCAAACCAAGAATTCTGCTCTCCGCTCGCCCGGAGGCAGGAACGGGGCTTGAAGCGGGAGGTGGTTCAACATGAGAAGAGCTGGGCATCAAAAGAAGGTTTCTGCGGGACAGTCTCAAACTGGAAGGATGCGGGGCCCTTTTTTTTCGCCAACGCCGAGTACACACACGACCCGGGATGAAGGATTCACGGCAGTTCCACGGGCACCAGCGCAGAGTGAGCGGGCCGGGCATGGTTTTTGACGGCAGAGTAGGATCCAAAAGCAGACTTCCCAAATTCTGCTAGCTCGGAAGGGGATCTGGCTTTGGTCCACTCTGAGCACTCGATACCGTTGCGGGCGGACGCTCACTCGATCAGTCGTTGCAGCGGTCAAAAAGGGGGATTTGCCCAGCAAGTGGGTGATGGACTGGGTCTGGTTTGGAAACGCGGGAAACAGATTGTAGCTCGTCTCACTGCTTGTTCCCTGCCACTCCCCACGCAAAGGTCTCGGCATGAGTTGAGTGTCAAGTCCTCCTCATTACCAGTGCCTAAGCCGCGAGGTGCTACAGGAAGAACAAAGCCTGCGGATGCGACGTTGCATTTGGCGAGGAACAGGTTTCCCCCTGCAACTAATGAGCGCATCCGTGGAGCATGAGATGCTGGAAATTCTCCTCTGCGCATACGGCGACCAGCCCTGGTGGCGGTGGCCGTACTTTTCTCCCCCCCCTTTTTTTTTTTCCTTTTTTTTTTTCTTCCCCTTTCGAGGCTGCCCTGTTTACTCAGGTGGTGGACCTCATGCTCTTTTGTCCCCTTGTCTAGTATTTAGTCTTAAGAAACAATCGAGCAAAAGAAAAAAAAAAAACTGGAGAAAAAAAAAGAGGCCACCATCAGAGACCACCGGCTTGTGCCTAAATTTCCCCGACTCAATTCCGCTGATCTCTGAATAAGACTGTCCGTCCAAGTGACCGATGCCAGCCATGCGATGTCACCTTACTTCCAGGTGGGGATGGGCTAACTGCGTTACGTGAACACCGACTGACCGGTGGGCTGAAGAATACAAGTCAGCATCCTAGTGCCGTGTGCCCGTTTCAAGATATGTGGCGGTTTGGCACGGACATCTGTCAATGGCCTCAACCCAAAGGACGTTTGCGCAGGCACTTTGACACCCGCCTGTCTCAGCTACCAACGTCAGGACCTCTGGGCGCCCCAGGCTACCAGATTTGCTTTCCCTCTCACGAGCGGACAGGATCATAGCCACGGATGATACGAGTGAGGAGTGCGCTGACTCGCCCGCCGTCTCACCACACAATAGATCGAGAGTCTCAATCGGGCATCACGAATCACCCGGCGATACCCAGATCCGGATCCTCCTCTGCAGCCTCTGTTCTCTCCAGCTGTCAGTCAGGGGCGGTGTTCCCTCGGGACTTTTCTACCATAGTAGTAGTATATCGGACCCCCTCCCCGGCCCCGTTCATCCCCCCCCCCCCCCATCCGGGATATCAACGGCTTTCTCAGACACCCCGGGGGCCTGTCTGTCACATGCTCAGATGCCCCCTAGGGGGATGTGTTCGTCCGCAGCGCGGGATGGGGCGCTGAAGAAAAGAAATCAAGGAAGAACCCAAAACAAAGGGCACCGAGGATCCAAGCGGCGGGAGCTTATTTTCCAACGGTCCCGCCCAGACCTCCTTGCCCCTTCCCGGGGCCCAAAGAGCCGACCGAGGTGCTGGCGTCGCATCGGGAGGAACTTTTCAAAACCGTAGATCACTAGCCCACATGGCATGGGCCGTCTCATTCGAGCACCAGACGGCCACTGCAGCCCGCTGACTGACATGACTGACTTATGTTCCCCCCCCTCCCCCTTTTCCTCTTGTATTATGTGTAGAAGCCCGGCCAACCCGCCCTCTCCCCCAATCCTCTTCAGCTGTGCGACCTGACCGACCCGCTGCTGAAACCAGGGCTTCGGGCGTGCCATCCTCCTCCTGGTGGTCACCCGCGATGCTGTGCCACTATTTACGATGCTGAAAAGGGCAACTGACACCGCGGGCCCCGGGAAACGCGGAAAATCAGATCTCCAAGGTCCTCCCTCGCACCTCGACCAGTCGGGTACGAGTGGCCCCCAAAGGAGAGGGTGGGGGGGGGGGTGGGTGTTTATGAGATGGATGGGTGGTCCATCCCTCGGGAGTCGATCGGAAACTGGGGTTCGCTCCGGCCCCTGGACTTTTTCTTCTGCTTCCCAGGGGAGGCCCGGTTCCCCTCCCCCCCCCCGCCACGGTCCCATGGGCCTGGCATGGTGGCATGGCGCCGGAGATCTCGCTCGCGTGAGGGAACTTTAAATCTGACAAGTCGACGCGATGTTCCGTGATGCTGACTGCATGTATCTTATCAGCCCTGCTCCGCAGCGGCGGGCACGACGCCGCTTGCCTCCCAAGTCCGCCAGCCGGGCATACAAGGCGACAGAGTTCGACCCATCATCGCCTGGTGGGCATATTGGGAAACCCTTCCCCCCCCCCCCCCTTTCCCAAAATCCCCCACAACACACAAGACGACGCGAAGCCTGGGCATGTATGTATAAATTTAGCTCGTTCACCTGCAGGTCATCCTGGGCAAAATCTGCGCCGTCCGTCCATCACATTCTCCCCGACAGCCGATTCTCCCGGCCGCCGCAGAGAGAGAGAGAGAGAGAGAGAGAGAGAGAGACCTGTCTCCCGGCGTCCGAACGCAGGGAGCCAGAAACCAGGCTCCTGATGCCACGGTGGCAGCCGACCACAGCCTCCCCGCGGCGAGCCCGGTGTCCCCAGCAGCAAGCCCGCGCACCATGCCATTCTGCCCGGACGGGAGCGAGGCTCTGTGGGAACCTACCCTCTGAGCGAAGGGGGGAGGGGGTTACCCCGTGGCCGCAGTCCCGGCCTGGCGGCTGCGCGTCAGATGCAGGGCCGTGGCTCAGCCCACCGGAAAGCCAGTGCGGTCGTAGCGATGGACACGCACAGGTGGTCGCTCGCTGACCATTGCAACCATGTGAAATCTTGTCGGCGTTGTCCGGACCAGAGGAACTCCCCTTGGCAAGAAGACGATGGGGCAGGTGATCTCCTGGCGACCAATATGGTTGGGGGATGTCGGTCTCGCGAAGGAGACATCGTCGAGGAATGGGCCCAATAGGAATCTTGTGTGTGAGGAACAAGATCATGATATGATGTGCATGCTCTGCACCGTTCATCAGGGGATGCCTGTCCAGGGCCATGGAGGATGCTCGTGGACCGCAGGGAAAGGATCTGATATGCACAACCCCCACCGCCCACCACCGGTGCAAATTTGGCACCTGGATGGTACCGATACCTTAGATACCGGGACGCTCAGAACGGCACACAAAACGCCTAGCGCAGGAGGATATATTAAGTTCTCCGTGCCATCATGCATGCCCTGGGTAGAAGGCAACCCCGACCGGCAGTCATGCGGCACAAGCGGATGATGACAACAACAACAACAACAACGACACCATCGGGGAGCCGTCTTGCGATATGCATGGGTGATGACAAGGTCGCGGCCGCCGAAGGTGGCCGCAGCCAGGCTGCGTGCAGCTGGGACGGCGAGTCCCCCCCCATCATCATGCGTGGAAGGCGGAGGACGGGCAGAGCCCCGGTAGGATAACCGGTCTCCTCCGTTCTACAGGGATGTCAGGCGCCGCATGTGCACCATGACCTTGCTGCCTGGGCGGGAGGAGTATCGTGTCAATGGCAGGTTGTGAATGTGAAATTTGGCACCCATCCGAAATGCCCAGATGGGGTCAACAAGCTGAGGCTAGAGGAGTCGAGTCCCCGGTAAGGCAGGATGCGGGAGTATCCCCAGACGTCCGAGAAGAGCAGACATTATTTCCTTGCCGAGGGGGCCGAGTATGGGCTGTCTCGAGGGCTGGGTTGCTCTCGTCAATTCCGCCCCAATTCGTGGCCAGGCGGGTCAATAAGCCCGGTACACGGCTTTCTGGAGATTCTTGGCTAACGGATACGGCAAGCCCTGAGCAGACCGGATGGGTGCGGAAGCTCGAGCCAGTTATCTGTTGCGATGAGCCGCTGAGCACCCTCTGGCTGAACGTGAATGCTAGGATGTAGTCGAGTGATGTTGGTGCCAGCCCTGGGTCGGATGGCGTCTTGAGTGAACAAACTTTGCCTTATCTTGTACCTGGACCGCCATCCATCACAGAATTCACTCTCGGCTCCGCGTCCTCTATGAACCTTGAGTTTCTGACGGTTTCTGCAGTCTCTGTCTCTGCACCAGGAGTACTTTGAAGGCAGGTATGGGGATGAAGGGCAGTGCTGATAATCTCTTGACGCATGCCCTCGACGGTCCTCAACTCGCTCGGGGCATGGGCAAGACCCACGCAAGACTCGGCAGAACCACCCTCCCAAACATGATTCACGGACTCATAGGAAGTGACCGAGGAGGGACACGTACGAGAGTGCTTAGATGGGAGGCCAGCCGAGTTCGTGAGTACTAGGGTAATAACGGCTTCGTCTGGAAAGGCGAGAAGAGCTGATGGTCTCTCTCAAAACGTCTCCCGGGCAGTACCTAGGTATGCTCTGGTCTTGTATGTATCCTCTTACGGCGTTGGGTACTGAAGCTGTCACACTTCATCCATCGTCCGTCGCCCGATATAAGTTAATAATGCCAGGCTCCCATTAGCAGATAGATGCCTCTATTATGTACCGGAGAAGGCTCTTATATTGGGGGGGGGGTGTGGTGGTGCGGTTTCGACCCACCCACCAGGATCCCCAGTGACGACGTTTCTCGTTGACCAGGACAGGGGGGTTCAATCAGGTACTATGGTACGCGGATGGAAATGCCCAGAGTGACGTCAGTCATGTCTACGTAAATGTTCCAGACGACGATGTTGATGTTCGTACAAGACCACGTTCTCCTGCTCATTGTCAGCGATCACTTCTTGAGTCTCCCCTTTATGACGGCTGGAAGTCCTCGTCACTGCCATGTCCTCCTCAAACCTGGCTTCCCGGACCTAGTCACCGCTTCCAATTGATGCCGAACAGCAATCATTATCAAGTCAGTCTTGTACAAATACGGGGAAGATATCGACCTCTCCGGAATATCCGACCAGAGCGTTCTCAAGAGGCCCAACCGGGTGTGCCAAACATCGACGATGGCCCACCATGAGCCCCTGAAGGCCCTCGGCCCAATCGACTGGTCCGACGTATCACACGACAGCCTCAAACACTTCCTGACCTCCACCTTCGCCCAGGCCCAGACCGTCATCGACAGCATACCCACGCCACCCGCGCAGGCGAATTCCTCACCGCCCGGCAGAGCCCGGAGCCATACCGACAGCTCCGTCCTGCGCTCGTCCGACCCCCCCTCCTCCTCCTCCAACAACAACAACAACAACAACAACAGCGGCGGCGGTAGAGAACATGCAAACACAACGGCAAACGAGGGCGAGGCCGCCGCCGCGGTGCACGCGGCACAGCTGCAGAAGGAGTGGAAGGAGGTCAAGGTGCCGCCCAAGGACAACCCGATGGACGTGAGCGTATACAAGCTGGCGGCTAAAGACGGACGTGGCGCGTGGTTTGCACGGAGGAGCGTGCACGAGGGGATGCCGTTCGACAGGTTCAGGCTGGGCCTCGAGCGGGAGTTCGGTGAGACGCTCAAGGCCTTCAGCGGCCCCGGAACGGGGAACGTCCGGGGGATAGGCGCGGAGAGGAGGGCCGAGCACCACGTGTGTGATGGCGTGGGGAAGGCGGACGTGTGGCTGCTCAGCGCGCAGTTCCCCGGACCGACGACGCCGAGAGACTTTGTGACGCTTCTCCTGACCGGGTCCGGCGGGGAGGGGAAGGGGGGAAAGAAGGGGAAGGGGCCCAGACAGTTCATGCTCGTGTCCAAGCCGTGCGGGCACCCCGAGTGTGCACCCCGGTCAGGCTACATCCGGGGCTCGTACGAGAGCGTGGAGATCATCAGGGAGATACCCGTGAATATGCCACCACGCAGGACAAGGTCTTCGGTGGACTTGAGGCGGGAGGACATACCGCCCTCGACCTTACAGCTCGGCGGCGATAGGCTCGGCAGGGAGGCAGTGCTACGGTCGGCTGTGCGCAGAGAAGCACCGGAGTCGGCCGGGGGCCAGAATCTCGCGCGCTCGATGTCAGAGCTGCCCTCTCCCGGGGCGGCGGGTGACGCTGGGATGGATCCCCTCGAATCAAGAACGGAGATGGCGGTGGAGTGGATCATGGTCACGCGGTCTGACCCTGGTGGCAGTGTACCGCGGTTCATGGTCGAGAAGGGCACACCTGGTGGGATCATAAACGATACTGGGCGGTTCATCAAGTGGCTGGAGTCGAAGAGCGCGGAGGACTTCGAGAACCCTGGTGACAACGATCTCGGGGGGCAGGCTGTGAAGGGGGAGGCGTCAGCTCCCGTTCCTGCGAGGCAACCGGCAGTGCCAGACCACCGAGACGCCAGCAGTTACTCAACGCCAGATCAGGAACCGCCGAGCCGCCTGTATACCATGGTCTCTGATGCACTCGGAATGGCCTCGTCTGCAGTCGCCTCCCGGTTACCAAACTTCGCCTCCGCATCTGGACCTGAGACGGACCTCGACTATACCGCCGAGGACTCCGACTCTGATGAATCGGACCGCAGCTACGCATCCGCCCCAGAACCCGACCCGGTCGCCCCTGCGGTCGATGGAGACCTCGCCTCCCTCGGGTCCGGCAACAGCAACGAGTCCGGCTCCAAAGCCTCCACGACACAGCACGAGAAGCAGCTGAAGAAGCTGCAGGAGCGCTACCGGAAGCTGGAGGAGAAGCGGGCGAGGCAACAAGAGCGCACCCTGCAGAGCAAATCAAACCAGGGCGGCGACGCCCTTGCGAAGCTGAAGGAGAAGCACGAGAAGGAGATCGCACGGCAGGAGGAGAATTACCTCAAGGAGATGAAGAAGCTAGAGGAGAAGCGCCTGAAGGACGAGAAGAAGGCGGAGGAGCGGCGTAAGAAGGAGGCGGAGAAAGAGGCACGGAACAACCTGGCCTTGGAGCTGGATAGGACGAGGATCGAGAGGGATATGGCCCTCAAGCAGGTCGACATCCTGAGGGAGCAGGTCGGCGAGCTGCAGGCGCAGAATACGAAGCTGGTCGCTGGCTCGGGCAGGCTGGAAGGTCCGGGCAAAGCGGACGAGGCACTTGGGAATGGGAACGGGGGCGCGAAGGTGGACGCCGAGAAGGCCTCGCAACACTCATCGAGGTCCAAATGAGGATCAAAGGTGCGAGCTGTTTGTTGGATTCGTTTTGTATTGAAGCCTCAGCAACATGCATAAAGGAGTATCGCATACATATGGTTGGCGCGGACTCTGCGGTGGGTTCCAGCCGGAGAAGACCTAAGTGCCAAGTGCCTTTCAATATTGGATTATCCTATCTGCAACACCGTGAAGACTCCATCCAAGTCTGTCCGCCGAGCAAAAGATAGCCAAGGCCATGAGGAAAAAAGGGGGACGGGGAGGGGGGGGGGGCAAAAGAGTTCGGCTGCAGTTTGATCTGCAGCCTACGTCTCTGTGCCACCCGGAAGCCAGTGTACTTTTGTAAAATTCCACGGTTCCAACCAGGGTTTGAACAGGCGTCCATTCAATCACCACCCTTTCCAAGCCAGACTCCACACAATGGAGGTGAATGACCATTCAGCCAAAGCGCCAGTCTGGGTACCGGGGTGGTCGGCGACAACTATTCTACGGGAACGACCGATAAAGACACGGTGGGTTGAAGGATAAGATGGTATCGGTGGTGTCTGGCTATGCGACCTGCGGCGCAGCTGGCGCGTCGAGCGTAGACAGCAGCAGGCCGTGGAGCCTCGAGCCTCGCCCAGCTTCTCGGATCTGCTCCAGCAGGACCGTGATGGTCTGACCCTCCGTACCTAGCAATCCAGAGAGGAGCCTCCCGCAAACCAGCACGCGATGACACAATGCAAATGCAGCAGGGTTTGAAGCCCACCCCAGCGGCCCGTCGTCCTTCGTAACCTGCCCCGCCAGCACCCTCAGAGCTCTCTCCGTCCACTCCTTCACTGCAGCTAGGGAGCTGTCCATCATGAGCACCTCTCTGCTGACGCCGCCCTCCTCGATTTCGTCGTATTCCAACTCCAGCCGTCTGAACAAGACAGCCCACCTCTCCGTCTCCCTGACCTCGTCAATGAAGAGGTTCTGGTCCTCGATCGCGAATAGGCTCTCATCGACCTGGAGCGCCTCGGCGAACTGCTGCTCGGGCGGCGTCCAAGCCGATAGATCCTGCACGCCGGCGTCGACGGCGATCAATGGATCGCTGACGAGGCGGCATGCAACGTACGCCCTGAACTCGTTCGTCTGACCGAAGGACCTCTGCATCCAGGCCAGCAGGGCGTCCGCGGCATCAACGGCAAGAAGAGGCCGCGCCTGACCGCCCTCCGCTGCCATGACAGACGCGGCAGCAACTGCGCCCGTCTCACGAATCTCTTCATCGTCATCGATGAGCGTCATGTGCAGCGCCAGTAGGAAGGGGATGTAAGCCGAGTCGCTGCCGACAGCCGAGCGGAGTGCGGATGCGAAGGATTTCAAGGCTTGTGCAGCCGCCATGCGCATGTCGAAGGTATTGCTGTCATGCATCGCGTCCGCTGTAGCCTTGCCCCAGGATCGTAGCCTATGCTCGAACGTGAAGAAGGACATTTGGCCGTGATGCTTGAGCGTGTGGACGGCCATGATAGGGCCGGAGGCCAGAAGGATGGCGTTTGCGAGGGTCGGGCTGATGCTGTCCACGAGGGACTGCTGGAGGGAGTCTAGGTCTTCCGCACTTGGCAGAACTTGCATTCTTCCTTCGGTTATGCATTTGTCCATTAGCTCAGCGAGGTTCGTCAGTGCAACTGCTCGAGCGTCCGGCACCTTTGTGTGTTGGCAAACTTCGAGGTAGAGACCACAGAGTTCGGGGATCTGAGTGTAGCCCCAAATGGCGGGCGTAGCTTCGATCAAGGCACATGCTGTGTCTACATCCTCACCTAGGGCACCGAATAGGTACGTCTTTAGCGAGTCGAGATCTCTGGTCATCGCCGAATGGTGCAAGGTCATGATGCCCACTCGACTGTTGAGCAGAGCCGCAGAATTATAGCGACTGCGCTCTCGACGAGCATTGATCTCGTTGAAGAGACGCGCTGACTCTGTTGCGATCTCTTTGGCTTTGATGGCCAGCCACAAGTTGTTGCGTGCCTCAATGTAGGCTGCAGCAGTCTCGGATGACTGGAGAGCGGGTCCCTCGAAGGCTTGCAGGACAAGCTCAAGCTGTTCCACACCTTCTGCGTAATTCATTAGCCAATGATGAACTTTGTAGATTGTGCAGAAGCCTTACCGAGAACGGCCTCGTCTGTGATTTCGAGGACTCTCCTTTCCAAAAGGAACTTGACTACGAGAAGCGTCCCATGAAATCTATTTACAGAGCCGCGCGCCTGTTCGAAAAGCTCACTCAAGCGGGCTATCCAATCTTCGTTCATGAGGAATGAACAAAGTGTCCGCGCAGCGATCTCGCGGACGTGCCACTGACGGCTGGCTAAGTACTTGGCGATGTATCCGTACAGTTCTTCACGGTGAGACTCAGGCGGACCAGCCCGTCGAATGATCTCTAGAGCAGGAAACACGCTTTCTGCCGCTGAGCTCTGCGTCAAGGTACTCGGCCCCATGGCTCGCTCACCTGATTGCAAAAGGTTCAAGAGGATAGGCGGCAAAGCTGAGTACTTGGTATAAGACAACCTGAGCGTCTTCCCGTCCCAGCCTGTCTCCATTGCCGACTTGCTTTCGGTTGTACCGAACAATGTATCAATCAAGGACCGGAGCAGCAATAATGCACAATTGCGAATGGCCCAGACCTCGCTCTTGAGGCTGCTAGTGGCGAGCCGCAGGCATTGTGCGAGGTAGATCTCTGCATTTTTGCTGAGGAGTGAGCTCTTGAACACCTCTTTCAAGCAGTTAAAGGCGTGGACTTGGGGCAGGTTCGAGCCATCCGTTTCTGAGACGGAAGCTGGTATTGCTGCGATCTCCTGTAGTGTCTTCATGACCTCCTGGAAAGACGGACTATCGGCGTTGGACGCCAAGATTCCTGTTATCAAGGCCGGTATGCCGGCCGACCGGCGAGTAGTCGATCTCTGTGTGCGAATGCACGACAGTGTTCCTTCATACCAACTTTCCAGCAAGGGTTGCACATCCGCCGGGATTGCCACAGCGGGATGTGCGGCGTGCTGACAGCAACAAGTGAATGTGAGGGAGACTGAGCTGAAGGCGCCACGGTGTCGCAATGTCGAAAGTTGGGTGAATGCCAGATTTCCAACTGCTGTGAATGCCTCAGAAGTTGGCAAGAGGTGACCGGCTCCCGGGCTGTATTTCAAATTACCCACGATAGTCCGCGTGAGATTGCTGGACTCGTGAGCAGCGCGAAAGCTGTAGCTTAGTAGCCCTTTCGTATCTAGGCCTTCGATCTCCTCCAGTTCTTCAGGTAGATGCCCCTCAGGTGAGTCGTCACAAAGCACGTAATTGACAACTTCCCATATCCGCCTACAGAGGCCAATTATCCGACATTGAGTCCCAGCGAGTAGTTGAAGTTCTTCGGTACTGTAGCGGCTTTGTGAAAGAACCTCCCACATATACCGAATAGCTGCGAACGTTCCGTGAACAGGCTCTGACATGACCGCATAGCCAAGGTCCTGTTCCGCGGTCACGATCTTTTGTTCTAATTCGTCTAGTGTCCGCGAAAGCAGTGCAAGTCTTTGGTCAAGGCGGTCTTGCCAGGCACAGAGGAGACCAAGGGAGCGGGCTGCTCCATCCGAGTGGTCCGCACGGCTGGTTCGAGACGCAAGGCTTGCTGCCTTTGAACAAAACCCAGCCAGGACGTCCAGCGGTGTTATTGGAGGCTGTTTTGCACCGTAGGCTGACTTGGTTTGTATGATATCGGCTGGGAACAGCATTAGCAGACCAGAGGCTGTCTCTCTGACGTCGTCGAAAGGGTCCAACACGAGGTCGATAATCGTGCGTAACCACTGCGGATCTTGACAGATGCGCTCGTCTGCAGAACTTCGACTACTTCTCCCTAGCCTCATAACATTCACCAGCGACTTGAGGGCGGTGATGTGACGTTGGTAGGATGCTGAGGGTACAAGCTCCTGGCGCAAAAATTCCAAGTACCAATCGAAAAAGGTCTCATGAGCTCGGAGAGACTCTCGAAGCCATGATTCTCCAGCATTCGCGATCTGCTTTGCCCCTCTGCTAATGTGAGTATTTACGGGTGTGCCGTTGGCATCAACCTTGGAAGCCTTCAAGGCTAGCCTGTCAATGTCCCTCTGTAAGGTAGAAATGGCCCCTTTGATCCTCTTCACCATGTTCTTCGTATGAGCTAGAATTTCATTGCGAAACTTAGCATCAGGATCTGCGTGAAATGACCTCAAATGCCGCTGCAGAAGCTCAAAGACCATCGGAGAATAAGGCTTCGTGGTCGACGAAGACGTGACCAGCAGAGAAATTGCAAAGGATCGGACCTCGTGAGAAGTGTGGACGAGGAAACGATCCAGAATACTGCGATCGAGGAGGACGATATTATCTCCTTGTTTGGCACCTTCGGGGTCTGGGAGTTCGTTAGATGCTATTCTTGACGCGCAGGTAAGGTGACACGCTTACTGGGATCATCAACTATCGATGACTTCTTCCCAACTTCTAGAGCGGCAAGATGTAGCAATGCAGCGATGTCCGTGTCGAGACCGCTTGTCTTGTCTGCTGAGCGGCTCTGTAGCTCCTCCAACAGCGCGAAAGATAGACGACGATCAGATTTGAAAAGCGGCGCTAGCACATAGTTCTTGACGCTTTCAAGGGTGTCTGGGTTGGTAGACAACGCTGCATTCAGCCAGTCTCGCAGGACTTGAACATCAAAACCAGCACTGCTCGGCGACGAAGAACCCGCAGCAGACGACTCAGCATCCAGAAGGCTGAAGATGGTAACGAGAAATTTGCCCGCCACCGGACAAACGTAGTGAAGATCCATCCATCTAAACACGCCGGCCACGAAGGCCTGCCAGGATGACACCGGTGGCTGGCCCGCCAAATCCGGAAACGTGCTCTGGTATTGTCGCGATAAATCATCTAGACTGAACACCGACTTCGCAAGGAACTGGGTCAAAGAGCTCATGCACGATTTGACGACAGGTCGTGATGACTTCCTGGCAATAATAGTCACCAGCTCCGACAGAAAATCGGCCTTCAGAGATTCTCGGACCTCCGCACTTGGATTCTGGAGAATCAAGGTCGAAACGAGATCGAGCACAAGTCTCGTAGACCTGTGTTGATCTTTCTCGTTCCATTCGAGGTAGTAGTTGAACAGTTCCACCGCCGTTGACTCTTGAAACGCCCACCGACGCAATGGTTCGTGCTTAGACTTTAGGCAGAGCTGGACGAAGCCGCACAGCTTTACACAAGCATCTTTGGTAGAACTTCGGGGCTGAGAGGCAGTATTCAAAATCTTCTCAAATAGCGCCTGGGCAGATCTATGAGGGTGTCAACTCGAATCAAATTAGGAAGAGCATCATGCACCCATCATGAAGGCCACCTACCCGTCGAATCACCCACGCACGAGGAGAGGCTTCTGATGCCCAAAACCCAGAGACGGGTCTCTCATATCTATTCAGAATGACAGGACGTACAGCTGCATCGGAGTAGAGTGGGATATGGGTGGTGCGTTCGACAGGTGGGTGGTCCCTCGCAGACGGCGCTTCTACTCACGGTTCAAGATCCTCGTCTGGCCTCCCTTGCAGCCATGCCATCAGGTCGTTAGCATTGCTGCCAGGGCCGTCCAGAGCCGGAAGTTGCGCGTTATCCATGATCGGGATCAGCTCTCACAATTTGTCGTAGAATGGACTCTAGCTAGGCGCATGCGAAAATTCTGCGAGTCGGAGCTGGCCCCGAGATTGTCACCATATATGTTGAGGAGACATTTGCAGAGCGAAGAATCCGATCTAGAAGATATTTATGGACGTCCTCCTGAGGTTGAGGGGACTGAAACTATCGCTGGAGATCGGAAGAAATTCTTGTTGGTCGTCTTGATGGGAGGGAATGAGGTCTTCTGCGGTAGTTCTGCGGTAGTACTGTAGTAGAAGAGGTACGTACCTCTTTGGTCTTTGATCAGAGTCCCTGAACCCCAGCCGCGCCGGGGTGGCACGGACCCACAGATGCAGCAGCGCCGTCATTGGGATCAGGCCTTTCGGAGTTGGGAATTTTTTCATGAGGCGTAAAGCAATCCCACCCGACACTTCGAGCAAAAAGGGCAGATCGATTCCATCCGCGAGCCCCTCCATCCGCCCATCATTCCACGGTCCTCATATCGGGTGCTCCTGTGTGACCTGCTCACAACCTCGATCTTGCCCTATTTCTTTTGTTGTTCCCTTCAAATCGAGATGTCGTCTCTCTGGAACGCATTGACAGGGCAGAAGTCCAACAAAAACAGCTCGTCACAGCAGAGCAATGCGCCGCCATCACCAGAGCCAACCACCACCTTCTCATCTCCCGCCTTCGATCCCTCCTCAGCACAAGGCGTCGACTCTTTCCTCAACCGCTCCACCTTTGCCGACCCCTCCCAGCTCCACCCCCTCGCCGGCCTGAACAAGGATGCGCTCGAGTATATCACCCTCGAGGATTCCGTCATTTCAGACCTGCCGGGCGGTCAGTCTGTCCTGCCCTCGCGCGGCTTCACCGATGATCTCTGTTACGGTGCAGGCGTGACATACCTGTCCGCCCTGACGATAGGAGGAGCGTGGGGCCTGCAGGAGGGTCTGAGGAGGAGCGCGGGCCAGGCGCCGAAGCTGAGACTCAACTCGACGCTCAACGCCATAACACGTCGCGGTCCCTTCCTGGGCAACTCGGCAGGTGTGGTGGCTATCATATACAACTGCATAAACTCATACATCGGGTACCTGCGTGGTAAGCACGATGCGGCGAACAGCATCGCCGCAGGCACTCTGAGCGGGATGCTGTTCAAGAGCACTAGGGGTCTGAGGCCGATGATGATCTCCGGTGCGATTGTGGGATCAGTTGCTGGTGTCTGGGCCGTAAGTCGCACCTCAAGAGACTGACGAGGACATGAGACAAATACTGACATCCAACCAGATCACGCGGAAGACTTTCTTTCCGGAACCGAGGCAAGCGCATGATTGAGCGGTCCCCAATAGCAAGCAGGAGAACGGCGGGCAGAATGCTGGCTGAGCTTCTGACGGGAAGTTCGGTCGTAAACCTGCTAGGAGGACTACGGAAATAGCCTTGACCTCGCTGGGCAAGAGACTATCTCGGCCATCCGCAGCTCTGTCTCAGCACGGCATCATCGATCACTCCCTAGGCAAAAGGATCCTGGCCTTATTCGTGCTTTGTGGGAGTATCCGGAGTAAACTAATTTCATGGTCTACTGGTCCAGTGGCACGCATAGCAATGGATGATCCCTACTCATTGATGGAAACTTGTACATTAGAAGGAGGCCATGATTATAGAGGGGGTTGGTCTTGGAAGGGGCCAGGCTTGCATTCAATATCCAAGGCGATTGGATGGAGTTTATGTGAATATCTACCAAGATACCGAGACTCAAGCACATCAAGATGCATGCTGTGCTGATACGATTTGTGGTATGACTTCAGCGAAATCAGCACCCTGTATGTTTGGCATTTGACCTGATAGTGCTATGGGAATGTCACTGAGATAGGGTGCATCCCTTGCAGGCTGGGTTTTGGTACCCAAGTACTCAGACTGTATGACCAGCAGCAATAGAAAGTACTTTCATTTGCGCCTTCCGATTTCGAGCCTGTCACGAGTACTGAATGATACGATACTTGATTTATCCCTTCCCAAGTACCCTTGAAAGCTGGCTCGAGAGGGATCGTGTGATGTCTTGAATCTGCTGCAGCGCTGGCCTGAACCATGTCGTTGCTGGTGTAGCGCTGTTGCACCAGGTGTGCCTGCAATCCATCAACCGTCATGGGTCGAGTATCGTCTCTTTTGGTGTGAAGGTGCTGGCTGTCACCCTGCAATCCCTTCGATATATATAAAAAAAACCACCAAAGAAAGAACCACCCATAATCCATCCATCCTCGAACCCAACCTTCTTCACCTCTTCCGCTCTGGTCGTCTCAACTCCACCATCACCATCATCAGCCATCACAATGTGTTGCCCTGTGTGGCCTGTCAAGGATCTCGAGTACGAGTCCGCACCAAGGGCTCGAAATGTGCCGACGCAGCTGGCATACCGGTACCAGTGGAACGGCAACTCTTGGGATCTTCAACAAGTCCAGGTGCCCGCTGTAAGTAGAGAGCATGTACCTCCATTGAAATCTTCTGCCTTCTCGAGCCTGGTCTTCCCCTCGTCAGCGGACCGCCGGGCAGCTATGGGCTGCTGGCTGCCTGCCTCTTCCGTCGTGTCTGGAGCTCTCAACTATCTCAGTCGATGCAATCGCCCGTGGGATTCCTGTTCCACTGGACCCCAGTGGGGCTGTTTTACGGGGAGAGGTTGTCAAAGTCGCCCCGGCCAGTGTCGAAACCTTTCTTCATCGCACAACTGCCACTGCCACTGCCACTGCCACCTTGCGTAGGTGTTGAGAGTGACTTGGTCTCCATCCCGTTGGCAAGACTCTTCCTTTCTTTTCTCCTCCCCATCCTATCACTACTTCACCGAGGATTGTGCAGCCCCTGCCAATGAATGCTCGAGCTCCGACCATTTGACACTGTTGCAACCTCCTTTCAACTTCACCTGCCTCGCCTATGGCACCTCTTTCCCCAGGGAGCGACTATTTAGCCGACTCAGAAGCCAGTGACAACGACTACTTCGAGATGGGTTCCCCACCCTTGGAGTTGCCAGCTAGCTACAAGCCCAACAAGTCTCGCCGTGTCACCATCCATACCCCATCAGAGGAGGAGTTCCACCAGGAAGACCAGCTGTTCAACCGCTCCCGTCGCATCCCTACTCCCTACTCCTCTAGGCGCCGCTCTCCCCAGGGTGACAGGGAGCACAACGCACCACCAAAGGAAAAGCTCGACAAAAAGTCGCCGGTGGTTGTCGAAACCCCGAGATCTGCTGCCCCGGGTGGTCAACCTTACAACCCCCCCTCTGGCACCACAGCACACCTTGGCCCCAACCAGGTCTACTTTCACAATACCACCATCCCCCACGGTTATTGCCCTGGCCAGCAGCCTTTCGTCATTTCTGGTCAACCCAACACACCCTACTTCCAGGCAATCCAATTCGAAGGTCAACCACCACCGTTCATCATCGCCAACGGAACCGCCAACGGCAACATGGACGGATACCAGAACTCGGTCCCGCCCAATGGTGGTCTTCATTTCCAGCCCCAGACCCCCGACACCACTCTGGGCCCCATGATCCACCAATACATTCCTCGGTTCGATGCTGGTGGTGCCTTTGTGGTCCAGCCTGGCATCGTATGTCGCTCACTCCCCTTCATTCACCCCCCCCCCCGGCCCCATTCTTTCATCCACTCACTGTTCCAATCCAGGAGTTGCGCCCCGTGACGTTCGCTACGCAGCCTCTCGTCTTGGGCCAGCCAGTCCTAGTCCCAGCGATCTCGGTCGTCATCTGTCCCATGCCAATGGCAAGTGCCCCTGCGAATCATGCTCCTGCGATGATTCGGTTGGGTTATAAGGGGGTAGACGGGGTAGTTGCTCCGCGTGAAGTTGTTGTGACGAGACTCAACCTGGCCTGAAATCCACACCCTTCCATCTGACGCCAAGGCATATGAACCTTCCAAGAGCAGCTTCGCTAACATTGTTTTGCAAACAGGCTCCCCAGGGTGTCGCCTATCCCCTCCAAGCCGGCCCTACCACCGCACCCATGATGCCCATCGTCGGCCAGCAGCGCTACCAAGCTCAGCCCATGATGGTCGCCGGAGGCGCCGCGCCTCCCGGCGTCGGTGCGCCCGTCATGATGGCGGCCGGTGGTATGGGTGGTGGCGTCCCGCCCGGGCAGCCCGTGCTTGTGAACGGCGGACCCGCGCCCATGATGCCAGGTACCTTCCCCGGCTTTCCTGCCTACCCTCACAACGGTCCCTCGACCGGCATCGGCCAGACCGCCGGGGGGGTCGCTGCCGCGTGCTTGATGGACCCCGAGCTCAACGAACCACAGGATTTTAAGCCCGCCGACGACAACCCCTCCCGAATGTACCATGTCCGCCAGCTCGACGGCCAATACGTCCCCATGACCCGCGCTACGATAGACTCATTCGGCAAGGACGGTGCTCGTTGGTATGTTACCGACGATGGCGTCTTCTATGCTGTCCGCTTGGACGGCTGAAGGACTTGGGGGACTAGGAAGGACGGAAGTTTGATCTGGTCGAGAGGTCTTCATACATGTCTTCTTTCATCCCGGTAGACAAGTGTAGATCTGGACATGTCTCTGGGGAGGTTTCGAGGTTTTTGAGGAGAATCACGATCTGCACTGCGGTGGGTGGAGCGTTCTGGCGTGCCCACAAGATGTCGAAGAGTTTAGTCAGGACTCAAGGACCCCCCCATGTCTTGTCTTGATCAGTCATGTGGACTGGGCAATATTCAGCTACTGATGTGGGTTCTCGATACCGCAATGAATCAGCAGCTGGCGGAATTGACATGACATTGCAATGGACTGTGCACTATGATGGTGGTTGAAGTGATGTTGATTTTGAGGCTCAAGACGTTTGTCCATTTACCGAGTAGCCACCCCCACAATCTGTGCACACAGCGGCATTTACCGCCAAGGGTGCCCCCTGTCAAGAGCGCGGGGGCGGTGCGGCAAAGTTGCGGTTGACAGGTCCACCCAACGGCTGCGACCTCGGTCCGACGTCAGGCGTACTAAACGCCTCTGCACCACCGAGTAGTTCCTCTCATCCTGGCACCCAGAACGCTCCCAGTACCTTTCAGACACCGTTGGGGAGCAACACAAGTCGCCAGGATGCTCATCATAGGCCTTACCGGTGGCATTGCTACCGGTAAGTCCACCGTCAGCTCCATCCTCTCGTCCCCACCGTACAACCTCCCCATTGTCGACGCGGACGTCCTGGCGCGCAAGGTCGTGGAACCAGGCACGGCGGGGTACCGCGCCATCGTCTCATATTTCGGCCCCACAACCCCGGACCTCCTCGTTCCTACCTCCCCGGACATGCCCGAGCGCGGGCCCAGCGGGAAGGGCAGACCGCTCAACCGGCCGGCGCTGGGGCGGCGCGTGTTCGGCGACTCCCCCGACGCGGAGAGGGACCGGGCGCGGCTGAACGGGATCGTCCACCCGGCCGTGCGGCGCGAGGCCTACCGGGCGCTGCTGTGGGCGTACCTGTCCGGCAGGTGGGCGGTTGTCTGGGACGTCCCGCTGCTGTTCGAGGTGGGCACGGACCGGTTCTGCGGGACGGTGGTCGTGGTCGGCGTGCGGGACCCGGCGGTGCAGATGGCGAGGCTGCGGGCGCGGGACCCGCACCTGAGCGCGGAGGACGCGGAGAACCGCGTGAGGAGCCAGGCGGACGTCCGGCTGAAGGCTAGGAGGTGTGAGGCGCGGGGCCGGGGCCGCGGGGTGGTGGTGTGGAACGACGGGGACCGGGAGGAGCTGGGGAGGGAGGTGGAGCGGGTGATGCGGGAGCTCAGGGGCCGCAGCCCGGGCTGGTGGAGCACGCTGCTCTGGCTGTGTCCGCCGCTCGCGATCGGGGTGGGCGTGTGGAACCTGTGGGTGAACCGGGGGATCGCGGGGAGGTGGGAGGCAGAGGAGGCCAAGAAGAGGGTGTAGCTGTAGCCGTGGTGATACCCCAAGGCTTGGGGGGACGACGGGGGACAACGGGTTCTTGCGAAGCTGCATAGGCCTTGTCTATGACTATCATGGCCGGGAGACGGGTAGCGGAGAGCCACGATCTGCCGAGGCATCGCCTCAAGATGAGCGCGACTGAAGACTCGGACTTCTACGAGGGCTCTGCACAGAGACACCGAGAGCGGGAGGGTAGAGAGGTAGCTGCATCACAAAACCACTGGCTCCACGATAACCCAGAAGCCCGCGCTAGCTCCCAGCTTCGAGACAGCAGCGATGCACTTGCGGACGCGTTTCAGTCTTCGCCAGCATTGGAGGGCTGGCTGTGCACAGCTGAGCGGTAATCTGTGGAGAGCGAGGAGTGAGGACGGTTCTTTCTCGAGTTGAACCTCTCCCTGACGGCAACACGGATCAGACAAAGCCGCCGAGAGTGGTTGCCTGAGTGATTCACCTTCCTTGGGGCTGGCAGGCCCACCACAGTGCATTGCACCCGCCCCTTCCTTCAACATCCATCAGACCTCGGTTTTAATCTTGTCTCGCAGAACCTCCCTCTTCCATTCCAAATCAATCCAACTCTTTTCACTTCCAACCTTGCCCTCCAACTCGAAGTCCATCCTCCCCTTCTTCAACCTCAGACCACCAGACGGCGTATCTACGCAACATCGCATCCATCCAATCTACTCCTCGACATCAATCGACGCGACCCCCCACCCCCTTCCCCACCCAGGTTAACTTGATTGATCTTATACACATCACCCAACTGACAAACCCCTGACAAGATGGGTCGCGGCGCAGGTTGGCCACCCAATTCCGCCGCGGAATGGGTCGTCGGTCAGAACTTTCGAAGCTGGGCTCGCAAACCCTCGTCTGGCCAAAGCCGGGTCTTGAGGGTCGAGATCTCCGAGGATGAGGCCTCTGGCGACGAGACGCTTGCCATCACCTACCCTAGACGACGTAAACGCGCCGAGGCCGCTCAGAATGCCGCCTCTGGCACAGCTACATCCTCAGGCAGGAAGGTTCGCTTCGATGGCGCTCGCAGACCTCTCAAATCGTCAATGAAGAAGACTGTCAGCCCCAGCGGCTCGTCCGATACCTTAGTAGACAGCTCAGATGACTACATCACGAACTCTACCGACGGCGGGTCATCAGACCTTGACGAGACCGATACTTCTGAGAACGAGACCCCGCCCAGGCGCAGGAGCAGTAAATCGAGGAAGGCCAAGGCGGCTGTGTGCAAGAAGGAGGCTGATTCGGAGGATTCTTCGGCCGCTAAGGACGCCCTTCCGCACCCAACATGCCCATGCGACGAGTGTAGAAAGGGACGCAAGATCGTGAAGGCTATGGTCAAGTTCGAGGTGAAGGCCAGGGCGGCTGAGAAGGAAGCCCAGGCAAGGAACAAGGGAAAGCACAAGGCCAAGAAGGCCGGGGCTTCATCAACCGACCCCACCGACACGACTGAGACAGATGCGGACACAGCTGAAGCCGACACCACCCAAGGCGAATCTATAGAAGAGGGGAAGCCGACGTCACAGAAGGGAAAATCCAAGAAGCAGAGGAAGCCTCCAGAGGATAATGGAAAGCCGTCGCCCGTGTCGGAAGAGCCAAAGAAGGCTGTCGACAAGAGCGCTTTCAGGATGCCTCAGTACCCCAAGGAGATGCAGCCAAATTTCGTCATGCCTCCTCGAGCCAGAGTCATGCAGATCGAACATACTATCGAGGGACCGAATGACCCCCACCCAAATGCCTTCTTCGACAGCACGAAGGGCATCACGCGTGTGTACCACGGACCGCAGTGGGGCAATCACATGGCCGAGCTGTACGGAAATCACAATCCTGCCAGGGTCGCGTCAGGTGCTTGTGGTCCTCCTCCTCTTCCACCTGGACATCTTCCCGGCTGGCAGGGCCAAAACGCTTACCCTCCATGGTGGATACCTGGCCCTCCACCGGCACCACCTGGCTCATCGTTCCCTCAAGCTGTTATGAATCAACAGATACCGAACAACGAGACAGCTATGAGAGAGGCTGCCTCGAAGGGACTGGGTCTTTCTGGGATGCCGGCCGCACCGGTGCCCGACTTCATTCGGGAGGTGCAGAAGGAGGAGGCTCAGAAGGCCGCCTCTCGGGACGCTGGCTCTGACAAGGGATTCAAGAAGGAAGGCTGGGGCGCCGCGGGTTGGGGAACCCAAGGCAATAAAAATAGCGGTGACGCCCCTATGTTTGATTCCAATAAGAGTGCCCCAGCTGATCCTTCTCAAGGCGGTGGCTGGGATAACTCTGGGCCAAAGAAAGGTGGCCTCCCATCCCCAGTCAACTTCAACAGCTGGGGAAATGATAATGGTGATACATTCTCCAGAAGTGAGTTTTCATCCTTCCATGCTGGTGTGTCGACAATTGCTGACGTGACGAGCAGAGAGTAATCAGACCGGAAGCCAAAAGAACGGGTCCGGTAAGCGAGACTCGCCTTCTCCTGGTTTCCACCGTGTATCACAGCCCAGACCCTCTTCAAAAGAGGGTGGTTTCCAAGCCTGAAGTTCACATCACTCTGCTTCCCTTAGAAACACCCCCCCCCCCTCTCAAAAGAACCACCGGCCTTGTTTCCCTACTGCTACCCCTGATGCTGCTTCGCAATTCGACTTCAAGAGACCTGCTGACTGATCCAAAGTTGGAGCATGGGGCGGAAACGATCAGGGCAACCAACAAGGCGGAGGCAACGGCTGGAACACCAATCAGAATACCTCTTGGGCCAATGATGGCCAACAGAACACCGGCTGGAACGACGGAAAGAATAATAATGAGAACTCGGGAGGTAATTGGGTGGCTGGCTCCAAACAGAACTCTCCAAAGCAGAAAGATTCCGGCTGGAACAATGGTTCTAACAATGTTTGGGGCGGTCCACCGGGCTCGAAACCTCCTTCGAATCATCCGTCCCGAGCTGCTAGCAATGCGGGCGGCAATGGCAATAACGGATGGTCTATGCCTGGAGCTTGGGAAAACAATGCACAAAACAACAGCTTCAACAGAAACGGCAGCGGATCCAATCGTGGTAGTCCCCACGGCAAAGCCAAGGGCGCGTTTCCTTGGCCTGATGGCTCGGGCCCTCCACCAAACAACAGCTGGGGTCAAGCAGACCACCACAACAATGGCGGATTGCAAGCGCCTCCCGGCTCGCGGGCTGGCAGCCATGCCGGCTTTAGTGCACCTCAGCAGAGACGGTGGAGTGGCTCCCATCAAGGAGAAGGCGGTGGGCCTCCCCAAGCCGGCCCTTCTCAGTGGGAGGGCCACAACCACGGCTCAGACCCTCCACCACCCTGGTCTTCTGGCGGGTGCGATTACGAGAAACCCTCAAACCACGCGACCGGTCCGGCCAGTTCGTCGTGGCAGAACCCAGACATTGCTCAGCACACCGGAGGGAAAGCCGACCTGTGGTAGTGGCGCCGTCACGGCTGGCCCTGGTAGTGGGGTTACATCTGAGATGAATTGGACCTGATGACACTTGAGAGTGTTATTGGCGCTGTCGTGGATCACTTTGTACGGGTATATATGAAGCGTCACCATACGGTGGTTGTCTATGAGATCTTCTAGCTGGACACCATTAACGCTCGGGCGTTGCTTTCACTTCTTTTCAAGATGGCATGGATGGTTCCTCCCTGAGGGGGGAAGACCCCTTTAGATATTCTCCACATGGCCATGAAGGAAGGGCAGACCGTGATAAACCCGGCACTCTGAGATGCGCTGCTGACGAACAAAGGCAATTTGCATATCTGATTGAAATCCTGCTTAGGTTGACGGGCTGCACACAGACAGCCGCTTTCTCACTCTTCTTTATGACTAGTACACCTGAAGCAGACTCGACACGGCCGCACTGGCAGCCTCAAATTATCATCCACGCAGACGCAATAAAACTTTCTGCATTCTTATTCTCTGCTGTCCCCTTGCTAACGATGCCTACGGGGTGCCCAGCCGCCATGTGAACCTGCCTGTGTATCCTTCGCTGAGTGATTCTCAAAGACAGCTCGCACCCGGAGAACGTCCTCTCACCCGAAAGAATGAAAATAGACCCCTATCTGGCCTTCCGCCGTCACGGTCGTTGAGTTTGAGAAGACGAACGCGTAAAGCTTGGCTATGTCGGATGTCGATTCATGATGTGTGCGCATTCTCTGCTCGTCCGCAACCTGCTACATACCATTCACTCTCGGCAGACACGTGAAGTGCTGACATCCTGTCATGAAGGAAAACCGGTAAGCACGCAATGAAAAGTCTGCTCCCTCGAGATGATGCTTAGAACACCACTAAACGCTGCAAAGATGATGACCACCTATTCGTTGGTCTTCACTCACTGCCGAAAAGCAATGTCTGTGTGCGTCATAATAGTCTCTGTACAGCATACATAATACGAACTGGTACGCCGATGAAGGGCTTAGACGTAGACAATTAGCATGATGGTACTTGATGGGTATATATATATATATCTATGTGTCCCCCCCTCCCGAGTGGCCCTACTCGTAAATGTAGCACAATGGCCCGCCCAAAATACTTGCGTAGTTCTTGATGGCAATGCCCTCCTCATACTCGCCACTCACCCAGCCCACGCCAATGAGATCCTCAATGGTGGCATCAGCGCTGGGGGGGTCATTGGCCATCGTGCGGGTTCCGTTGATCTGGAACATGCGGTCCTCGATAAACCCGACCTGGTTCTGCCAGGCGGCAAACAGACGGTCCACCTGGGCGTGGTGGAGCCAAAAGGTGGGCTCGTCGGGGGAGTTGTAGAAGTCCGTGCTGGGGTCGCCGTTGATGGTCATGTGCCCGTAGGCGTGCAGCCCGTAGTACCCCACCGTGTCCGTGCCGGTGTTCTGGAGCTGGGTCTGCCACTCGCCGATGCCGACCTGGTAGGCGGGGTTCAGCAGGATGTCGGCGACCTGGGCGTCGGTGGTCCAGTTCTGGCCGACGACGTTGGAGATGTCGCGGTGGATACACCGCGGCTCGTAGCCCAGGAACGGGCCGATCGTGACGTTCTCGTAGGTGTCGACGGGGGCGTTCGCGGAGATGTTGGCGATCATGCCGGCATATGGACCGGTCTCGATACAACCTCCTGCAAGGAAGGATGATCCGTATCAGTAACCGCCCGGGGCAGAGGAAGATGATAAGGTGCGGGGAGGAGTGACGGCTTACCTCCTGAGCCAGCTGGGATGTCGAGAAGCCCGGAAGGAAGGCCCTGTGACGCATTATGTGCCAAATAGTTGCCGTTGCCGCTCTGCGAGGTTGCGCTCCCATCGAAACTGCGTATGACTTAGTCTCAGGCTGAGATTGTTTGGGGGGGGGGAGGGGGGGCGAGGGGGCTTGAGTCGAGTGGCACTCACATCGGCGAGCCAAGAAGGTCTTCAGAGGTCTTGGGATAGTTCCAGTATGGAAGGTAGCCCGTGTATCCACACTCGTTGCGCAGGGTCTGCTCGAACGTCCAGATGAACATGCGATGCCAGTACACGAAATTGCCGGTAATGTGGATGTAACTTCAGGTCGGTCAGCATGGATTATTCTCAGCGTCATGGTTATCAAAGGCCGGCATAGACGGGCTGGCGGGGGACTCCTCCACCGAGAAGGCCTGAATCCAACGTTACACGGGACTGGTGGCGGTGAATGACATGCTCCTAGTCTATCCGGACCCAGGACACCGTAGTCGATAGACCTCGAAAAGGAAAGCGAATACGCTTCAGGGAGATTGGAGGTAGAAAGTGGGGAGGAGGACAGGGAGTGAGGGCAGGGAATAGGCCGCGTGGCAAAGGCAGGAGATAGGATTATAGGTGAATACTGGGAAGATGGGGAAAACAACGGTGCCCAGGGACAAGATTGAGCTTGGTAGGCTTACTCTGTCTGGTTCACGTGGGTGGCCACGAAGTCGTCGTATCTTGACCGGACACCTGCAGCCTCGGACTGGAAAGAACAAACAGTCAGCCAGAGTCAAATAGTGATATGGAGGAGGCGGCTCACTGTGGGTGTAAGTCCTGGTGCGTCCATCAAGCACTTCATAGCGTTGATGTAGTCCAGTTTCTCCGCGTCCGTCAGAAGCGTGTAGTCCTTGCGTACTGCCACGTTCTCTGTTGTGCATGTCTGCGAGACATTCTGGGCCGCCAGGTACTTCGCCAAACTTCCATCGGCGGCGTTGACGAACAGGTTCGGCATGCTCTCGTCGACCGTGAGGTCGGTGAGCACCGACGAGGCCGCCGTCCAGGCACGGGCGGCCGAAGGAAGAGAAAGCAGCAAGGGCAGGAGAAGCATGTTGGCACGGTCTGGAAAAGGGCAGCGTGAGAAAGGGAGAGGCTTGTGTAACTCTGTAATTAAGATTTCTACCTATTCACGGCCTTTTTATACAGAACAGACCTGCAATTTGATCGCAATCTCCAGCGAAGGGCGGAAAGGACGGCACTGCCCGCCGCCACAAATCCCCACCACGATAATGGCATTATTGACGACCTTATAAGGGGCGAGATCAAATCGATGCTCGAGGGGTCCAGAATTGCGTCTGAAGGCCGAGACCATCATTCGCCCACTTGCTCCGGCAACTTCCAGGGGATCCTAACCTCCCAATATTTCCCCGCAGGCCTCGACCCACTTTGGCCTTAAAGTATCACTAGAGTGACACCGGAGAGCACGTCGCACTGGAGGCAGGGTAGTGGGAGACGGGACAAATAGAGGCAGGCATCATGTTGGCTGAAGGCGGAGGCGTCATGCGACCATGACCATCAGATCAAGCGCGACGGAGGGGCTCCCACAAGCATCACGCATGCACCTATCTGCCCGCCTTGAAAATGTAGAGAAGTCGCCAGGTGGAAGAGCTAACCGTAGCTGAGGCAGGCCTGGCTCTAGGTTGTGGGAACGCTCCTCAGACCATTCAAAGCCCCTGCCGCCAAGCGGTCACCCGGCATCCTTCGTCGTAACGACAGCCGTACGTGTGACGGCCTCGGGTCGGCAGAGCGTACTGTTGTGGCCCCGAGATTCGGAAATTCAGGCTCGGGATCTGCTGGCGACTGCCGTCTGGGAGGTCAGGCACTGAAGGACGAATCATCTCGGACGATTGACAGGCACAATATGACTGTCTGCAGATCATCGCGAACGTGGCGAGAGGATTTGACGTGGTGCGCCGTGCTGATGGGGCTCATCCTACGTGGAAGACACTTGGACTACTTCATGGTCCTTATAAGTGTCATTTAGAAGTAGTGGCCATGCTCGTAAGAAGTCAGGAGGTCTCTTTTATATAACAGTTTGGAGATCCGCGAGAGAGGTAGTGACTCATGCTCGCGAGCATTTAGAAGGCCTTTGCTATGGAACGATTTGAAGATTCGGGAACTAGGGGGTGGCAAGGCCAAAGTTCTCCGCCGATTGTACCTAGACTGATCTGATGGTATGGCTGCTGGGCTGCCTTACTCTCTTGTATATGAAGCCGCCTGGAAGCGAGTGGTCTGTCGCGATTCGCGAGGCCATGTTGCTCTTTACCCGGCTCAGAGAGCACGTATCACTGTACGGTTGTGAAAGGAGTTGATCAGTTCGTAAGCTGTCGACCTGATCATGACTCTTATATGGATGAAGATTTGGAAGTTACAACAGCATCTCCAGAGGACGGGGAGATCAGTGGAGCAAATGTGGTGCTCGGACGGGGAAGGTTGCATAGTTCTGTAAGGTCGTGTGGACCCGGTTGAGAGATCAACCTTAGGAACGGCCCGGACGTTGCAAACCTACTAGTAGAAGCAATGACCGGAACACGCTTGTCACGCAACGCCTGGCTTCGAATCTGTCCCCTGGGGGGCATGTTTCTTGGCTCTTCAGAAATACGAAGGTCTTCAAGAAGGGGAGACCAGAAAATCAAGCATTCTCTGGGAACAGAGAGAGCCGAGAAGTATTATTCCTCATGCGTGCTTGCATATTCCTTGGCCCTCGCCTCTCAAGGGAACTCTGGTTAGAAATTCGAAAGGATCAGACAGTTCATACCGCCAGGCCAGTCGGAATGCTCATCCTCGTGAGCCGGTGCAGTAGGCCTACAGGTTACAGCTAACCTTGCATGCCCGACCGAGGTCTGCCGGGATGCCGAAAAATCCTTCCTGGGGTTTTTCGTGGAATAATATCCTACTCACGGAAGGACTTCTTCATAGCCTTCATAAAAGTCCTCAGTCAGACCCATGTCAAGCCTATGGGGCGGAGGTCGGCGTGGGAGAGATCCCCTCCCCTTCTTGCTTCCAGCGTAGCTTTTGACTTATGCCACTCGATCTTCAAAAGGAGCGACAGTACTACCACATACCATAGTAGTGTTGCTGTTGTCCCCCGGGCCGACAGGCTGGGGTGCTTGGGAACTTTAGGGATCAGCAGCCGAGTATCTCTCCTTTGGTCGTATCCACAGCTGAGCCGAACTGCTTAGCTCTAAGTATTTCGTCCCGGATCAACTCCACCTTCGCGACGACGCTGGGTGTGGGTCGAATACCGGGTATATAGGCCGATCCTCTTGGTACATACAGTAGGATGTCAAATGTTCTTCAAGACTGCGGGCGGTCACTGTGGGGCAACCCACTCCTGACTTCCTCGAAGGCTCCAGCCCTTGTTGTAGGTCGAGATGTGGTTTCAGGGAGATTTTTTGCCATCAGTAGGAAATTGAACCTATTGTACCGATGACTAGGACCCTATGCAGCTGACGTTCGTCACGTACTGGAAATATGCCGGAAGTCCGAAATGTCTAGACCCCTTTTATCTTCTCCTCAAGGAATACGTACAGAAGACGCGACAGCAAAGCTCAGACCGATCAGCTCCTAACCCAGGGAAGACTCATCAGAATGCCCTGGTGACCGAGGTCTTGCCAGGCAGGCCAGGGCCATCTCAGGTCCCTACTATAGCTTCTATGCCCAGACAGTAAACTTCCCCGGGTCTGGTGACGGGGGGTCTGTCTGTCCTCTCGCCCGTTGCTCTGCGTCAACGTCCAAAGTAGTTTTGCGTCGTTTCGGAAGGGCATCAACAGGGGCATACGCACGAGATATATCCAGAGACAGGATGGCCGATTCGGCCGAACGAGCGTTGCGGTCTTCCATAACCTTTCATATAATCGATGCGACCCGAGAATCTCACGGGCCATACCCATGAACCCCCACTTTGGCCCTGTCGTTTTTAGAAATCCAGCGCGACCGCTCTTATTTCGTGGGCCTCTTCCTTACAGATTCACTGTCGATCTTCTCCACGTCCAAGATCAGCTTTCGTGTTCTCGGTTCTTGCCGTCGATCGATCACTTCCATCTTCAAGGGATGGCGCCCGGCACAGATGCCTCGCTGTCACTCACCGACTACCAGGTCCAAGTTGATGACAGCAGTGCTATCGTCGCTTCAAATGGTGCCGAGCTTCTAGGCATAACCGGGACCTTGATGGCCCTGGCGTGTGCGGTGGTGTTGATGCGTTGTTGGGCTCGACAGGTCATACTGAGAACGTTCGGATGGGACGATGCGGCAATGATCTTGGCTCTAGTAAGATCAGCCACGCTACGCCATGGTGACTTGTCTCGTGGCTGACTTTTTGCGATCGGTATAGGGTTGTGCCATCTTAGGCTTCGTCTTCTTTGCCGGCCTCGTCAGAGCAGGGGGTGCTCAGCACGCAGACATGATGTCCTTGAAGGACCAGGAGGACTTCAAATTCTGCCAGATCATGATTGGCATATTCTGTGTCGTGGGCATCTGCCTGGTCAAGATATCGGTCGGATTTTTCCTCAGGCGCTTCCTTCAGACCAGATTTCTGAGGCGACTCGTGGTCGGGTTCATCGCGTTCATCGCGATCTATCTAATTAGTGTACTCCACCCTCACCTTCGTCTTGATGTGTACCCCAACAAGATCATACTGGAACAGCAGTGTGTCGGGTACTTGTTGGAGCGCCAAGACCTTGAGCATCATTGGGAACCTGAATGCTGGTATGTGACGCCAAATTGTCCTGCTTATCCAGGTCTAGAAGACGAAAATGCTAATCCCTTCTCCCAACAGCCATTAACATCACCACCGACTTCTTCACCTGGCTCCTGCCCGTTTGGGTGATCCTGAAACTACAACTGAAGCGGAGAACAAAGATCACCTTGGTCTTTATTATGAGCCTCGGCCTGTTGTACGTTGCCACTACAAAGATTCGTTAAGGGTACAGGAAGGAAAAATTCTAACATCAGACAGCGCCGTCATCGCCTCCATATTGCGTGTTTTTCTGGGCAGCGCCTGGATGTGGTCCACAGATTTATACATCTGGCTGAAGTAAGACATCTCTCAACGAACAGCTTCGATCGCATATTGTGCCTGGGCTGACTCAACCATGAATAGTGTCGAGGTCGATACCGCCATTCTCGCCGCCTCGTTACCTTGTCTTCGCCCGTAAGTCCAGTACATCCCTCGTCACTATTCCCGGCCCATCTACTACCTACCTCCTGTCCCCACACCATGCCCTCTTATGGCTGCACCAGAAGTTAATGTTTCATCTCTCACAGTATCTTCCGGCGTTTCCTGGGCTCCACCAACGAGCCGAGCTATCCACAAGGACCGAGCCAGTACGGGAACCGAACACCCGGCGCGAGGAGCGGATATGCGAGGCAAACCGACAGCATCGCCCTCACGTCAGTCTCGCGCAAGGGCGACCCGTTCAAGACTTTTGCCAAGAAGGAGGCAACATACAATGCAAAAATCACGAGCAACATCGCCACGTCGCGCAGTAGAAGGGGAGACGACAGCAGCGAGGAGGCAATTCTGTCCCCGCATGGCATCACAAAGACGATGGAGACGTCGGTGTTCGTATCGGATGTGTGATGCAGGACATTGGACTTTTGCTTCTTCTTTTGCAACTTGGCATAAACAACGAGAGTTCATTTGGGTTGGGAAAAGTTACGTATTTTGGATCTTCCATACGGTCTCAAGACTACCAATCTATGTGGTCGACTAACCATTTCTGAGCTAATGCTTAAGCCGTGACGGCTTAAGCCTCTAATGCTGGCAAAGTGTGGAATGCCGCCGCCGTTGCTAAATTCAGATCAAGACATGTAGGAGACCAAACACCTCCTTGCTGAATTATGTGGGAAGATGCATCCCCTCTGCTCTCCCCCCTTTATTTGCGGGGTCGGTATGGCGGTCTTCTCTTTCGCGGCGAGGGTTGTCTCCTCACAATTTGTCTCTCCTTCGTGTTTGATACATCCTTCTGCGGCCCCAGTCCTCGTCGTGAGCTTCCAGGGATCTCTGATACGCTCTTCATCCCGTTAAGATCCCGGGGGCCTTCTTTCCGAGGCTCAGGGAACGAACGACACCAGAATCTGCCCACGAATCGCAGCATAGGAACTTCTACTAATGAGAAGGGTGGCACCCTTGCGCCCAGCTATTGATTCTATGTACGGTACCGAGGCACTAGTACTTCAGGAGTCAAAGCTGAGTGGGCTATTGGCAGACGGGTTCATGCCCATGGTACCAGCCCTGTCAGGCCAGGGCAGACCTCTTCTACTTTTGCAGCGTCTTTGCGGCTGCGGCATGGCTGTGCAAGTGCAGATACTCCGGACACCCAGGAAGCCGGAGCAACCTCCGTAGCAGACATGGAGTTTCACAGTACCTTGGCACAACTCTTGCCCCCAGACCTGCCCTCACCATGTCCAACCTCACGCCTTTCAACCCCTCACTCCTGTTGTTCCGGATTATCTGCTGTAACGTACCGAGCCTCGCACTCCTGGGCCTCGCAATACGGTATTGCTCTCTCTCCGCATATTTGCCCTGGTTGCGTATCTATAGATCCTCCCCCGTGGGCCGCTCCGCAACCAAGCAGCCAGGCACAAAAACCATTTAGTGTTGTCCGTCTTGTCTCCCAATTGTCAAACACTCCCCTTTAGACCGGAGAAATACTTAGGGGAACCAGCCGAGGTCGGACAGTGAGTGACATGGACACTTTCTAGATCAAAATGAGGGTTCCGAGGATCCCTGGCAATGTGCGAACCGACTGTCATATGCATCTTATACCTGTGAGATGGACTCTTCCCACCTCGGTTGTAGGCGGTGACGGATAGGGGACGAACTTAACGAATTGTGAAAAAGACAAGCCAGCAACAGGCATCTCTCGGCGCGTGCAGTGGAGTCAGTCAATGATGTTAGTTAGAATGCGTCACATGAATCAGATCAGCCTTGTGCTAAATGATGACGCAGTAAGTAATGAGCGGTGAGTTTTATTCAGAAACTAGCTGACATTATACACAGAACCAAGGCGTTGTCCGTAGCCGGAACTTTTCTGTGTCCCAAAAAACCAAGCAGAATCAAACGAATACACATCACCACGTTTTGAGACAATCTGGGTGTGGGAAGCGCAGAGCAAACGATAATAATGGACAGTAGGATCAAGAGAGAAAGCATTCAACGAAGAGATCTGAAATTCCAACCTTGACATCTACGCCCCTTCGGACAGTACGCCTCACTCCTCGTCGGAAGAATCATCGTCCTCAGCCTCCTCCAGCCACTTCATGAAGGGCTCGGAGGCTTTGCGGATCTTGCGAGAAGTAGACAGATCGACGTACTTCTTGCTCGCCTTGCTGCCCCACTTCTGCAAAACCTCCTCAGAGGCAAGATCGTGCTGGTAGTAGAGCATCAGGATCTTGACGATCTTGTCAAGGAACTCGGGTGTTTCCTTCATGCGGTCACCGATGAGGCGTTCAGTACCACCCAGCAGAGCCTTCTGGTGACGCTCAGATTCGCCGATGATCTATCATCTCCGTTAGTGAAGAAATTCCAACCGGTCTGTGGGGGCTTATATACGTACCCTGGCGAGCAAGGCAGCACGCTTGGGGATCTGGGCAAGGATGTTCTCGTTGAAGAGGGTCAGGACAAGCACCTGAACGGTGCGGTGCTTGGTCTCGATGCCGAGCTCCTTGGCTTTGACATAAAGCTCAACGCCATCGACATTGTCGACGCCTCCCTTTTCCTCGGTCTGCTCCTGAATCCAGTCGCCCAACTGGTCGTAGACGGTGTTGCCACCACCCTCGCCATCCTCATCCTCATCGTCCCCGTTGATGACAAGTTTCTGCTTGAACTCGCCGGGGAGATTCTGCTGGCGGGCCTTGACAGCCTCCTCGCTCATGTCCACAGCCCAGTCATCGTCCTTGATCTCAACATTAGCGCTCTTGATCTCCTGAGCCTCGGCCTTGATCTTGCGGGTGAGGGCATCATCGTCGCTGGCGATGTCGCCGTTGGTATCCCCGTTGGCGCTACCGCTGTCACCGTTGTCCTTGTCAGCGGAGTGGTCGGACTTGTCATCGTCGTCGCTGCCTTTGCCGTTGGCCTGGCCGTTCTGCTTGGCCTTGCGAGCGGCCTTGCGTTCGGCCTTGTCCTTCTTGTTCTTCTTAGACGTCGCCTGGTTCTTGATGATGAAGCCACTAAGCTTGTGACGCAGGTCCACGGAAGAGTGAACACCGCAGGCCTTGCAGTCGAGCTCGATGATACCGTCCTTGATGTCGACCTTGGTCTCGGGATTCTTGCACTTCTGGCAGAGGACGAACTTCTTGATGAAGGTATCGAGGAGGTCCTGAAGCTTAGCCGACTCGTGAGCACCATTGATGATCCAACGGTCATCCTTGGGGTCGATGTTGGTCTGGGCGCCAAGCTCGAAGCCGAAGAACTTGATCAGGTAGGCGCCGGGACGATCGAGGGACTGGGCGACGCTGGTCAGGTTGACGACGACGGTCTTGATACCGTTGCCCTTGCCTTCGACCTTGGTCTGGAGGCGCTCCATCTTGTAACGATAGAAGCTGTCGCTAACATCGCGACGAACGTTGATAAGAGCAGCCATGTTTGCAGATTAGTTGGTAGGCCGGTATGCAAGGCTGTCGGATTCGGTGTGCGGACGAGGACGCTGTACTCAGGCCGGGACGAGAGAGATGGGGCGTGATGCAAGTTACTGGACTTGTAGGAAGTGACTGGACATGGGGTCCTGAGGGCGAGGACGTGGATAGAGGCAGAACAAGCCGGGTGGTTAATGCTGGACTGTACTGAAGTTCAACATGAGGGGGGCCGTTATGTTGGGCTGGTGGGCAGGCATGAAAGCGTCGAGTGCTTGATGATGACTATGGTTCAACCGTCTGGACTGAGGTTGGGGCTACAAGGCTTTCGCGGGTTACGAAAGAGCTGTAGCTCGAGGGGAGGGTCGGAGTGTCGGTGGACGGGAATTTTGTCGTGCTGATACATAAACAGC
This sequence comes from Endothia cerciana, assembly GCA_026119935.1. NCBI lineage: Eukaryota > Fungi > Ascomycota > Sordariomycetes > Diaporthales > Cryphonectriaceae > Endothia > Endothia cerciana. The sequence continues at coordinate 162,098 of JALRMH010000046.1, read as the reverse complement.
TTCTGTGTCCTGTATCGAACCGTGGTGGGTTGGTCTTTCAGGGGGATCGAGAGAGACAACAGGCCCGATGTGGAATCGTTACTGTTGCAGTCGACGGTCTCTAGGGCAAAGTCTCGATGGGGCCGGAGGGGGTCGTTGATGAGGTTGAGGATGGGTTTCAACGAAGTCGCTTCGGATGTGGCGGGGGTTGGGTTTCGAGTGCTGTGTGAGGGGGCGCGTCACAGTCTTCGCAGTGGTGAGAGTCACGGCGCCGCGCGTCGATTTCGGTGAAGGAAGCTTGACTGTATGCCTTTGGCAGAGGTGAGTCTTTCTGATGGGGAAGAGATTTCCAGCTCAGGTGGGAGAGTTGTGGGCTGAAGTGTGTTGTGGTGTGGGTTTCGAAGAATGGGATTGAAAGAGGGAGGAAAAAGGATGGAGAGTCAAGTGCCAGAAAACCGGGGCCGGGTAAAAAAGGCTCAGGCACAGCCCACCAGATCGCACTATGTACTGTGGTAGGGTGGCAGTGGCAGGGTGGTTCGCTAGCTAACTACGGCCCCCAGCGCCAGCTCACACACTACAGTGATGAGGCCAAACCCACCAAGTCACTGCACGCATACTGTACTGCGTCTTTGCTGTTAGGTGTTTTCCATCCTCGCTAACGCAATAGCAGGCACAAAGCAGCCTAGGCACGCTACGGAGCACTTCCTTTGCCTTCACTCGATGATGACGCTCACAAGTTCGTGCCTTTTTATTTTATGTAAGCCACACAAGCTAAGCATCTCTATATTTCGTTGGAGCCTTGGTTTTCTCTCTGTTATGACTGCCACCAGCAACACACTAGAGATACATCCTGTTACTGTCTTTACACTGTGTGGTCATCTGCATTCTTGTGCAAAACCCAATGAGTCGTCGTGACCATCTGGCATCCTATGTCTCTAGAGGCCTTGAGGTCTCTTGACATATTTGCGCCCGGGGGTCACTATTTAGACTGGCTGTAGGCGCCATAGTAGAGACAGAGTGATCCATCATCGTGGCAGACGCAGAACTCTTCATGCTGTTTTGCAAGCTGATGTTGTGGACAAGTTACTCAGAGTGAAGGCATTTCTTGCCCGTGACGGGTTTCCTGATGAGTGGGCACGCGGTACCGTATCTCGACCCTCGGAGCCCCGAGCCCTTCTCGAGCTCAACGCGTTCTAACTCTCAGCCTCATCCGCAATAAACTGCATAAGACACCTCTGCGCCTTCGGCCTCGACGAAATCAACGTATCTTCCATCTCCATCATCTCCTGCCTCATGCCCTGGCCCGGTAGTGTGAGGTATCGTGAATAGACGTCCCTCAGCAGGATCTTCATCTCCGCCAGCGCCAGGTGCTTGCCGACGCATCCCCGTCCCCCATTCGCAAACGCAAAGAAGGCCCTCTTTCTCGCCGCATCCTTGTCGTCGTTCGCGAGCCACCGCTCCGGGTTGAACCTGTCCGGCTCGGGGAAGATGGTCTCGTCTATGCGGTGGACGGAGTAGGCCTGCGAGCTGACGATGGTATGTTCCGGGATGAAGTACCCGCCGATCGTCCTCCCACCTGCGGGCACGTACCGGGGGAGTGACATCGGGATCGCGGGGAAACACCGGAGGCCCTCCATCACCACCGCGTCGAGATATGTCAATTTATCCCAGTTTTCACTCCTTCCCTTGTCACGAATCTCTGCGCGCATCGTCTCCTGAAATCGCAGAGACCTGGGCTGCGACAGCTCCCACATCAGGAAACAGAGCGCGTCGCCAGTGGTGTCGATGCCGGCGACCATATGGTCCAGACACTCCGCCGCCACGGTCGTGCTTTCCAGGTCCCAAGCCTTGTCACCCAGTCTGCCCAACAGAGTAAAGGGCCGTGCCTCGGAGCCCTTGTCCGTGGCATCCAGAACGAAGTTGTCGGCCAATGGCGTGTCCCTCGGCGGGGCCACGAGGTCAAGCGCGGAGCTGATGATGCTGTGCAGTGTCGGGGAGTAGTACCTGACCAAACGGTTCTGCAGGGACGAGTCGCTCGTGACCTCGAGCATGATCTCCTCGTCTTTCCCTTGGCGTAACGAGTCCGCGCCGAGGGGATGGAAAATGTGATGTGACGCGCAGTCAAAAGCATATGCGTGTAGGGCGGTATAGATATCCACCTCACCCCCAGAACCCTCCACCCGGTGTACAAACCGCCGGCCGCGCTCCTCGATCCCCTCTATACTCTCGCCCCGGGTCACGTTGCTGTTCGCATACCGGTCTGCCAGAGCTCGTTTCCGTCGAGCATGAGCATCCTTGTCAAGCGTCGAGAACATGGTCCGCCGTCCATAGACGGTGAACAGGTTGTAAAACTCTGTCTTGTCGTACCCGCTGCCGCCCGAGCAGTAGATCTCCTTGACCGCGGCGGCCGAGCTGAAACTGACCTCGTTGGGCGCCACACGCACCACGGGGCCGTAGCGCCGGTGCAGGCCGTGGATGAACCGCGTGCGCTGGGCGTGGAACTCAGCCCATTTCACTGGGAGGGACGTGAAGAGTGAGTACCGTGGCCCGGGGAGGCGGGACAGCGGGGAGCGAAGACGGCGGACAAGGGTGAGGGTGACAAGGAGAAAGAAGAAGGGGGTGATGATGATAGGTGAGAGGAGTAGCATTTTAGGTGGTGAGCGCCTGGGTAGTGGTGAGGTTAAGTCTATGTCGGAGCTCGAGATGCTATGACAATTGTGATGGCTACACCGCCTGTCCTCCCAGTGATGCTGGTGTGTTCGCTACCTACCATCCCCACGAGCAATAGTATTTTGATTTTGCACGATTCGAAGTGGTTTGGCACTCTGAAGGGATTCAAGTTGCTAGAGTGCAGCCCGCCATCAGTCAGGCTGTGTGGCCAGGAAACGAGACCCTCGATGATGAAGGTGCGGGGGGACTGTGCTGTCACCTTGTCTGACTTGAGGCATAGAAATAGCAGGCAAGTAAGTGGATGCGCAGATGCGTCGTAGGTATCGTGATAAAGCAGATGAAATGACCAATCGCCCTGATCTCGGAGGTCATCCATCCCCTGCTTATCGTCTCCGCCGGCCGGCCGACTCCGGACCGGGCCTTGTAGCATCAACGCCCGAGCTAGGAAGCTTTTTGGATGGCCAAACAGCCCATTCCCAAACAATGCTCTGGAGAAAACATGACAGCTCGTTTTGTCCACTTTGGAATGCGACGTGCAGCTCTTCTGCGAGTGAACTACTTAGTCCCAACTCGAGGCAAGGTTTGTTAAGTGACAGAAGTTCACTTCTTACTTTTCTATGAACTCTCGAATGCCCAAAGTCCGCCGCTGCGAGGATCGAGGGTCGAGATTAGACATGCTTTGGTTTCTATGGCCACCTCAGAGTCTACCATGTACCCGTACATGTCCTCTTGCCATTCGATTCGCGCTAGCAACTTTCTACTAAGTAGCCTCCGAACTCTGGGCTCGCGCAAACGAGGCGGCCCTCTAGTGGCTCCGATCCAAATCCAACACTAACACAAGTGATGCGCCACACCATTTAACAATATAGATTCTATATCTTTTCATTCGGATTCGCCGCTGCCGCCATCCTCGTCACTCAGACGGTAGCTGGGGCCCAGTCACCACTGGTTCGCCTCTCCCACAGGCGGTGCAGCCTCGCGAACCTGCTTGGAGACCAAGTCCAGGGCGCGCCCTATCTGCCTGGCTTGTTGCTCTCTTCGGCCACGAGGTCTCGCTCGACCATTTCGATAGAAGTCAGACTAGGAAATCTTTTCGAGAAGTCGCGGAGATAGTCGTCCTTCTCCTCCGGGGTCATGTCCAAAGAGGGCTGACCCGGGAGGTCAGCCGCTACCAGCGCCTCGAGACGACCAGTCTGTCGCATGCCGGTAGTGTTGATAGCTGCCTTGGGCGGCGAAGAAGACCTCAAGGTCTGGTGCTTTGAGCTGCTCGTGAGATTTTTGTTGAGGTGCACCGGTTTCGGTGGGGCTGCTGGCTTGATGTCTTTTGGTGGCACCGGTGGCCGTGAGAAGTCCGTTGGTTTTGGGGACATGGTCGACACTCTGTTGAGAGACGCAGAGCTGGAGATCGGTCGGGGCGATGCCATCGAGCTCCGGTCCGTACCTATAGACTTGCGCGGTATATCAGGCCTAGGATTGACTGCCTGTGTCAGCACGCTAGGGGCAGCTGTGTACTGCCCGTAGCCCTCTGCAGTCCTTTTGATATTCGCTGAGGAGCGAGTGTTCTCGTCAAGCAGGCTCTGAACCTTATTTTGTATCGCAACAGCTCGTGATGAGCCAAGGACTGGAGGTGGAGCCGGCCTTCCTCCTTCTTCACGCGAGGCAACCCGTGCTCGGTACTCTGCCTGCGCCACGGCAACTCGCCTTTCCTCGTCTGCCAACTGTCGCCTCTCGATCTCACGACGCATTTCCGGTGTCATAGCGTCTGACTCCTCGGGTGCCTGGCCGTCATCACTTCGTCCATCTGTGGCCTCAGATCCAGCGATTGGGGTCAGGTCCTTGCGCTCAAGTGTTCCTGATGGTGATGGGGTCCGTAGTGGTGGTGGAGCAGGTTGACTAGACTCGAAACGTTTGAATGCGTCGCCGAATTTGCCAGCGAGTATCGAGGAGGACTTCTTCCCTAGAGACGAAAGGCTAGTCCGCTTGCCCTCCTCGCTTTTCCTGGGTTTGTAATCTTCCATCGAACGGAGGAAGTCGACATTGGACTCGATGTTCGTCTCGTCGGCATCAATCAGCAGGCTTGGTGGAGATGCCTTGTCTGTTGAAAGCAGGCTTGGCGAAGGCAGTGCTGGAGAGCCAAGCGGCTTTGGGATGCTCTCACGCTCACGCAGGAAGTCCATATTTGATTCGAGGTGTGTGCTGACTGGTCGAGTACGTCCCGACATGGACCTCGACTTGCTCAGTGGCTCACCAAGGTTTTCCATACTAGGCCGGCTCCCCTCAAGGGAGGGTCTCGCCGAGGAAGACGCGTGCCTTACGTGGCCGAGGAAAGAGGCACTTGCACGAATTTTTGGAGATTCTTTGCGAGTTGGCAAGCTCGCCTCTTGCGTTCTCGTAAGGCTCGAGGATCGATGATGCCGATCGGGGAAACGATAGACAGAGTACTGCGACGGCGTCCTCGAATTTTGTCGTTCCATTGGTGGGGTGGTCATGGTCCCTGTCGAGATCATCGTGGATCGCGTGGGCGATGGCTGGAATACCTGGGCAGATCCTGAAGAGATGGCCTGCAACTCAGGAGTGCTCATGATAATCTCAGAAGCGCGGCTCATTTCAGACGGTTTAGGAGGCGCTGACGCTGCTTTCGGCGGTGCCTGCGCTGCTTTCTCTGGCGACGTCGAGGGCGCTGGTACCTGCCGAGGCGTCTCTCCTTCAGCTACTGCCAGACCTTGAGTAATGTTGAGGGCATTGTCCGACGCCTTCTCCGGCGCCTCGTTCCCAGCAACAGGCGAACCTGTGCTGTCAAAATCAAATTTGATCCCCTTTTCGTGCAGAATAGAGAATTGATCGAGAGTCGGGAACCTCGTTGACAGCTCATCGCCTCCTTTCGCACCAGACGTGGAGTCGAGCGCGGCAAAAGGGTCCCCAACTGTGACCGGCTTCGGTGAGGGACTTGGTTTTGTAGCATGACTCGCTTGTGGTGTTGAGGCTGGTAATCGTCCCCTTCGCATGGGCGCGATCTCCGGGATCGCTTGTTCATGCTGTGCGGGTGGAGAGAAGACGGCCCCTACCGCAGGAGTGGAAGCTTTTGAAGCGGCTTGTGGCGGTGGCTCTCGGCGCTGGGGCTCTGACTGTGACCTGCCTGTGTATATCTGCGAATACCATCAGCTTGGAATTCCCGCATATCGGGGCGGCGAATCGTACGTCTTTAACAGGGACCTCGCGGCCCTGCATAGCACAGGACTCCCGAAGCACTTGATAAATATTTGGTCTGGATTGCGGGTGCTCTTTCAACATGGATGCTGTGTACCCAACGTCAGCCTGGGGCACAGCATAGGCTGCATCCGGCGGTGGCTTACCTATCAGCTTCTTTAACCTGTCCGAGAAGGCTGGATAACTTGGGAATCTGTAGCTGGCGTTGAGAATTGCCAGTTGACCTTGGTCCTCGAAGGGCGTGGTATAGTAGCACAGCTTGTAAAGCAAGACCCCCAGCGCCCATATGTCTGACTTCTCGTCGATCGGTTGCTTTCGGTATACATCGATCATCTCTGGACTCCTGTATTGCATGGTCGTGTGCTTCTGAACATCTTCCTCCACCAACCGGCACTCGATCACCGTCGTCGGGGCAGGTCTCGGGACCGCGGCGGAGCCAAAATCGCACAGCTTGAACTTCTTCTTTGAGCCTGCCGTCGTGATCAGGACGTTCTCAACCTTCAGGTCGCGATGCAGCAGCGGCGGTTTCAGGTAGTGCATGCAGGCAACACCCTCGGCGACGTCTGTGAATATCTGTAGGATCTCGGGCTCCGTCAAACGGTGCTGTAGCCTCGTGTTCATAAAGTCGATCAGTCCTCCCCCGTTGCAGTACTCCATGAGCAAGAACACCTCGTAGCCGCCGCCCCTAAGCTCGGAGGCATGCGAGTCGATATACGTGACGATGGGGCGGTGGCCCTTGAGCCTCTTCATGGTCTCGACCTCGGTGCGCATGCCCTTCAGGGCCTCCTTGTCTGGAACGGCCACGCGCTTGAGCACGGCGACGTCGGTGCCGTCGACGGGCTTGGGCATCTTGACAAGGTAGACGTGGGCAAAGCCGCCTTCCGACAGGTACTTCTGGATCACCACGCGATGGCTGCCGACCTGGATCTTGGTGCCCGGGGAGAAGGTGCCGGCGGGCGCTGCTGGGCCACCCGGCATGATGGGCATGGCCGGGGCGCCGTAGGCCACGGGCTGGCCATGTCGTGGGGCGGCGGCCGTCGAGGGGTGGCCGTAGGAAGCCATCGCGATGGCCTGGGTGGGATCGGTGAGGGACTGAGCCGGAGGCCTGGTGTCGGGGCCAAACAGGGGAAGAGGCAGTCGAGTCGAGGAGGAGAAGGAAGGGAGGAGGCAGAGGTCGGAGGTCGAGGTCGGTTTAGAGTGGGGCTCGCTCGCAGTGCAATAGGGGGTCTGTCGCTTAGGTAAAAGGTCAAGGGGATGTTCGGCGGTGACGATGTCGGTCGGTGTCGGCGTCGATAGAGCTAGAGCGTGGCAGGTCGGGAGCGGGTCGATGCGCGACTTGCAAGGTTGCTTCTGCAGATCAAGGCATTGACTCGACAAGGACGTCGTCTATAGGAATGCCATCTCCCCTTTCGCCGACTTGTATCGCGCCCGGAGCAAAGATTAGGAACTAATAATGTTGATGCCGCCGCCGCCGCCGCCGTCGTCGTCGCCGTCGTCACAAAAGGGGAGGGGACGCAATGTTGACTGACAGGATTGACTGACGGACTGACTGGCTGGCTGGCTGGCTGGCTGGCTGGCTGACTAACGAGCTAAACCTGGCAAGGTGCGAAGCTGTATCTACGCCATCAGTGTCTCGACAGTCAGGTGCGAGAAACTTGAGCAATGAGCCCGCAGGTCTTGTTCCAATTCCGATGCCTGACTCTGTTTCATCCATGCCGGGGCCTTCATTGGGGTGGGGTGGTATTGGTGAGCCTCAGCCGCTAAACATGGCTAAGGCCCGGAGGACCTGGAGCCTGGCACACGGCGAGGCCGCGCTAGGGGAAAAGAGGAAGACGGCATAAGAATCGATGTACCCACGGTGCGTGGACATGGACCACCAAACAATTCAAGTCCCTTGTTACTCACAAGATGGCTCCTGAACCTGTGTCAGGCCACTGTTCTTTAACCATAGCTGTCATGTCACCCAGGGATTGCCCACGCCCACGAGATTTCTCTCTGTCTCTACCTTTACTCAGAGTAATCATCATGGTCTCTAGGGCGCCTGATGGATCCCCGAGTCGTACATACTACCTGGGTCCGCCGCACAGCCCCGGACGGATGACTCTGCCACCTCTGCGCGCTCCCGCACGTAACAAGGTTCTCAAGGTGCCCGTAGGCAGCCAGATACGCCGGCTCTAATGCACGCGCAGAAGGCCTGTGGCCTCGGTGCCTGCTCTTATTTCTCGAAGCCCCTCAGGAAGCTGACGACTCTCCCTGCAAGCCACTCCTGCGACGACGGCGGGTCGACAGTGTGGCCCGCTCCCGGTATCAAGCCGGACAGACCACTCGCCATCGGGCAATTCGACTTCCACTTGGCCAGCAACTTCTCAGAGTTGACAGTCGCGGGCACATACTCGTCTTCAGCCGAGGGGACGATAAGAATGGGTTTCTTGACCGAACCCCAGATAGCTGCTACCTGGTCATCAGGGAGATCAGAAGAGAAGAAGTCGTCATCACCCCTGGGCAGTAGAAACCTCGGTCAGCTAAACGTCCCTCCCTCGCTGGTACAGGGAAAACTCACCCAACAGCCACTAGCGAATGCAGCCGATATGCAGTCAGCGGGCATTCGAAGAAAAACCTGGCTGGTAGCTTCGACCTGGGCACGGCATCGTTCTTCTTGCCAGCATCTATCATCTCTTTGCTAGTCGAAACGAAGTCGTCCACTGCCTCTTGGCTGGAGAGGTAGACGAAGACCTCGCGGTCGGATACGGGGGCTTGGATGATGAAGCCGTCAACAGGCTCGTTCCCGTACTTGCCATACTTGTTATACTCCATGCAGTCCTGCGAGGCAGGCTTCAGCGATGACCCGCAAGGCAAAGGCACGGCCTTCCCGTCTTACCTGACAGCCCGTGGAGTGTCCCATGAGGATGACCTTCTCCTTGCCGATCCCTCGTAGGTACTTGACCAGCGCTGAAATGTCCTCTACATCTTGTGCCAGGCTGCCCCAGCCGAACCCAGAGAAGGAGGAGCGGATGCGGATCTCAAAGACAGAGAAGCTGAGCCCCGCTGTGGACGCGATCTTTTCTGCGACAGTCCGTATGTAGGGGACGGTATGAGGACCATCCATCAAGCCCCCAACAAAGACGAGTGCATTGCGGGCTGATGATGAGCCCAACTCATACGCACAGGCATGCTGGACCCCCTTGCTTTCGTAAGGGTGAACTCTCACCGTGAAGGGTGCGGACTGTGAGGCAGCCATGACGAGAAAAGTGAAGTAAGTGAGGCGTAGGACCAAGGTAGCAGTATGAGAATTGGTCCTTGAGGTGTTAGAGACTACCGTCCAATGATACGATCAGTCTGCAATCCTGTTCAATCGTAGACTCTTTGTGCAGGCAGGATGTTGCTGGGCCAGCCTGAACGTCATGTAGGCCCGGGAGGCGGGGTTGTTCAGTGGCCCATTGATTCTGCAGGTTGTCACTGCAAGACCTAACCCTGCGTCAATCCTGGCGACTGCAAGGCTTAAGACTGGCACATATGTGTATGCCTTGCATCTATCATCAACAAAATTTCGCCTCAAGCCGACAACACTTGCGCTCCACATCAACGACACAACTTCTCCAGAACATATCCGTCTCTTGAAGGGGTCGCTGCTGTTTTGGTTTCGCTGCGTCCAGCCCAACCCGGGCAGAAGGATCACGGGTCCTTTCAAGATGGCCCAGCAGCTTGGGCCACAGTCCGAGTTCACCTCATCCGCCAGAAATCAGTTCTTTGCAAAGGTGAGATGACTTTCCCGGGACCAACCGAAGCCTTGTCACCCATACCTCCGTCTTCTTGCGCTAACAGAGCAACAGCTCAAGCCGGTCTGCGTCGAGATTAGCAAGCTCGCCCTTCAGGGCCAGCAAAATCCGGACAAGGCCAGACGCGCGCAGGAGCTTCTCACCCAGCTCAACGGCATCTTGGAAGATCAGATCCAATACGATGCGAGTGCGCTAGATGAGAAGATCGCCGACTACATCTTCTTCCCGCTGTCGCATTTGTTGCGCCGACATGAGGCTCACCCTATCCGTCTCATCGAGACGGTCATCAAGTCGCTGCGGCTACTCATCCAGCATGGATGGAAAACCAGGATATCCAAGGACCTATCGCAGCAGCTCCTCATCCTGTTAACTTTCATTGTTGGTGGTGTACCGGGTCAAGAAAGCAGCCAGCCTGCGAGGCCTGAGGAGACAATCTTGGAAGGATATAAAGCTCTCACTGCGCTGATCAAGGCCTCCGGGGTGTCGGCTAAAGACTCGCCACTCACGGATGCGAAGATCATCCCATCCTTTGCCCACACCGTGTCGGTCATTCTGGATGGAATCACCGATGGAAGCACCCCTGAGATCCAGCTCGAGTCACTGCAGGCCATCTTGGCCATTTATACGACCATCAAGCAGGACGAGGTATTGGCGACGTTCTTCCCAGGAACCGCGTCTTCGCTGAGTCGTCTGCTCTCTCCGCCGTCCTCGACCAAGACGCAGCGGAGGGTGCTAATCAGTGGCATAAACATTCTAAAGCATGTTATCACGAAAGTCCTCGGCGACCTGAAGACACGCAATCTACTGCGGCAAACAGAGAACGTCCCTGATACTGAAAAGCCGAGCCAAGATGAGAAAGGCGAAGGAAAGGTACTCACGCCTCCGTGGTTGAAAGCCACAGCAGCCCAGGTCAAAATCGCCCTGTCAACTGTCTTGAAGCTGAGGAATCACGAAGGCGCAGGTGTGCGCAAGGCCATGGAAAAGCTGTGTATTGCGTTGTTGGATGAGTGCCACTCTTGCCTGTCCAACTGCACTTCGATGCTTATCGAAAGCGCCATGGTCTTGAGAGAGAGCCATGGTGAGGAAGACGTTAGTTTCGGCGTGCCCGAAATTGGGGATGACCGCTCATTATCTTATGGGACGTCACTACAGGATCTTGCTACCATCCATCCGGAGCTCTTGGACTTCATAAACATCACCGTACATAACTGGATCACCAGTATGCCACGAGTAATGCAGTCAGGCGACGAGCGTGTCAAGCAACAAGCCATCCGCAATATTACCAAGGGCCAGGAGCTCCTATCAGCACTCGGCGTCGAATCATCAAATCTTGAGGAGTCTCTATCATCCGCTCTCAGAGATAGCATCGTGGCGTTGATCCTCAACTCCAAAGACCCCAAAGTCATGAATGAGGTTGGTTCGGACGAGAGTCTGTGGCGGAACTCAGATCTGGTTCGGACGGGCGGTCGTGAACTTCAGACTTACCCGCCTGTGATTCTGCCCCAGGAAATCCAACGCGACACACGGAGAGAGGTCACTGCCCTGATCCAGAATATTGGCTCCTCCAAACAGCAGACAAAGCTCGCAGCCGAGATGCTGCCCTACATCCGCGACTCTCATGGCGTCGACCAGATTGCCTCATACTGGCTGTCATTTCAGCTCCTCCAATCCTCGTTCAGTAAGACCGCGGAGGTCGATGACTTTCTGGATTTTACAGACGCGGTAACAGACCCTGCCTCCGAAGATCAAGAGTCTGTCTTCAACGAGCTGTACTCCTTCTCAGTATCCGTCCTCGATGCCCACTCCGACGTCCTTAACGAGGTCGACTGGCGCCTGGAGGCGATAGCACTTGAAGTCACCGCTGTCGCGGCCTCACGACTCGGTCAGTCATTCCGACCGGAGCTGATTGATGTGCTCTATCCACTCTCGACTTTTCTCGGCTCAGCACGTCCGGAGCTTAGGGGCCACGCGATCACCACTCTTAACAACCTCGCTGTATCCTGCGGCTACGGCAGCGTATCTGAGTTGATCATAGACAACGTGGATTATATGGTCAACTCGGTGTCATTGCGCCTCAACCAATTTGATATCTCCCCAGCTTCTACCAAAGTATTGACCATGATGATCCGGCTCACCGGTCCAGAGCTGCTCCCGTTTCTAGACGATGTCGTGGCAGGAATTTTCGCCGCGCTGGATAATTATCACGGCTACACTGCTTTCGTGGAGAGTCTTTTTGGTGTACTGTCAGAGGTTGTCGAACAGGGTATCAAATCCGACAGACTGCTTATCGAAGGCGGCCAGACCAAGGCTGCCAACCATAGAAAGCGCCCGTTGCAATCTTCAGGCATAGAAGATACCCTCGCTTTCCTACACAAACGCACCAAGAGGATGAGAGAGCAAAAAGAGGAGGGAGACGTCGAGGAAATAATACGTGGTCACCCCCAAACTGCGTGGAAATCCGCGAAAGACGAACTTGATGCCATAGAGGCCCGGGACCAAGGTGACGAAGAAATCGAGGGTCCGCCTGAGAATAACGAGGAGGTCGCTTTACCCAAGACACCCACATATACGCTACTAACCAAGATTACCTCACTGACTCAACACTACCTCACCTCACCTACGCCGACTCTGCGCAAGCAGCTACTCGACTTGCTTTCCAAAGTGTCGCCAGCACTTGCACCAGATGAGAATGCCTTCCTCCCGCTGGTAAACGATGTTTGGCCCGTCATCATCAGTCGGCTGCATGATACCGAGCCTTACGTCGTGATCGCGGCCTGTGGGACGCTGAGCGCGCTCTGCGAGGGTGCAGGTGATTTTTTGAGCTCCCGTGTGAAGACGGAGTGGTGGGGCAGCCTAGGAAGGTGGTGTTTCAAGGCGAAAGATGAGGCATGGAAGAGCAGAGGCGGTGTTGCCGCGGCCAAGTCAAAGGGTAACGTCTCTGATGACAGCAATGACATTCTCATCCCGATCCGAGCTACAGATGATTCCGGAAACCTCCAACTTGGAGTGTCTCCGTCCCGCTCGATATCAACAGATACCGGTCTAGGCAGGTTCGCCTCCGCCGCGCAAACGTGGGGCGCGGTCGTCTCGATGAGCATCGCGATTGTCTCCTACGTTCGGATCGAAGATGAAATCTTCGAGCAAATTCTTGACCTGTTGGTCGACGACGTGTTGCCGCGGAGCGAGAGCTCTCGAAAGGCGTTGGAGGCTATAAACGCTGATGCAGTCTGGTTGGCATTGTACGCAAGGGGCTGTTTAGTTGAACCTTCATCTACGCCGGTCATGGACGGAGTGGTATTTGCACCGCTGGAGGGCCTTATAGGGTAGAGGAAGGGAACATTGAATTAAGTTACAATCTAGCGCAGCGTGTGGTTTAGCTGGTCGTGCTATTACTATCTTTAGTCGGATCAGCGCTCAAGCAGCAAGGACCTATGCAGCTGAGCCGCTGATCAGGGGCACTGATCCCACCATGGATTTCGGCTCGGCAAGCCTGGGCGTGCAACGCATTGCGATTGCGGCTAAGCTTGGTGAATATTGGACGTTCCGCTCCGATTCCCTAGCCCCTCAAACTTCCTGCTATGGATGCTGCCATCTCCACCACAGTCAGAGCGGTCTCAACTGACTCAAGATGTCTCATGAAACCAGCGCCTTTCATCAATGGCTACAGACGGCGGGCAGGTCGTCGGCGCGATCCCCTACCACAGCCTTGAGACCTCTCATACCGTGCGGCTGATCAGCGCCCGGCAATGCTCCACTGACGCGACCATCACCGTGTCCCTTCAACATGTCGATCTCTTCAAAGACGAGACTTGTCCCAGTTTCAACGCCGTCTCCTACGTCTGGGGGCCGGCGAAGCTCGACCCGCGGGTTGTGCTCATCGATGGCAAGCCATGCAAGGTGCTCGAGAGCATCTACCCTATCTTGGAACTTATGTGCGACTACGAGTCCCGGGGAGGGGAGGTGTTCTTCTGGATCGACTATCTCTGCATCAACCAAGGCGATGCGCGCGAGCGCGGCGAGCAGGTCGCCCTGATGGGCCAGCTGTACCGCCGCGCCCACCGCACGATCGTCTGGCTGGGCCCCGACACACCCGACACCCGCGGTGCGGCCGCGACGACGCAGCTCATCGCGGCGTGGCAGCAGGGTGCGGCTCCCGACGAGCAAGCCGCCTCACGGGACGCCATCCCGCCTTCGCAGTGGCGCGCGCTGAGCAGGTGGATGCTGCGGCCGTGGTGGACGCGCGTGTGGACGCTGCAGGAGTTCCTGCTGCCCGACCGGCTGGCCTTCCACTGCGGGCCCGAGAGCGTCGCCAAGGACACGTGGTCGCAGGCCGTGGGGATGCTGTACGACTACGCCGCGGTGGGGAGGCTGGAGCATAAGGCCTTCGGGAACCAGTGGGCGAGGAGGAGACTGCTGGGGCACTACAACGACGAGGGCTTTAGCGATAAGATGGGTCTCGTCGCTATGATGGCTTACGTGGGCTATTACCAGGCGACGGATCAGAGGGATCGGATCTATGCGCTGTTGGGTGTGTGTACGGGGTTCGACCGTGAGATCGTAGGAAAAGCAGACTATAATACGAGTGTGGAAGAGGTATATACCCGGCTGGCGGTGAGATTTATACAGGTGCATCGGAGCCTCGATATCATCTGCTTCGCGGCGTTGTTCAACAAGCCTCTCGATGCCGAAGAGGGCAATGAAGAGCCGCTGCCGTCCTGGGTTCCAGATTGGCGACGCTTCACTTACCGAGCTTCACGGCCGGTGCCCTCGATGGTCAGCGAGCCGAGCCGACAGCACATTGGCAACTTCCGACCTACCGGTTTCGCACCAAATCCGGATTTGATATATATGGCCTCAGCAAATCTGCCTGCGCAGTATTCCTTCTCGGAAGACCAACGACGGCTGACCTGCAAAGCCTTGATCATTGACACCATCGACGGGCTTGGACCAGTCCATCATCCCGCGCCCGATGAGAATGCTGATCCTAGCCTTCATCTTGTCCAATCCACATCTCAAAACAACCTCAAACAACCTCGAAGCAATTCCGCCCTCGACAAAGCCATCTCCCGAGCGACCTTTGACTCAATCCTCGAGGCCCTCATCCGCAGCCTCTCCCTCGACCGATCAGGCCGATACCTCACCTCCGCGGCCCGGCTGCCGGCTTACATCTACGAATTTCAACATGCCTTGGCGAACGTGACGAGTGCTCAACCGCTGTCCGCTGAACACGTGCCGGTCATCAGGTGGTTCCTAGAGAATCAGGCCCTCCGCGTCCAGGGCGCCACGCTTAGAGACCACTGTGGAGCGGCGTCGCCGCCGCCGGCGGCTGCGGGGACGCGGGCGGTGCGGCAGAAGCATACCGTCTGGCGGGCGGCGGAGACGACGGTTGGTGAGTGGCCATGGGACTGTAGATTGGTCGTCACGGCCGGGGGAAATCTGGGCATGGCGCCGAGGTTGGCGAGGAAGGGCGATGTGGTCTGTGTGCTTATCGGGTGCAGTGTCCCTGTAGTTCTCAGGCGGTCAAGTGGCGACCAAGATTTCAGTTTGGTTGGCGAGTGTTTCTTTCCCGGGTCTATGGAAGGCGAGGCTCTTGATAATGGGAGGGAGATAAGGAATATTGTTCTGGTATAAGAGTTGAGAATCAAGAACGTGGTACGGTACCCTTCGCGGCACCTCTGGTTTTGTAAATAGCGTCTTGAGATTCATACCAGACACCCGTGGACGCTCAGCAAGCTTTTGTATAACACTAAGACACCAATAAGAAAGCTAAAAAAAATACAATCGCAAACATATTAAAGTAGTACCATCAAACACATATTCACCACCACTGCTCCTCCAGCCCCAGCTGCTGTTGATCCTAAGGTCATATCAAGGAAACAAGTGGACCAGGACCCATGGATCTTCAGGTCGTAAACATGAGGATGATATCACCAGGACCGATATATGGACCTCTTCAGAGGTCCTCAAGGGCCTGAACCCGATGGACCTCCGAAGGTCTTTAACTATTAAGCCCTTTAGATAGACTGATATTGATCAAGCAACAGATTCGGTCTTTTGTCTTCAATAGCTGCACCAATCCTCACCACCAAGATAATCATATCCGCTCGCCTTGCGCCAACTCCAACAATACTTGCATCGCCCTTGGGTCGGCTTAACGGGCACCTTCGGCCTGTCCTTCTGATGGCCGTGGTTGATGCATTCGCTAATCTTCAGCTTGCCCGAGAGGGAGATGCAGACTCGACCATCTTCAGCACAGGGGAAGTGGTTACCGTTGTGGTTTCGCGCCGAATCATAGCAGGGCGCACAAATGGTCCCTCCACTTCGCTGTCCAAGCCATTTGACAGTCGATGAATCTTCGCAGGCTGGGTGGTTGGGATTCCTGCACGCCCAAGTTTCCTTCATTCACATCTCAAACCAATCTTGATTAGCTAGGACCCGCCTGGACAATGGCCAAGGACGCATCCCCACCCTTTCCCACAGGGAACGCCGCCTTGGGTAACCAACTCGTTCGAGAGCTCACCGACCTTAGGCGCGCATCCCAGACACCCCGATGGACTGGATGATACGCTCCTTCCTGTCCGCCAGTATGATAACATCTTATTTTTTGGGGGGGGGGGGGTCAGTATTGCAAGGACAAATGCCGAAATCCTGACTACCCCGAGGGCAAGGACCATTCGAGGTATGAACATATTTCTTTCTGCATTTCTTGCCCTAAAGCGGACCCAAGACGCACGAAATGAGCGTTCGGGGAGCACATGCGATCGCATCCCCCCTCCCGAGACGCAAAGCCTCTCCACAGCTTGGCACACATGGGCTGTGCAAGTGATGCTAGGGTCAAAGGTGTATGGGTCAGGTTGTCTGGATTGTTGGAATCTATCTAGCAGGATGGCTGGTCTTTTAGAAATACTGATACCGCACGGTCCATCAGTGAATGACCGTGAAGGCATCAGTGAATAGCCAGCCGTCCGGTGAAGGGTTGGCACGTGACTATCACGTGCCTCCCTTATTTCCGCTGCCACATGGGGCCCTTGATGACTACATTCGTCAGTGTGTCACTGCCTCATCTGCTACCCAGCGCAGACTGCGCATTGTTGAAAGTCCGCAGTAGGCTCATGTTATGCTACGCTACAGGTGCACCTTTCCCTAGGTACCAAGCGCATGCAGTTGGGCTCGCTCGGCGGACCTCAGGCTTACGGCCAACTGTCGGCTGCTCTCCGCCTAGGCGGGAGCCGGGACCCGCTCGGCCAAGATGGCCCCGTTATCAGCGTCCGGAGGAAAGATGTTTGCGATTTCCCCCAGAACTGAATATGTGGGGACCCGCCCTGAGATGATCCTCGCCGTGGGGACGAGTCGTGAACCACCACAGGAGACGGCGTATAACTGACGGTGTAAAGAAAGTGGCTGAACAATCTCGGGACGCCCAAGTCCGAAGTCGTGGGAACGGACAGCATCCTATCAACACGAGGAGCATCCTTCGTTGGGGTCTCCCTATACGATAAGTTCCATCCGTACATACTCCTCCAAGTTGATCTGGGCCTGGTCAGTCCACGGAACACCGGAGGACTCCTCAGGTGAGAGTCGCCGTTTGGGCGGACATATCCGATAAGAGTGTGCTCCAGGCGGAGCGCAAGGGCTGAAGACGCTGCCAGAGAAAATTAAGGTTGGAGATATGCCTGAGAACTAGTAGGGTGAGGTGCTGCGCCTAGCCCTCGAACCGCCCTGGTCTGGCCGCGCTAGCATGCGGCGCTGAAGCCGATGTCGGCTGCACTGTACTATGGTGGTAAGGCCAGCAGCGGTTGCAGGGAATCATACGGCAGTGCTTCTCTAGGACCTGCGTTAGTGGCCCTCTAGAAACGCTAGAAGCCCGGTGATAAAGCAGCAAGAATCGAGACCAGCCGAGTGGGATGGGGATCGGGAGAAGCCGCGGCGCTGTCGAGGATCGAGTGTCACGTCGCGAGTTTGCAGCGTAGAGCAACGACGTCTCGGAGAGGGACGGGCAACCTAGGAAACACCCTGTACAGTAGGATGTCTGTCGCCAAGGCTCCGCCTGATGTCCCCCGGAGTTCACTCACCAGCCCCTAAAGGGGGGGGGTGGCGAGAATAGCAAGGCGCATCGTGAGGTGGTTGAGGCTAATTACGCATCAGTTTTGAACATCGGAAGCCTCGCTGGCGGTCGGGTGCTCATAGTAGCAGGTGGTACGTAATACGTTGTTGAGAAAGGAATTGTAGTGTCTCTGGAGACGGAACGATAGTACTGTCGTTCTAATATCAGGCTGAAGACTGAATTAGTCGCGGAATGATCGAGTCAGGCCCTGGATAAGAGATCGGAGATTGGGACTAGACCGAGATGAGGTTGAGGTGACAGGTTGGAGTGACATCGGAAAAGGAACCGCCTATATCTTTCTGACATGCAGATCTGAACAGTATCGAGGCGATCCTTCCCTCTGGCTCGTCTTCTTTTCTCTTCTTCTTCATTCTGACAGCCGCCTGCATCACTGGAAAATCGGTAATGGGCAATCAATAGTGATCTCCAGAGCCCAGGGACTTGAGGACCTGAGGTTAAGTTTCCCCACGTGGAGCAGCTGTGGGAGGCCGCATGCAGACTTATATTGTGGGGCAAGTCCGTACCACATGTTATCAGGCCCTGGAGATGTTACGGCTGGAGACGTTGTCGGTATGAAGAATAATTAATAAATGAATAAATAGAAAAGGAGACCTCACCAGCTGGGGGCTAGCTGCGGCCAGCCCGACTGCCGACTTGAGAAGACAAGACGCCCCACCCCCACCTTCCTCATTGGCAGTTGGCATCCTTATCAGAAAGGCATGGATAATAACGCCGGGCCCTCATGCAGACATCCCTGTCGGGGGTGGCAGGGGTCCTGCTTGCTCTCAACGTCAAGCCGCCGACCTAGGGTCATCTCAGGGGGGCTTGCCTCAGCCTCGGACTACAGGCAGCAGGGGATCATGTGACCTCCCTCGTGGGCATCCATCCACATTCCTGTGGTGGTGGTGGTTGCTGCCGCACCGAGTCTCGCCAGCTAGGGTGCCAAGCCGTATAGACAGCCTAGCCTGGAGAGGACGAAGCGTATGCGTTGGAAACCCATCACCACAACCTGGACAATGTACCGCGTCCTTGGTCCCGGGAGACGCTCAGATGGGCCCATGTAAGCGAGCCTGCGGGGCGGGACGCTGGGGGTCCTAGGCTTGCGACTTTGGCGCATGCCTCTGGGGCCCAGCCTCGGCTGCTGCCTTAGACCATCAGTGGGATTGTCTCAGTCCCTCCTAGACCTCGCTGAACCTGCAAAACTGCGGGCTTGATTGCGGGCTTGATGTGGGCGGCCAGGCTGCCAGGTCTAAGCCCCCGTGCCTCTTGTCTCTGGCCATGGCGTGCCCTCCTGCTCGCGAGACCGTAGGCCGCAGACACTGCAAACAAAACGCTGCTGCGGACAGGACACTGCTGGCCGCGCGGAACTATGTACTAGGGGTCACACCAAGCGGCCGCTTGTTGCTACCCCAGTATCAACAGGGCCTGCAGGAAAAAACGCAATTATGTACCTCCAGCCTCTCGGGCTCGACGTATCCCGGGCCACAGGGGGCAACCTTGCTTGCCCCCCCCCCCCCCCAAAAGGTTCTACATTCCATATTCTGGCGTCGCCCGAGTGACTACCATAGTAGTATTGGTCCAAGCCTCGCGCCGGTTGTCTGTTGATATAGCACCTTGGGAGTGCCTTGGCGCAGCTTCGAGACCAGTTTAGCTCCTGCGCCCCTGTCCCATGGCGAACCATCCTTATCAAGCCTTGGCCACTCCGAGCCCGTCCGCGTCTGCATACATAGTGATATACGCGAATCTAATCATGCCATCCGCTTGTATAAGAAGCCCTGGGCCCCGTCCCTGGGTCGACGCTGTGCACGTGGCCAGATCTCTGCTCCCTCCAGCCTGGATTTCTTTCGCCAGCGTCCGGACCTCTCAAGACTTTGGAGGGCTCAAGTCACAGGTGCGACGCCGAGCAAGATGGCCCACTACGCCGAAAAGGATGTGTCGGGCAAGGAGGCCTACGAGCCTCAGACTGCGTCCGGCTCGGAGGTTTTCGATGAGGAGGTCGGTGTTGTCCACAAGGGAAGCTCATTGAGCCGCGACCTGAAGAACAGACACATGCAGAGTGAGTTAGATCCTCGCGCCACCAATTCCTCACCTCGCCCTCCTACTGTGATTACCGCGCTATCGGCTTGTCCCGATGTGCACTTTCGTGGTCGCCTCCTCACGCCCCTGTTGCTTGACGGCCATACTCCGGAATGGACCCGCGTATGCTAACAACCATCTCCTAGTGATTGCTATCGGTGCGACTCCCCCGGTGCCCCCCCCCCCCCGCTTACGGCTCTAACATGGATTGCCAGGTGGTGCCATCGGCGCTGGTCTGTTCGTCGGATCCGGAAGCGCTCTCCGCTCCGGCGGCCCTGGGGCGCTTGTCATCTGTTACCTGATCATCGGCATAATGCTCCTGTTCACGTGCCAGGCGCTGGCTGAGCTGGCCGTCCTCTATCCGGTCAACGGTGCTTTCTATACCTACATCGTCCGCTTCATTGATCCCTCGTGGGGCTTTGCGATGGGCTGGGACTACGCCATCTCATGGCTGACGGTGTTGCCGTTTGAGCTCGTTGCCGCATCGATCACTATCACCTTCTGGCGGGATGATCTGAATATGGGTCAGTATTTCATCTCTTGTTGTTATGTTATATCTTGTCTGTTGTGCTGTTGTGTTGCTGTGGTTTGGGCTTCAGGTACTGACATCACGCCTAGGTATCTGGGTTACCGTCTTCCTCGTGGTCCTTTCCGCCATCCAAATCTTTGGCGTCCGTGGTTATGGCGAGGTCGAATTTGTGCTCTCCATGATCAAGATTGCTGCATGCACTGGGTTCATCATCCTCGGCATCATCATCAACTGCGGAGGCGTCGGTAACCAGGGCTACATTGGAGCCAAATATTGGCATGATCCGGGGGCCTTCACCAGCTTCAACGGTTTTTGCAGCGTCTTCGTGACGGCTTGCTTCGCCTTTGGAGGCACTGAGCTGGTGGGCCTTGCTGCCGCCGAATCCGTGAACCCGAGGAAGGCCATTCCTCAGGCCACGAAGCAAGTCTTCTGGCGGATCTGCTTCTTCTACGTGGTCAACCTCTTCATTGTCGGTCTGATCCTGCCCTACACCGATCCCAGACTGGAGGGCTCCTCTGGAGCCAACACCAAGGCCTCACCCTTCGTGCTCGCCATCCAGGATGCTAGCATCTCGGTGCTGCCCTCGATTTTCAACGTAGTCATCACTCTAGCTGTCATCTCTGTAGCCAACTCGTGCACATTCGGTTCGACTAGGACCATGCAGGCCATGGCAGAACGAGGGATGGCCCCGAGGTTCATGGCCTACGTCGACAGCTCGGGCCGGCCGATCTGGTGTATTGTCATCCAGATCGCCTTTGGCCTCCTCGCCTTCATCGGCGAGGCCACAGATCAGAGCACCATCTTCGCCTGGCTGCTTTCTCTGTCTGGCCTGTCGTATCTGTTCGTCTGGGGCACGATCTGCGCCACGCACATCCGCTTCCGCAAGGCCTGGAAGGCCCACGGATACACCCTCGACCAGATCCCATATAAGCCTACACTTGGTATCTGGGGCAGCTGGATCGGGCTCGTCCTCGCCGTGATGTGCCTGATCGCGACCTTTTACAGCTCTCTCTACGTGAGCGACCCCCCCCCCCCCTGAGGCGTCACCCATCCCCCTTGCATATCCGCTGACCTTGTTACAGCCTTCCCCCAACTCCAGTCCTGACGCTGAGGTCTTCTTCCAGAGCTTCCTCGCGGCGCCTGTGATCCTCGTCTTCTACCTCGGCTGGAAGATCTATACCAAGGACTGGCGCCTCATGGTTCCGATCCAGGAGATGGACCTGAAGTCCGGCTTGCGCCTCCACAACCCTGAGGACGACGATAGCGCCCCTCATCAGAGCTGGGCCAAGCGCATCATCCGTGGTCTGTTCTAGACATTGTGTTTGTTTTGCTAGACGGTTGGTGCCTTGGGCTACGGCGTTGTCTCGAGGGCAATCTTCCTTATACTGAGTATCTTTCATTACATGATAGCTGGTGCACAGCCCACGTTGGTTGAGGCGCGGGCATCTGTGGAGAATACCATATCAATAGAGCTGATGATCATGACCATTTTGTTGTCAAACCTTGATGCTGAAGATCAACAACACTCCTGAGATATCAGTTGTCGTATCCAGGATGCGCAGGTTGAGAAACAAGGCAGCCGGACATGCAGCCTACGTTTAATGCGGCGTAGCGGGCACTGCCGGTAAGTTGTATTTTTGGCTCGAAGATCCAAACATGCATAACCAGGTAAAGTATAAATGAGCCCACGCCCTGTCGATCTCGAAACGGTAACCCTCGTCTCAATTCGGTCCCTCCACTCAGTCGCCGACGAGGTCACAGGGTCGCTCAGGGCTCCGGCTCCGAAAGCCCCGGGCGTCGACATCCCCTCGAGTGTCGATCGCTAGGCTTATACCACCCTCCCCCGTCCCCCTCCCCCCTTCCACAAAATCAAATACTTCCCCGTTTTGGGCTCGCTTCCGCTGAGGAACCGCTCTTTTGTTCACCATCTCGTAACCTCAATGCTCGAGATTCGTGGAGTAAGGGCGCGCGATACAACCCTCTCCAGTGGTTGCGACAAGTACCGAGCTGCCCCACAAGGGCGATCTGTTTCCAACCCCGGGCGGTCCCCAGTCAACCCCTGGATGTGTTTTGAAACCTCTGAGGATGGGATGGCATGGCGGAGACCTGTCTATACGCAACATCAGACCCCTTTTCACAGGCTCCCATTTGAGGAGGTCACAGCCCCCGTGGGTGTCCAGATTTGTCCTCGAATACGGGGCCTGGATACAGGGGAGGCGCGCGTGGTCTGATGGCACGCTTGTCAGCCATCCTTGCTCCTCTCGACCGTTGATGATGAAAGGGATCCAGTGAGAGGTCCGTGATGGGGATAAATAGAAGCCGGCTCGCTGGTTCGTCTCATCTCTCGGGAGACTTTCAACATCCGGTGACCCAATCGCCTTTTCCCTCCACTCCCTTCAGTCCATCCCAGCACAGCGTGCTGCCGTTGCTCTTGTGTGTCCAGCCGGTTCCACCAGTCCATACTCTCCACCCTCCCACTGCCTCCACAAAAAGGAGAGAAAGCCTCACTCGATCAACAATGGCTACCACGCGCCTCCTCGTCGCACTCGCCCTTGGGGCCGGCCTCGTCAGCGCCAGACACGCCGACCCCCTGCGCGAGCGCGACCTGAAGAAGCGCGCGACGACCCTCATCCCCGACACGTGCTTCGACAGCCAGGATGATTTGGAGACTTACTTTGACTACAACTATCCGTGGGGTGATTCGGTAACGCTGACCCTGTACCTCAAACCGGCCAGGAACCTGGCTGACCCCGGCTGACCCCAGCACAACGGCGCGGCGCTCATGAACTCGTCGCAGGCGACCATCATCGACAACGCCTACCTGCAGCTCGAGGCCGCCTACACGGGCCCGCAGGCCTCGGACTCATCCCTGACCTACCTCTCCGGCACGGTCTACGCGAAGCAGTCCTTCACCGTGGAGGCGGACGGCGGGCTGGACTTTCAGGCCAACTTCGTCGCCCCCGTGGCTGAGGGCTGCTGGCCCGCGTGGTGGCTCGACGGCGTCAACAGCTGGCCGCCCGAGATCGACCTGGCCGAGTGGAAGGGCGACGGCGACATCAGCTTCAACACGTTCAACACGAGCAGCGTGGTGGCGGCGCAGAACTACGCCTACTCGACGCCGACGACGGCGTGGCACACGATCCTGGTGGAGCTGCGGCCCGAGGACGACGGGAGCACGCTCAGGGCCGAGTTCTACATCAACGGGGACCTGATCACCACCCAGTACGGCTCGGACATGGTCGGCGAGCCGTTCTACATGATCATCGACTACCAGATGCTGGGCAGCAGTGGCTCGACCGGCCCGACTGACACGACGTACTTTGACGTGCAGAATCTGAGCGTCGTGAGTTACAACCCGTAAAGGGGAGCAAGGGTCGGGGCTGGGTAAGGATGTTTCGGTGCTGTTCATATTTATCAGACAAAACTGTACAAAGTGGCCAACGACATGATCTGGCCGTATATACTTGCGATCACTTCACCAATTAACATGATATTCGAGTAAAAGAGTACCCAGTGGTCCTTTCGGCATATTGATAGCAAGCCCCTGGGACGCCTACCCACGTGTGAGTGTGACTTCGTACTAGGGGTTCGTCTTTAAGTGCTATGCAGCAGAGCCATTATCTTTCTTTCTTTCTTTCTTTCTTTCGTTATTTCGTTATTTCGTTATTTCGTTATCTTCTCCTCTTCCTTTTTTTCCTGATCAAAAGGATGGTGATGATAATAAGAAGAAACACCCTCCGTCCCCCAGGAGAGGAAACTGTAATGTCGGGCTATGCCTCATCCCAACCTTACTTTAAGACTTCCCAGAACAAGTATGAATAAATGGAAAGAAATACAATCTTACATCGGAGCTTTGTTATTATAAGGTGCCTTTCGAAATGGTAATTGCCCCTCAGGGCTAGCGTTATAAGGGAGGGTAGACGATAAAATTCACCGACCGTGCTCTCTGCTTTCTAGTTCTTCATCGGGACAGGCAATGCAAAGGCCACTGAGCCTGAGATCAGCCTCCAGAAGCTCGTCTCGTCTACATGATCCTTTTTACCAATACCATTACATAGCTAGTCTATGGCATACTAGGCTGTGCTTAGTCAAACTTCAATCATGCAATGGCAGCAACCCCGTGCGGTGCGCGATGCAGCGGGGCAGCGGTTTTGATCTTGAAGCGGTTCGCATTGCACTTCTGGTCAGAAACAGTGGATAATTACACATACGCGTAAAATGCGCTGGGAGAAAACCGAATCTCAAGCTCTGGAGTTATTAATGATACCATTGTGGTGCGGTTCTGAATCTGTGCTGTAAAGAGGAACCATCCTCCGGGAACGATTATTACCTATCTAGATGGGCACGACCATGTCCCCCGAACATAACAAGGTCATCGTCTTCGGCCCCACCGGCGAGGTGGCCGGCGCCGCAGCTCTCGAGGCCAGCAAGCGCGGCGCCTCAGTCTGGCTCGCCATGCGCCAGACCGACAAACCCATCGCGACCCTCCCCGCGGCCCAAGAGCAATCCGGTGACTTCCACGGCGTCCGGGCGGACCTCAGAGACCCGGAGTCTGTCAAGGTCGCCGTCCAGCGGTCCGGCGCCACGACCGCGTTCGTGTACGCGATGCGCGGGGGGCCTTCGATGGAGCCGACCTTCCACGCCAATGAGGGACGCCGGCATCGAGCACGCCGCCCTGCTCTCCTCCTTCACCGTCCACCTGGACGAGGACCTGCCCAAGGTCACGCCCGCGCGCTTCATCCCGTGGGTGCACGCACAGGCGGAGCTGGCAGTCCACGATTCCGGGGCTCGCGCACACGGCCCTGCGCGGGGGCCACTTTGCCAGCAACCTGCTGAAGGACACCTCGATCGCAGCAAGACGCCGTGGGAGGCCACTATCGTCGCGGACAAGATGCCGCGCGACGGGATCCCGCCGGCCGACATCAGCAGGGTCGCCGGCGCAGTGCTCGTCGACCCCCCCGTGGCCGCGGGCAAGCACGTCATCTATCTGCTCGGCCCGCAGCTGTCAACGGAGGCGGAGGCGGTGAGGACGATCGGGTAGGTCTCCGGGCGGGAGATTAAGGTCAACGAGCGCACGCCTGCGGGGATGGTGGCGGGCCTGAGGAGCCAAGGGCATCCGGAGATAATCTGCGACTACATGCTCCCGTTTTGGGAGAACCGCGAGTGGTGGCACGGCGACACCCCCTTTGCTCCCCTAAGCTACTCTGATGTCGCAGGAAATGTGAAGAAGTGTTCCGGTCACGAGCCGGAAACCTTTGAGCAGTACGCGGCGAGATTCCCCGGCCCTTAGCGGGCTTTAAGAAAGTTAGTTGTATATTGATGCAGGCATTCGCAAATCCCCAAGTGTAAGCCTTATTTTCCCGTTCCCTCTCGGGTATTTCAGTCGAGTCGCCGTTAGGAACCTAAACGTCAAATGCCCTATGCTCTTGTTACACGTTGATAATGGTATTGATACATCCGGAGCAACACTCGCTACTCATCATGTGTCTCTTGTGCCCATTGATCTCTCACCACGCGCTCAAGTGCCTACGGCCTGGCCTGTCTGTCACTGCAGTGCTCATTGTATTCCGCTACCCTACCAAGGTTAGTACCCCGGAGTCCTGGACCCCTTTCGTTGCACCTCTCATGTGAGCTTCCTCGAAGCTTTCAAAGCGGCGGTTAGCAATGTGCGGCTTGATTCGATGAGATAACTTACTGTCTCTAGCTGGCTAGTCTGGATTGTCCAGAGAGTTGTCAGGAAAGATCTCAAGGAGACCGAAACCTGGGACAAGCCTGTAAGATGCAGCCTGACCTCACCCCTCCAAGCATGGATACGAGGTCTCGCCGAAGCCATGGCCCGTGGTGCAGCTATAAGGTTCTAAATGCAGCCCTTTTCTTTGGAGGCAGTCAAGATCACATGCTTAAAACCTATCAATTCCGCGGGGTTTTCCCCGTTTTCTCATCACTATACAAGATCACTAGCTCCGATCATCGACATAGTCACAGACCAACCTCGGGGCACAGAGTCAATCGAAACCATCAGACAAGAGACAGCATCTAAGAATAAATACCAAGACGGCAGCTGCATAGGTGAAAGAGTACTCAGAGCACGACTGCATGCGGTACCCTTACAAGGATTTGTTGTCAACAACCTAAAACGCATGTTTTGAATGTTATTCAAGAAACTATCAAGTCCTATAAAAATAACCCGGGGGAGATACATATATGGCGGGAGTTTTTTTTTTTTTTTTTTTTTTGGCTTTTTGGGGGGGGGCTTTTTCTTTTTATTTATTTATTGAAAAAAAGGGCCTTTTAATGGTTTAGAACTTAGAAATAATTAAAAAAGACACACAGAAAAGCCCTTCGGTCTCTCGCGCCGATCGTACAGGTGCTGACCCCAGGCAACGTCTTCACATTTTGGGTTCCTAACGAGAAGCGGCATTGTGCCATAGGAAAATCAGCCTTATCCGTCGTAGTAGGCACAGGCATTGGTGTACGTCACGGTCCCGCCAAGGCCAGTAGGTCGTCTTTGACGCATGCGTCTAACGCCATATATGTGGCTTCGCAAACTCGCGGAGTGCCGGATACAGCTAACTGTCCGGCCCATCGACTCCGTCTCAGTCAACCGCTGCTGACAGGCGCTAGCCAGCCCTGAGAGGCCGGAATGGCGAAAGGGGCTTTCGAAAACATCGAGGAAAACTCACGTAGTCTGATTCGCAGAACAAATATCGGATCAGGATGATTGATTCTGCTAAGTGGGTATTCCTCATCGCCCCGAAAGCCCGCTTCGGGCCCGGCTTGATCTTTATACCTTTGCTCTGTCGCGACCGAACGTTAGGAGAACCCGTGGCTCCGTAAGCGTCGACTGAATTGAAGATTTAGTCCTAGACTCTAATCAGATCCGGTTACTGGGCTGTGCCCCGGGATGCTGAGATATCCGTCACGCACTATGAACAGTGACGGTCTGCCTCCGTATTCTCGGAGACCTGAGTAGAGTTCAGGCATTCTTCAATAGCTAGCGGTCCCCCGGGCTCAGGTTGATACCTGTCCTTTCCTTACCCTCTATATATTGCCTACGCCAGCACAGCCGTCTTGGCCGTCCTTGGTGATTATCCCACAAGGCAACAAACCAAGTAACCTTCTTTTCTTTTCCTGCCCGGTCTGTAACCTGGAAATCCAAGATCAGGAATCGACCATGGATAAGGAAAACTCGCATTACCCGTCACCTGGAGACGACACACGTCTCCAAGACGACACACGTCTCCAAGACGACGAGGATGTGTACGAAGACCCGAGCGAGGCCGATGAGTCGGTCTCAGGTTCAGGCACAGCAATCGGACAATCAGAGGGCTCCTTTGTTGACAGGGGCCTGATCGATGAACCCGAAAGGAGAGAACTGCAGAGGATTGCTACAGGTTTTTCACGAACGACATCGCGTGTAGATGAGGATCCCTCGAGGCTCCATCAAGTCATTTCTATCACCGGCGGCTCTCCAGAAATGAAACCAGAGAGTCCAAACTTTAACCCTGCAAAATGTTAGTCCTTCCAAATGACCCGTCTCCGTCATGGGACACATCAGCTGTGACTGTTTTTGGTCCTAGTGTTTATGTACTCACATGGCAGGCAGGGACTCAGAGCTTCATCCGACAACTCGAACGTGAGGGGATCTCACCAGCCCGAACTGGAATCATGTTCAAGGACCTCTCTGTATCGGGCACAGGAGACGCAGTCCAGCTGCAACAAACTGTCGGATCGGTCATGACAGGACCTCTGGCTCCTGGCGGATTCCTTCGCCTTGGGAAAAAGACACCCAAAACGATCTTACATGACTTTAACGGCATGCTGCAGAGCGGCGAACTACTT
Source organism: Endothia cerciana (assembly GCA_026119935.1). NCBI lineage: Eukaryota > Fungi > Ascomycota > Sordariomycetes > Diaporthales > Cryphonectriaceae > Endothia > Endothia cerciana. The sequence goes on along the minus strand of JALRMH010000046.1, from coordinate 133,915 downwards.
ATAGTGCTTGGTAGACCAGGCTCAGGCTGCAGTACCCTGCTCAAGACGATGTGCGGCGAGCTCAAGGGACTGAATCTCGATAAAAAGTCCACCATTAGCTATGACGGCATTCCTCAGCCCGAGATGAAGAAGGAGTTCAAGGGCGAGGTCGTCTATAACCAGGAAGTCGACAAACATTTTCCTCACCTCACCGTGGGGCAGACTCTTGAATTCGCTGCAGCTTGCCGGACGCCATCTAACCGAATCAATGGCATGTCTCGCCAGGAATTCTCCAAGCTCATGACCCAAGTGACCATGGCAGTCTGCGGTCTGACACACACGTACAACACCAAGGTCGGCAATGACTTTGTGAGGGGCGTGTCAGGTGGAGAAAGGAAGCGTGTCAGCATAGCAGAAATGATGCTTGCTGGATCACCGTTCGCCGCATGGGACAACAGGTATGTCAACCCAAGACCCTTGGAAGTCAACAACGGACTGACATATTAACTCGTCGTTACAGTACCCGTGGTCTGGACTCAGCTACGGCACTCAAGTTCGTCCAAACACTGCGCCTTTACAGCGACATCTTCAGCGCTACACATGCCATTGCAATATACCAGGCCAGTCAGGCGATCTACGACCTTTTTGACAAAGCGACAGTGCTGTACGAGGGCAGACAGATCTATTTTGGACCAGCACAAGATGCCAAGGCTTTCTTTGAGAGGCAGGGCTGGTATTGCCCTCCACGACAGACCACAGGTGACTTCCTCACCTCGGTTACGAACCCCGTGGAGCGTAGGGCTCGTGAGGGTATGGAGGGAAGTGTACCACGCACTCCTCCGGAGTTTGAGAGATACTGGCGTGCATCACCAGAATACCATGCTCTTCACGAAGACATCACGGGTCACTCAGAGGCGTACGCCTTGTCTCCCGTCCAGACGCGGGATAATCCGACGCTGCAGCAGTTCCGATCCAGCAAGAAGCACCGACAGGCGAGACATGCTCGCCCAAAATCGCCTTATATCATCACCACCCGACAACAGATCAGTCTCAACACCAGGCGAGCATACCAACGCATTTGGGGCGACAAGTCTGCCACCTTAGTCCATGCTGTCATGCAGGTCGTCCTCTCGCTTATCATCGGATCTTTATTCTACAGTCCGGCAAACTACGATTCCACCGCTGGCTTCTTTTCCAAAGGAGCCGCGCTATTCATCGCTGTTCTTGCAAACGCCCTGTCTTCGATCTCCGAGATCAGCAATCTCTACGCACAGAGACCCATTATCGAAAAGCACGCCGCGTATGCTTTCTACCATCCAGCCACAGAAGCCTTCGCCGGCATAGTAGCAGACATTCCCGTCAAGTTTCTGATCTCCGTCTGTTTCAATGTCGTGCTCTACTTTTTGGCAGGTCTCCGTCGGGAGCCAGGACAGTTCTTCCTGTTCTTCCTGATAACATACATATCCACGTTTATCTTCTCGGGTCTCTTTCGTACGGTGGCAGCCGCAACCAGAACGGTCTCCCAGGCAATGACGTTTGCTGGCATATCCGTTTTGGCACTGACGATCTACACCGGATTCATCATAGCTGTGCCGCAGATGAAGGTCTGGTTCAGTTGGATCCGGTGGATCAACCCGCTCTACTACGCATTCGAGATCCTCATCGCCAACGAGTTCCACGGTCATGAGTACATTTGCTCATCAATCATCCCGTCTTACACACCACTGCAAGGCGACAGCTGGATATGCAACGCAGTCGGGTCTGTCGCCGGTCGGTCGACAGTCAATGGAGATTCCTTCGTCGAGTCAAACTACGCTTATTATTGGTCTCACGCCTGGCGAAACTTCGGTATTCTCATTGCTTTCTTGGTCTGCTTCACTGTGCTTTATATGGTTGTCATAGAACTCAACTCGGGCACCAACAGCTCTGCAGAGTTCCTGGTCTTCCGTCGGGGACATGTTCCATTGCATCTTCAAAGAAATGGCGACGTCGAAAACCAGTCTCAAGAGAAAGCCGTAGGCGACCTCAGGCAGGACGCGGCACCCCAAGCCCGTGCTCTAGAACCTCAAAAGGACATTTTCACATGGAAGGATGTTACATATGATATCCATATCAAGGGCGAAGAAAGACGACTCTTGGACAACGTGTCAGGCTGGGTCAAGCCCGGAACTTTGACGACATTGATGGGCGTCAGTGGCGCTGGTAAGACCACGTTGCTTGACGTCCTCGCGCAGCGAACGACTATGGGTGTGATCACGGGAGATATGCTGGTCAATGGCAAGCCTCTAGATGAGAGCTTTCAACGCAAGACGGGCTATGTGCAGCAGCAAGGTGAGTTGCATCTCGGCTAGCTCGATTTGTGTTTTCTGCTTTGAGATCTCTCATACTAACCCCGTCCCCCGTTTAGACCTCCACCTGGAGACGGCAACAGTGAGGGAGAGCCTGCGATTCAGCGCTATGCTCCGTCAACCGAAGTCGGTCAGCAAAGCTGAGAAATACCAATTTGTCGAGGAGGTCATTGAGATGCTGAATATGGGTGATTTTGCCGACGCGGTAGTTGGCATCCCTGGCGAGGGGCTCAACGTTGAGCAGCGGAAGCTTCTCACCATCGGTGTCGAACTCGCGGCCAAGCCCAAGCTTTTGCTCTTCCTCGACGAGCCCACCAGTGGACTTGACTCTCAGAGCTCCTGGGCCATCGTCTCCTTCCTGCGCAGACTCGCGGACGCTGGTCAGGCTGTGCTATGCACTATACACCAGCCCAGTGCCATTCTCTTCCAAGAATTTGATCGCCTCTTGTTCTTGGCCAGAGGAGGCAAGACAGTATATTTTGGAGAGATTGGGGAGAACTCCCGAGTCATGCTTGATTATTTCGAGTCCAAGGGGGCACGACCATGTGGGCATGACGAGAACCCAGCGGAATACATGCTTGAGATCGCCAACAGCGTTCAGGCGGACTGGCACTCTCGGTGGCTCGACAGCAAGGAGCGTCAAGACGTCGAGACCGAATTTGGCCGCATTGCAGAGGAGAAAAGCCACCAGCAGTCAGCAAATGACGACCAAGGTCACTCGGAATTTGCCATGCCTTTCAGTCAGCAACTGCTTTCGGTCACCATCCGTGTGTTCCAACAATACTGGCGGATGCCCTCCTACGTGTTTTCGAAATTCATCCTCGGCATTGCAGCCGGCCTCTTCATCGGGTTCTCTTTCTATAAAGGCGGTGGTACACTCGCCGGCATGCAGAACGTTATCTTCTCGGTTTTCCAGATTGTAACGCTCTTTTCAACCCTTGTCCAGCAGATCCAGCCCCTATTCGTGACGCAGCGGTCACTGTACGAAGTCCGCGAACGTCCTAGCAAAGCCTACAGCTGGAAGGCCTTCGTCATCGCCAACGTCCTCGTAGAGATCCCCTACCAGATCGTCACCGGAATTCTCATCTGGGCATGTTTCTACTACCCTGTCGTCGGCGCGAGCCAGGACTCTGAACGCCAAGGGCTCGTCCTCCTGCTCTGTATCTTGCTGTTCATCTACGCGAGCACCTTCGCCCAGATGACTATCGCAGCGCTTCCCGACGCCACGACGGCGGGTGCTGTCGTCAATCTCCTCATGCTTATGAGCTTAATGTTCTGTGGTGTTCTGCAGCCACCGGTCGCCCTCCCCGGCTTCTGGAGGTTCATGTACTACCTCAGCCCCTTCACGTACTGGATCTCAGCCATGACGTCGACCATGCTCCACGGACGCTCGGTCACATGTTCTGCGTCGGAGACTTTGGTCGTCAACCCACCGTCCGGTCAGACCTGTGGCGAGTACTTCGCGGCATACCTCGAGGGAGCTGGCGAGGCGGGCGCCTTGCAGAACCCCAACGATACGAGCGGCTGTCGGTATTGCTCCATCACGACGGCCGACACCTACTTGGCTGGGGATAGCATCTATTGGGATGACCGGTGGCGCAATTTTGGTATTTTCTGGGCATACGTGGTATTCAATGTGTTTGTCGCCGTCCTCACCTACTATTTATTCCGGGTCAGGCCGTTGCAACGCGCCGCGAAGTCCAAAAGCAAGTAGCTTGGGGGAGGAATAACGACCTGGACTCGTTGACCTGCGTTTCGCCAGCACAATTTTCTTTCTTTTGTTTTTCTTCGTTATAACGCGGGAGGGGTGTCGGTAATCAATAGAACGGAGCCTCGGATGGATAATCACTGGGGAGGTAGGGCTCACTGCCCTCTGGCCAACTACGATAGACATCATGTATTGAGATCTTTTTACCTAGACAGTACTGCATACAGAACATGGGTCACGCCCAGTCAGCTGCGGGTCATCATCCCCTTTGAGAGCTGCAAAAATAATCCAAAAATTCGAAATGGATCAAATTTGTATGCCAAAATACATCTCGGTGCGAGGCACTAGGGCATGGCGCTCTAGATCAAACACACTGTAAGCCACTGGCTGAAGCCATATCCAGTCATATCAACGTCTGATTTCAAGAACCACGATTGTATCAGAGTCGAGCGTTGCGTGCTTCTGGAGCGCGTTTGTGTCGGTCGCCTTTTCCTTCCCACCGGTCATGCCAGTAGCGGCTGATAACGTGAGTGATACTACTTCCTCACTCCCTCTTGGCGACCCGAACCGTGAAACTGGCTGTTTTGATCAGATGAACTACGCGTTCATCTTGATATTAGTCGTCTTCGTCTCGTCGCTGTTTTACTAGTTCATCGCAGGGAAGAAGGATTACATGGGACCTGGAACGAAGGCACATATTGTCAATGGCTAAATATCAAGGGCCCAGTCGTACCGAAGCTGAATGACAGAGAAAATGATGTTACTGTGGGATGAGGAGATGTTGAGAAAAGTAAGAGGTATCGAGTATATCGAGATCTCGTAGCGCAAAAAAAGAAAAAAGATACTCAAACCCTTTCCTTAGCACACTAACTCGGCCTGCGTCGACATCGAACGCTCCCAAGCTATGATTGCAACTTTACCACAGCTCGCCAGTCAGCAACCTAGAGGTAGCTCCAGATCCTGGCGCATCGGCCACCGCGCCGTCATGTTCCCGGATTTGTTCAAGCCAAATCCTCCCACCCTCTTCAGCCATATTAGCTTATAGACTTAATTCCCTGAGGAAGATATCAGCAGCCTTTTCACCAACAGCGAAAGCTGTGTTGTTGGTATTTGCCGCCACATTTCTCGGCGCAATACTCATATCGGCAATGTTGAGCCTCTGCACGCCGTAGCCACCAAGGTTGGCATCAACGACGCCCATGTCCTCCCGCGGTAGCATCTTGCACGTGCCCAGCGAATGCCTGCCTATCCGTCAGAATTGTATATCACCTCTTCAGCACAAGCAGAATAAAGTAGAAATGTTGCCTCGAGCTGTCCAACGGGTACACCCAAGAGCTTCTGGGTATTTCTGAGGTTTCGGGTTCGCCGCGAAAACATGAAACCTGGCTCCAAGACAACCAAAACATGGAACATTCTCCTTTGGAAGAGTCACCAAGTCGTGCTGACGTTCTCACGCAACCATTTCTCCAGCACGATGTCGTCCTCGGCCGTGTGCTCAATATCAGGCGCGTCCGTGGGGAGCGGGCTTTCAAGCTCGACGCTCACAGCTTTCGATCCAGCCACAAAGGGCGGATGGCACTTGGCTATCTCGCCCCGGTACACTGTCCATATGTTGAAACGACGCAGAACCTCTTTGGATCTCGGGGAATGAATATAAAAAGTGGTTTGGAACTATCTCAGCCGCACTTGTGGTCGCGGGATTGACCCAGGAGAGGATCAGGCTGCAGAGATCACAGCGGGTGGGGACACTGAATCTGCCCCTGAGACAGCCCGGAAGGACAATGCGTATTTATGAAAGACGTACTGGGCATGCGTCGTATGACTTCACGCTGTTTTTTTTTGTACATCCAGATATGCTTCTTGGTATCGAGCTGGCCTACGTCGGCAAAGAAGCCAGTTTCGAAATTGACCGGATCGCCGAGCTTGGGGCCCGTGATGTGGATGTGCCCGCGCGAGAAGGGGTATACTGTGAAGGCTGTGAACACGAGGCATGGGTCACCGGTCGCGAGGGAAAGATCGCTTGGGAATCTGGGTAACTATCAGAAAGGTAAATGGATTGGTGGTCTGATTACGTAGGCAGAGTCAGGTGGCTGCAAGCCATATGCGCATACGAAGGCTATGATATTGCGTTGTTATATGGTACGCATTTGTCCCACTGAGCCCGCTACTATCATCCCCGGAGCGTGTGCCGACGCATCTCCCGCACAGATTACTCTCGATCGGCTTCGGCATAGAGTATAGCGGCATCGTCTCTGTAGTCCAGACTGTTCAGCGGTATGTCCGCATCGGTGTCGACTTTTTTGTAGCCTGCAGTCCTTGACCTATACCGTTTTACACCACATCTAATCCCGAACACTGTTAATATCAATATCCCAATGAATATCGTGCCTGATATCCACGCTCTCCACCCGCGAAAACAGCATGGGTACAGCGACATAAAGATAAGGACGCCCCATTGTAGCCATGACTTCTTCTCTCGATGATCGGGAAACAGCCCCTTCCTCACAAGCTGCTTCGTAATGGGGCCTGTTGGGCCAGAGACATAGCGTTTCAGGCCGAAGTACGGGACCGTCTTTTGGCGAGGATGGTCATCCGGATATTGGAAGTCGCCCCAGAGCCCAGCAAAGTAGAGGAATGACGTGGAGTTAGATACCTTGGGTGGTCCAGGTAGGAATATGCGAGTCAGTCTGGAAGTAACTGGGTTGAGATGATAAAAGTATGCTGAGGAGACGGGGTCCCATAGCTGGCCTGCGTCGCAATAATCCCGTATTGCTGCATCGTGAACGTGGCCTCTGGATTTGTCGATAAATCAGCTAGATAATAATAACGGATGGGTCTCAATCAACCTACCCGGGAGATGCCCAATTCGCGTGGGAACCATATGCGCTATACACTAGGGGCTATAGCAATGTCAGATCTATGATCCATAGAATCAGACTTGTGCTTAGAAACATACCCGCTCATCCTTCATCGAAAGAGCTGCTTCGTTCCAATTGTAGGCAGAGCCGTCAGAATGTTGGCTATAGTAGATACCAGTAGGCTTTCCATCGCGAAACCGAATCATATTATATTCCCTTGGCGCAAATTAATTAGCTAAAAGCCTGCTGCTCAATAGATGGAATATCGAGAGCCTGATTAGTGCTTACCAGTCCCCAACATGGTTTCCAAAGTTCATCCCTTGCACAGCCTCCTCTATTAGGCCATCTAAAGGCGGCAGTACCTGAGTGATATTGGCGCCACGATCATACGAATAAAAGTAGAAGTAAAATGCATCCATATCTCTCGAGTCCTTCTCGGACTCGACGAGAATCACAACACATGGAGTAGCGTTTCGTATCTGGCCCGAAATATCCGGCATCTCTCCAGAAAGCCAAGCTGGCAGCTTTGTAATATCGTCGTTGGCGGTTAGCGCGACGGGGCCGCTGTCAACCCTCTCGTTAAGCAGGGCTAGATTGTCCAGGTCGAGTTCGGGCAGCCCAGATATGGGCTCCAGATGCACCATGGGTGTAGTATGTCGCACATGCTGGAGTATGTCTGCCGGTCGAAATGGATCTTCTGAGTGTAGCCACAGGAGTGGTGCTGTGTTGTAGAGCAGATCAGCATCTATTCGAGGGTAGATCAAGCCCTTTCTTACGAGGCATGTCTAGCTTCAAGTGTTAGCAGGTGAAGTGGCCCCGTACCATGCCGAGTCACGTAATCCGGTACCTCGCCGGAGGCCGATGTAGCTACAGCCACGGTTCGATCCGCGGAATTGGAAAACCCAATTGACAACTGCGCGCCCAGCAGTGGAATCAAGATAACTCGAAATGAAAAGATCACAAAGCTTCGGCGGGCCATGCCTGCGGGGGGACATGCAATATCTGAGCGGCTTGACCTGGGCTAACTGCTTAGACTTCCTGTCTGTCGAAGGCTGAAATGGCGCAGGGGAGTCGAATGACTTGGATTGACAAACTACAGTTTGTAGTCTGCTTGAACGTAGCAGAATTAACGCAATAAGGATTCGCTGCTCAATCAGCTGCGCCGCAGCACTTCCCAATAAGTATGCGACGGATTAATATTGGGCCGATATTGGATCGATTTCGAATTTAATTTCAAGGTAACAACATTAGAAAACTTGGTCTATAGCTGGAGTTTAGCCTCAGTACAAGAGTATAAATATATCATTAGACAGTATTCAGCATACTCAACGGACAGTCTACCCTGCTTGTGACTGTTTGAATATCGATGGGCTTAGCAACATAGCGAAGGACATTCAGCACGCTGCCCCGGGGTGCTTATGACAGCATTTAATTGACAGCCCAAGGGTCTGCTTCGTGAAGTTGTTCAAAGTTGTCCAAAAAAACAAGAAAAAAGAAGGATAAAAGAAAAGAAAAAGAAAAAAAAACCGTGCTTAGGAACTTGAGCAATTTGGCATATACCTATTATTGCATACGTGGACAGCTCAGTCACTGCCCAAGCTCTACGTGGTCCAGGTGTCTATCATTGCACCAAGCCTCGAATGATGGGTCTGGGCTGTCATTTTCGGAAGGCCAAACATCGACACGGGAACTTTAGCTGGAATATTCCGCTAGTATGGGAGAGAACGTAGTTCCGGAGGGCGGGCATTAGCACATCTTGAAACAGGTAAGTAAAGCTAGTCTGGATCGCAAGCAGCAGGAGAACTTACCATCTAGCCTACTTCCTGCTCCAACTCGCAGCGCGTAGTGCCGGATCCGTTCGGGATAGCTGGCGACCAAGGTTGTACGCGACCAGAATTTCTCAAATTTCCGATATACAATCGGAAAGATTGGCCGGTCCGAAATATCCTCCCTCCATTTCAACTTAATACGTCGGGTATCCTCGGAAATTGGGCGGGAAAATAGTGTCTGGATTGAGTATATTGGAGGGTCGAACGCTTGTCTGCCAACGCCTGTGCAACAATAAGGCTTACTGGGCAGAAGATTCTCTGGGGCACGAGGGCGATGGTGATTTCCAGTCTCGAGTCTGGTTAGCAAATGGTACCACTAGCTACTGCATAGTATCCTATCGTATTTAAGTTAGTAGAGATACGTCCTTATGCATTTGGTCTTGCCGAATGGCAGCAGCCCGCTGCTTGTTTTGCGTTAGAGAGAATTTAGCCGTCAGCCGCCTTTGCCCAGTCGTGGGATAGAGGACTAAGTCGAGAGCAACCTGGCTATATTTGATATTGACGAGGACGCCCGGAACGGAAGCCGCCAATTGCAGCTAAAAGGACCATGTTATGGAAAGATACTCGAGTCCAGGGCTTCCAAGGGATATCCTCAGCACGTTGCCAGAGCGTTCGCAGCACGAGGGTCACGTCCTCCGCCGCCGCTCCTTTCTTCGTGAAAGTTTGTGCACGGGTTATTCCCAAGTTGTCCGCCTCCGCGCCGATCCACTACAGTAGTCAGCTTTTAGACGTCTAGGTAGGAGATGCGCAACTAATAAGACGGACCTGTATGGCTTTATAGATAGGTCCATGGCCCTTGTGTACCAACAATCCCTCTCGGAACTTCAAGCTCCATAGCGCCGCATTCCTGGGGTGTTCCTGGGGTATTCCTTCCTCTTCTGCGCGAGAATCATTCCATTGACTTTGATTACAAGATTTCGCCAGTATGAAAGAAGGGTGCTGGCACTGGCAGAGCGTGAGTGCATCTTCCTCTAACGGGTCCTTCTCAATCTCGTCAACGTCTAGATCGAAGAAGCCTCGAAGGGGGACGACATCTTTAGAGTACAACATACCAAGCGGACAGACCACTCCGCCACCGCACCTCGTAATATGGCAATTTAATTTTCTTTATACAGAACGCTTTTCAGAAACCAGAAAATGGAATAGAGCTGTGGATCATGGGTGTGGCAAGCCCTCTATGGCCCTGCTCGTGAATGCCTCACGGGCAGGGGTTAGGGTCAATTACCTAGCACATTACTAATAGTTGAGCTAACACCGCATATCTCACGCTTCCATGGTACATAGTAACAGTAATTGAAGATAGCTACTACGATTGTATATACCACAGTATCATCAAACAAAATTGGCTACCGCTTTGCTGCCACCCCTTCTTGTGCTTTCACAGTCAAGAAGGTTCTGGAAAAGAGGAGAACTAATGAGAGCATGCATCAGGATGACAGGCATGCTCACATGTAACGCTGCTCGTCCGACAGACATCCTGCTCGTCTATCATCGGCAAGCAGATTTTTTTCTTCCTTGGGGTTTGGCTTTCCTTTCCCTATCCAGCCTGCCACCCCCTCTGCCAAGTGCAGCTTGAAGTGAACCTGGGAGAGATTCCAGAAATTAGGCTGGCCAGGCTCGAGATCCCTGGTCACCCATCCAATGAAATATGACCGTACCGCAGTACTATGGTACACTCAATCCCTATCGCGATAGAGCCTGCTCCGGAATGATCCCTATCGAAAGGCCCGAACCCCTTCTGCCCCACCTAGTGCCCCACCAAGCCCCCATACCCGCGATACGGGAGTACACCTTCACCAGGGGATGCCTGCAGTGATAAGGACGTTCTGTCGCGCGTACGGATGGTACTTCACAAACAATAGCGGCAACCGTAGCAGGGCGGGGGCCAAGCACACAAGTAACTATGTAGTATGGACTACCCGCTCCATGCGAGCGCACAGCCGCAGTACTGCATCATTACGTACTGTCCAGCGGTTTCTCTGTGCAAAATAAACCAGGACGCCCAGGCGCGCGATAGAGATCTTGGAACATTGTGAACCTGTCGGACGGACCGCAGGTACCCCCTCCTTGCTATAGAGCCAGTCCCCTGCCCAGGTATAAGTCGAGAGGAGGTGCGGCTGCTTGGACGTGGGCTCCAAGCACCTACTCACACCATCTCTCTCTGCTCCCTACCGCGGTGCTGTCTCGTGACCCTCTCCCGCCCAACCCCTTCATTCCTGAGCTGCATTCAGAACCACGGACTCTCCTCCACCCTCCCGACTCCCCATGTCCAACGGAAGAAGCAATCCCTCGACATGGGACGTATATGAGCGGGGTGGCTCCCCGGAACGATCTGGGAGCTTGCCCGCCGGCGACGGGAGACACATCGCCTTCGAGGGCCATCACTACCTTGGACAGAGCCTTCGCGCAACGGGTGCAGAGGACTTGGATGGCGGCCTCAGCATGAGACACAGGAGGAGGTGCGCAAAAATATTCCAAAGAAACCTCTTGTGCTACATTCAGTACTGACAGGGAGCCCGTTCCAGGTCCTCCGTCACGAACCGCCTCTCCGCCCTCGGCGATGTAGGAGTACGCCCTTGGGAATCCTCATTTCGCCTTCAGAATTTTTACAAAAAATCTTGCACCCTATCTTCTATGTCGAGGCGCTTGTTCCTTCTTTCAGGCTGTTTCGGTCTACGCAGAGCTCAAAGCTAAGGGGTCGCGCTCGACAAGACGCACTCTCTTCGTGCTGCGCTCGATCTGAGACAAGCCCGAGCTGTGGGGAAGAGCGAGGTCCCTAGGGCCGCCCTCGTCCAGAGAGATCATCTACCTTGACCGTCGAATGCTGACTTCCGGTCCTTTACAGGGCGTGAACTCGATCCGTTCCTTTCAGCGCTCCTTACAGCGCGCCGCCGGCTTCCCAGAGGTCATCCCCCAGCGCCCGTCCTTCGTCTTCGCACCCGATCAAGACCCCCTCGTCGCACACGATGGAGTCCCATACGGCCGGCGGGACGAAGAGGCGGGCACGGGCTATTCCGTGCCGCGTGTCTCCCTGCTACGTCAACACCTCGAGGCCTCGAGCCCCGAGAATGCGATCCGCGACGACAGCCCCGATCCATCTGTAGGACCGAGCGAATCGCAGCCCCTTCTGGTGCCCACGGGTCGGCACGCCAGCATCACGGGGTCGTTTCGCGAGCGCGAGCGCAAGGCGCTGGACAATGAGCTGCGGCGGACCTTTAGTATCAGTAGCAGCGGGACGCCGGGCAGTATCTTCGCGGTCCCTCCTCAGTTGGCAACGCCGGACATCATAGGGAGTTATGGCTCGTTCCGCGACTACGGGAGTATCTCTGCTGAGGACGAGGACTTGGGCAGGGACTCGATGGCCCAGGCGGGGGAAATGTGGCGCCAGCAGCAGATGAGCGGGAACGCACCCGACGGGGAGATGGAGCCGATCTTAGTGAAGGAGGTCGAGGCGGAAGATGGAAAGATTGTGCTCACAGTCAAGGGGCAGAGTACGCTGCCGCAGACCATCTTTAACTCGATCAAGTAAGTGGACAGGCGCACCTCTCCCGGAAGAAGGGTTGAAGCCGTGTCTGTGTCCGTACTGACGACCCATGCCTCAGTGTCTTGATCGGGGTCGGCCTCTTGAGCTTACCCATGGGGATTAAATATGCAGGCTGGCTATGCGGCATGGTTACGCTCCTCGCCGCGGCGGCCGTGACCTCGTATACGGCGAAATTGCTCGCGAAGTGCATGGAACTCGACCCGAGTCTGATCACCTTCTCGGATCTCGCATACATCTCATTCGGTCGCAATGCCCGCATTGCCACGAGTATTCTCTTTACGTTGGAGCTACTCGCGGCCTGCGTGGCTCTCATCGTCCTCTTTGCCGATTCCATGGAGTTGCTCTTTGATGGCATGCTATCGTTGAATCAGTGGAAGATCATTTTTTCGATCATTTTGATACCACTGAACTTCCTGCCGTTGCGATACTTGAGCTTCACGAGCATCATTGGCATATTATGCTGCTTCACAAGTGGGTGGCATCGATGCTCATGCTGAATAGGCACAAAGGACAACATTGCTGACACCAGATACAGTCGTTCTCATCGTCATCATTGACGGCCTCATCAAGCCAGACTCCCCCGGATCTCTAACCACGCCGGCAGCCACGTACCTTTTCCCTGCAAACTGGCTGACATTGCCATTGTCATTCGGTCTGCTCATGTCTCCATGGGGCGGTCATGGCGTGTTCCCGAACATCTATCGAGACATGCGGCACCCGCACAAGTACGGCCGCGCCGTCAAGGTCACGTTTTCCTTCACGTACCTCCTCGACGCCACCGCCGCTGTCGTCGGCCTGCTCATGTTCGGTGACGATGTCCTGGACGCCATTACTTCCAACATCTTGCTGACTGCCGGATACCCAAAGGCGCTGACGTACATATTGTGCGGTGTTATTGCCATCATTCCTCTCACCAAGGTCCCTCTGAACGCAAGGCCTATCATCGCGACTGCTGAGGTATTGCTGGGCGTGCATCAGTCGGCCATAGCAGAGGGATCTTCGGCCATGGTAGGAAGGTCCGCGTACTTCAGAGGGATCTTGAAGATCGTCATCCGCGTGGCCACGGTCTTGATATTCTTGATCATCTCCATCGTCTTTCCGGCCTTTGACTCGATCATGGCCTTCATGGGTAAGTCCACTCCGCCGATGCCGCCGGGAATCCCTATTCGATCGCCACATGGATCGCTAACTTGAGCGTCAGGATCTGCTCTATGTTTTACGATATGCGTATCCCTGCCACTCGCCTTCCACCTGAAGCTGTTTGGCCAGCAGATAAGCAAGACGGAGAGATTGGTCAACTGGGCACTCATGCTTCTCTGTATCTTTCTGTCGCTCGTCGGCACCGTCTGGGCATTTTTGCCCAAGAGCTTGATCGGGGCAGAGTAGCACGTCACGATACCTTGGCTACTCCGACCGGATCAGCGAGCGTTGGCTCTCTGTCTCCTAGACAGCATGATATCAGATTGAGAGTGGGATAGAGTTCAAATTCGATTGCAGTGACGGGAAGACCGCTGTATTATACCATTTAATGCATTTTTTCACATATCTTGACCTCATCTGTCAAAAGTCTTGTGTCCCTACCGAATGATTGTCGAACCTTTGACCTATCTCTCGAAGCTGGCATCTTCTGTTCCATGAAGGCGCGAGTAAAAAGCGGGTAACCATCGGGAAACCAGTGCAACACAGGGCCAGGGTTTCACGCCGTTCCAGGGTCTCAAGAATACCAAAATTCACCAAGTCTATTTCCATCGAGTCCGCGTCGGGTTGAAATACAGCCTTGGTGGTCGAGAGAGACAATTGCCCAAGAAGTTGCTCGTCATTGTGCGAGGCTGAAAGTAAACAGTGCTGTCTAGAGGAAGATGCCTACAAGTCGCACGCATTAGAGGCCCTCTAAACATGTCAGGGTTAGGGTGTTACTGAGATGGAAAATTCGCATGGCTCTTATTTACCGTGTAAAGTTTTCGTTTTCTTCAACACCAGCACCGAAAACATGGACAACCGCCATGCTGCATTTCTGTTGACATATCAGGCTGCATTGGGGTTTCGAAGAGACAATGGTGTCCAATAATTCAATGCCTCCTGCGCTGATTTCGCCCTTGCCCACTTTCGACCGTGGCTCGAAAAATGCCTAAGCTGCCAAGTCCTTATAAGAGCATCGAGGAGTTGACAGATGATCTGAGCGACTTCATCCAGACTCCTCTGGTCCGTCAAATCACAGGTGGCATACATGTGAATGATGCATTCATACACGATGCCTGGGGCATACTCCCATCGGAATGGACAGCCTACTGGGAGTCGGGCTCGCTACGAGACCGCCGGATCATACAGCAAGACATGATTGACAGCATTGACGAAGGCGAAAACATATGCCCAGATACGACCCAAGGCTTCCGGTCCAAAGAAACGTCGTCCCCGCCAGAATCACTCGTCCGATGGCTTGACCAGCTGAAATCGGTCTCGCTACCGCGCACACAACACCCTGGCCCAGTACTTGCCCTGCCCGAACAGCTTACCCTCCCCATGAAGACTAAGAAGGTGAATGAGGTGTCTGTCGCGGCTGCTTATATCCACGACGTCTGCCAAACGAATGGGGTCTCTCACATCATCGATATGGGCTCCGGACAGGGCTACCTCTCCGTCACGCTCGCCTTCCTCTACCCCTCCCTCCGGATTCTAGCCATCGATGGCAGCGAGTCTCAGGTCGCCGGGTCGCAAGCCTTCGCCTCATCTCTTGGCATTCCAGAAGACAGGCTTAAACACCTTATTCGGTACATCGATCGCTCAACGGCACTGACCGAGGAGATCGAGGCCTGGGCGGGCGGCCGAAAATGCATGCTCGTGGGCCTGCACGCGTGTGGAAGACTGTCCGAGCACATGCTCAGACACTTCAGCGGGTGTGCCTCTATCTCCCATCTTGCAGCTATCGGGTGCTGTTACAACCACATTGTGATGCGCTCAGACAGCTGCCCAGACGGATTTCCTATCAGTGACCGGCTGAGGAGCCGGGGTGTGACTCTAAGTCCCACTGCGCTGATGACGGGCTGTCAGGCCCCTAACAATTGGGAGCGGTTGGACCTGGCGAAGGAGAGGTCCAACTACTCCAAGAAGCAATTCTACCGGGCCCTGTTGGAAAAGTTGTTTCACGACAAGGCCATCCAGATTGATGATGCCGAGAACAGACCAAACTGGGGCATCAGAAAGGGGGATTTATTCAGTTTCGAGAAGTTTACAAGACGTGCAATGCACTGTCTTGGCGTGGATCAGAGGAGGATCTCGGATGAGGACATCACGGGGTATGAAACCCGCTATGCAAGTCAAGAGGGCAGGATTGCCATCCTGTGGACCCTCAGTGTCCTCTGCTGTAAGGCCGTCGAGAGCATCATCGCCCTTGATCGCTACTGGTTCCTCGTCGAGCACACCACCGAGAAGGTAGATATTGTTCCGATCTTCGAGTACAAGGTCTCACCGCGGAATCTGATGATCGTGGCCGAAAAGAGGCCGGTGTATCCAAACGCCAAAGCGACAGTATAGATCGTATTCCGAGCTAGTATTCATTTTTGACAAAAATATTGAATAATTTTAGGCACTTGGGACCGAGGAGTACTCCTGCATTCAGCATCATCCTTTTTGTTTTTCTGGAAGATGCTCTTGGATAACATGGGATAGACAGACATGCCTCCTTCATCAACGACGGCGCTTGGATATGAATATGGAGCACCATTCGCAGCATCTGTCCTTCGTCACACGATCAAGCTTTCAACAATCATCAGGCATCCACTGTAAGCACATACCTGACCTCTCCATCCACAACCCGTATCTCGTGCATGTCAGCCAGATTCCCCAGGGCATTGAACGCATCCAGAACACAGACCGAGCCCACCGTCTCATCAATGACATAGCGACGGTCAGAATTCGCCTGGGAACTGCCCCCGCGCGGCAGGTCGGTCCCGCACGGCTTGGTGAACATGCTGCCCTCGACGCGCTCGCAGTCGGGCCCCCACTCGATGGCATCCGCCGCCGTGGCGTTCGTCCACATGTCCAGATACGCGTCGCCATACTCGCGGAGCAGGTCGCGGGTCGGGCGGTCGGCGGCGGCCAGCGTGCCCCAGTCCTCGGCCTCGAGGTAGCCCAGCGTCTCGGACGCGTTGAAGAAGTAGCTGCCGGCCGTGGCGGCGACGGAGTCGATCATCGAGATGACGGACGTGTCGTTGCCCGCGTGGCGCAGCTGCGTCGCGATCACGTACGGCTCGGGCCCCGTCGCCGAGATGAGCAGCGTGTAGCTGGCGCAGTCCTCCACGTCTGCGGTCGTGCGGTTCAGGTCCAGCTCGAGCGCCGTGTTGATGACCCCGGTGCTGATGTCCACGGCCTTGTTGTTCTCCTGATACGTGAAGTTGTCCGTCGACAGGTTGAGCCCGGTCAGCTGCCCTGTGGACTGGGCTGTGATATACGACTGTGCCGCTGCAAGGAGGCCATCGCGGGTGCAGTCTGCAGCTGCTCGGCTGAGGGCCGCTGCCAGGAGTGGAGAAGCGAAGAAGGTTAACCTGAGCATTGTTGAGTTTTCCCAACCGGCAGAAGCTTGAGATCAGGGTAGAATGGGTAAGGCATCACTGTCAGGACACGACTGGGCCAGAGGAGCCTCTTGAAGAGGAGCAAGTTGAAATGGCCTACGATACAACAGACAGCGGGTAAATAGCAAATGACTACGTTTAGGCTGGACCATCCCCTGCGCGTATAATTAATTGCCCTCCCCTGAAGCACCACTAAACCTTAAATCACCCGAATGGAACTGTCACCAGAAACCTGCAGCACGGCGGAGAGAATCGTGACCCTGCAACGTCAAGAAACAGCAGAACAACCTAGTTCTTCCATCCGGACCACTTTCAGATGATCACGGATACTCCTCGGGGTACGGGTCATTGAGATTGCATTGTACTTGCGAACTCCGATAGGCCGTACCATACATAGAGGTGGGACAAGAAGTCAACCGTGGATCAAGTGCATCTTCATTGATCGACATGGTCCGCTTTGTCGTTGGTCAATCAGGCATCGTTGTGTGACGCACTGACGCATTTGGTGTTGAGCCCTCAACTCTTTTTCCTTGTTTTCTGGGAGAGTGGCGGTCTGTGTACGATGGACTTTGTCGAAGGGAGAAGGTAGGACTGTTCGGGTTGCTTTCTATCCAGAACATGCTCAATCAGTCGCCCATCATACCATTTCATGACTCCTGACCCATCGTCATCCTGTTGCAAATGCTTGCCGTGCGAGGACCGCAGGGGACCTTGAGCTTGCACCGGCATTGGAATCCACTTGCCAAGATTCGGTGTCCAAGGGACTTCACGAGTATAGTGATGTTAGGGGTTGAGCCCTTCAGTCGCTACTCTTGCATTCGCACAAGCAGCTGACGTTCAGGGTCGATGATGTTTTCCAGCCCACAGTCCAAACGGATAGGAAGGTACAACTGAAATGAATATGTATTCATTCTCAAGTAATATGCGCTACAGGAACCAGATATGTTGGAATGCTGATTGGTCATCCGGATCTGCGGTTGTTCATGATGGGTGTGAGAGCATATAAAGTCCTTGGAAATATCTCCAGAAATCGATCTTCCTGTCTCATCAACCCCGGCGCTCACACTAGACTTCCATAAGATATCCGACAGATTAACCCAGGTGTTCAGCATACATATTGATTCAAGAATGCATGCCTTCGACGTATTGACTAGTGGGAGTCCTTGTATACTGCGGAGCGATGCACCCCATCGAAGCGAGTTCTAGGGCGGTGTGCCGGAGGCCAGGGGCCCAGTGTTGAAAGCAAAACGGCTGCGCAGCACACCCTCGAACCGTAGTAGCTGTTTATAACAACACCCAGTTGAGTTGAGGCATCCCGTATTGAAACATCCCATTTCCCGTCAAAATTAACTTTGCTTGGCCATCATCCCCTCGCTGGCTCGCTTTTCGGCCAATGTAGTACCTGTTAACTGGACGCAGTGTTCGAGGGCTGGTGTGGAGGACACGGCATCTTAAGGAACCAGATGAACCCCACCGGCTTCCAACTACGAGCTCAAGAAGCCAGCGAGAAATGACAAAGGTGATGTTGCACATGAATTTGATAGCTAGGTAATGGTGCGTCTTGAAGGCCAAACTTGACACAGGTAGCCGCTACAAGACGTCAAGCACCGTGGTCATATATACTGCAGGCCCTTGTACCAAACTCCCAACACCCTCCCCGCTTGTAAGTTTGCATCATTCCATGTCCCGTGATAGGACCTTCAATCCAGGCTCATCATTCCTCTGATCTAAGGAGTTGGGGCCTTCACAGGTGATTTCTCTTGGACGTACTGGCCCGATGACTCAGTACCAATGGCAACGTCCAGTTCAGCCCTCTCCTCCTTCGTGATAGGTGTGATGTGGACAACAACTTGTCCTGCAACTTCTCACCGATATCCTCGAGGAATAATATTTTGGTCTAATGCAGCCAGTTTCACTATTCGTCGTATATCACAGGGTGTTCCGATACTGACCGCAGGGAATAGGTAATAGATGGCAAAGATATTGACGAAAGTCGAAATAATGAAGGTGATATCTATTCAAGTGCCTGGCAAGCCGTCTTGTTCCATCCGCATGGCGACTCTCCGGCATTGTACGAACCTGCATCATGTAGAAAGGCTCCTCCGTGTCACTCACAGTATCTCCAACCAACTTGATCAAATGCCGCGGGTGCGACCCCCAGGCGGCAGACCGAGCCATGCCTCGAGGAAGGATATGTGTGGGAAAGACTTCCGGCGCGTAGATGCATCTGTTTGCATCGATGTAGCAACATGGCTGGGCTAGTCATAGCTAGGACGCAAGGCGGGAGTATGCCGATAGCATTTGTGATTTATAAGGCCAAGTGGAGGAATAGGAGGAAAATGGCAGCCTTGAGGCCTCCTCTGTTCATAATTGGCGGCAAACCGGGCCTTGAGTGCGGCGTCGCATATCAAGGGCACCAGACAGCCGGACAGACCGGTTAGGCACAGCGTTTTGCGGCCGATGCGGTCTACTAGCAACCGGTCGATATAACTGCTGTTGCGATATAAATAAGGCGTGCGCTACCGGCAACGCTGAAATTTGTGTAGATGAGCACGCTATTTAGTCTAAGTGGAGTTTTAGTTCCTGACAACCACTCGCATTAAATAGAGAGGACATGCTGTAGACGACGAGGATGCCCGTTAACTCATTGCTAAACTGAAGAAACCGTACGGCATGCGTGTCTTATAACTAGGTCTGTAACCAGTGTCCATATAGTTTCGGTTTCGACGAGGACACGATCTGTCTCGATCTGCTGAGTGATCTGATGGAACAAATCCAGAGCGAAGTCTTCATCTGGATCGTTTGTTTAGCTGTTTATCTTCGGGATCACATTCCATGCTCCGACTTTCCGCCCGCGCAGCAACACTACATTATCACAGCACTTCATTGACTCCCAAATCAAGTCTCTTTTGGGCGGACTTGCACCATCTGGGTAATTCTTTTATTTAGCTGAAATGACCAAGATGGCTTGTATGTCTTAGGAGGTGTGTTCGATTAAGTAAACGACGTCAAGGCTTAGCCAATCATGTGCTTGTGTTAATCTCCAGCGAAGCACTTGAATAAATCTCAAATCGCGGCATAGCCATTGGACTAACACAACGAAGCTTCAATTTTAGTGTCAATATAAATGCAACCTTGAGAAAGTTTAGCACGTACTGTCATACCTACAAGAACGCAAGCGATCCCGTCCTCCCTCGTATCTTTAGAATCCATCAAGGGCCGGATAGGCAGTCTGGTCTGGGAGAACCAGCAAATACTTGGTGTTATATATTTTGTTCTGCTCTTTTGGCCCCTGGGCTGGATCGACGCATCCCTCGCTGTCGGAAAGCTGGTTGAACGCGTGGGGCAATCGAGTTGCGTCTTCAGCAGGTCGCTTGCTTACCTACCTATCTATGGTCCTCGCCGGATCTGATTCTACGTGGTGCGTTGTGGGCCAGTGTTGTTTACATCGTATGAGGCAATTCCGAAGGGAGCCAGAACGTGGGAAAGCATAGACGAGAACACGGCGCTGTGCTGTAGCGGCATACAGTTTTGCAGAGTACGACACCATTCCCGGAGCAGGTAGTGCTCTGGTCTCGCGGTCCCTCTCTCTGAAGAAGGCAGAAGAGAGCGATTGTGGCGTCCGCAGTAATTAATATAAATAGAAGGCGTCTTTCCCGATGGTGGAAATCAATGTGGTTGCAGGCGCGTGGCTCTGATTGGTCAGGTCTGCGGGGCCGATGGGCCACCGACCGCTTGAGGATCCCGCCTTTGACCTCGGCCGAGAATAAGACCTGGGATATAGTCTATTCTTTTTGCCGAGTCATTCATGAATTGGGGGGCTGGCGCAACGGTAGCGTGTGAGATTCCAGTGATTCTGGAGACTCCTCAAGGTTGTCGGTTCAAATCCGGCGTCCCTCATCTGACCTCACCCTTTTGCTGTTGGCTGTGCTGTCCGGATAGGCACTCGGATTTTTTTGATGTTGGAATTTTTGTTAGCTCGCCGCCGCGACTCTGGAGCCCCCCCCGGAGGCGTACCTATCTACCCACCCCTAGCCGACGGCTCGGGCCCAGCGTTCTCGACGCTTCTCTTCATAGAGCTGAGGATTAGACTCAACAGGAGCAGTGGCCGAGCACATAGGTAAGGCGAGACGCCAGGGGCGAGACCCAAGGGGCGAGACGCCAAGGGGCGAGACGCCAAGGGGCGAGACTATACACGCATCCTTTTGTCTATCAGGGACGCTCCACCGCCAGGTAGAGGTGGACGCGCTGGCGTCATCACCTTCCCTGAAGGCCTTATTACCTTTTCCTCCTTGGCCGGTCCACGTTGCCTCCGTACCTCTTGCAAGACGGGGCACCCGGCCGGACCACCTGTCGTGTCGTCTTGGGCCCCGTTGTTGAGGGAATTAGGTGATGGGCTCGGTGTCGCCTCCTCGCCGGCCTCAAGACAGCCAGCCCGCCCATCCAGAGTGGATGTGACCGCCCGGCAAGCCGCCGAGTGCATCACACCGGACTGACTGTGCGCGGGCACGCGTCACGCATTAGACAGGGCCACCCTCTTTCACTCACGCTTATGTGCACCGCGCGCCGAGTGTTACGGTCCCCCAATGGACGATGCGAGCCGCTCGTCGCGTTGCGTTGCGTTGCGTTGCGTTGCGGTCTTGTCCGGAAACGAGCGTGGCTGGCTGGCTGGATCGTTGTTTTGGTCAGAAACAAACGCTGTCTTCCCTACCACACGTTCATTGCTCCCTTGACATGGCATGACGAAGTGACCTAGTCGGTGGCACAAAGGTGCACCATGTTCGTACTACGCTCTGTGAGACCGACAAATAGATAGCATTGGCGATATCTCATACGTAGCGTATCTGAAAGAGACATTTGAACATCACAGCGACACTGCACCAGGTCCTCTGGTTCTCTTTTGAGTGGGTAACTTCTGGTATTGTGTTGACTAATGGTGTGGAGATATCTAATACACAGAAAGCGAGTTGGACAAGATCTTTGCCTTCCCTCTCTCATCTTCTTGGTCTTTGACCATGTTTCGCCCGGTTGCCTCGTGTCTGCCGCCTTGCCGCTCTGCCGCCTTTCCCATATTTTTGTGTTTTCCAGGCCAAAAAGGATGTAATATGTAACAGTAGATAAACCCGGTTCCCGATGCAATTGTTGAACCCTTCAACCCCGTACGCGATGCAGTCATCAAACCGGCCATCCCACAAGAATCAAAGTAGAAGAATGCAACCTCCCAGAGCGGCAAACACGAGGCGTGAAGTGTAGTATGGTGCGGGTGACGAGGAAAGGTACCGACGAGCACACTATTCCAACCGTTGAAACATGGCGTGAAGATGAAGAAAAGGAAAAGATAGGATAGCCCAACTACAAGTGGTGAGCAGGCAATGAATGGAGGGCTCTAAGAATGAGCCTCCTGCCAGCTAGCACCAACCCACTCGGCATCGCCTAGGCGCTTCTCCCGGCGCCAATTCCAATTGAGCTCGCGCGACTTGCTCTTGCCCCAAGGATATTCCTTGACCCGTACGCGGGCCTGATATGTGTTGTTCATCGCATGGTTGTGATGATTGGCGAAAGAAAAATTGTTGAAATTCATCGAAGCGTGATCCCCCAGGACTCCATAGTTGAGGACACTGCTGGGTTGACGCCCAGCTTTGACCGTGAAGTCCGGCTTAGGCATCGACTCCCTATTGCCAGTGCACGCCCGGCGGCGCTCTCCGAGTTTTGCCCACTTCTCCAGTACGTCCTTCTTGGAAGGCGGTGACTGACGTTGTGGGTGCAGCTCGTGTAGCTTCACGGGAGTCACATCCTGGAAGAAGAAGCCATCCGGCAGGTCACCGTCCATATCGATAGCGTCCTCAATGGACGGTACGTCAGGCTCGGCAGTCATGACCGAAGTCTTGACGGCCGGCGACAGGCCCTGGCGAGGCGTGTCGTCATCGTCAGCCTTGCTGTCTTGGCTCCAAGTCCGGGAGTTCATCTTCTTGAGAGCCCGAAGCTGGCGAGCTCGCTCTTCCTCCAGGTGCTCCCCCTCCTCCTCCTCCCAGAGATCACTCCAGCTCTTAGACACCGTGTCCTTGCCACCAAAGACCGCGGACATAGACGGAATGTTGCGCGGCTTGGACATGGAGATCGGCAGAGACCCTGACATGGGTGAGATCTGGGCAGCCGGCTTCAACGTATTGGTACTCTTGATGGTAAGCGACTGCATCGAGGCAGGGAGGCCCGAACCAATGATCGAAGCGGTCGATGGAGTCTGGGCAGAGGAAGCCCAGTCAGCCGTCGCCACTGACTTGGAGAACAGGTCCTCGGTATAGCTCTCATTGTCAGGGATGGCGCTGAGCTGGCGGATGGGCTGAGCTGCAGACGTGGTGTGCAAAGCCCGGGCCCAAGGAAAGGTACCGTTGTCGACCTGGGGTGACTGGAGCGAGGGTGTGCGCAGAGGCTCCCGGTTTGCCGTGGCCATGGTGGCCCGGTTGGCAGAGCAGAACTCGTCATCATCTTCATCAAGGGTCGTGAAGCTCACGACACGCATCAGGGCCCTTCGAGCTCCAACAAGCGACCTCTTCCTGGGATCCAGATTCATACACTCAACGATGACCTCGTAGGTGTCTTGCGACATCGACGGGAAGACATCAAAGAGGGACTGCTTGTCTCGGGAAAAGTCCAAGAACAGGGGGTCGGCCTCGGTAGGGGTGGTGAAGGGGTTCCGCGAGAAGAGAATGTTCAGCAGGCAGATACCAATGGCCCAGATATCAGCCTGCGCCGGGGAGTACCCAGCGCCGGCCGAGTCGTACTGCTCTGGGGACATGTAGCGGTCGCTGCCGACGGATGTCTCATACGTCCACTTGTCCCTGATGGCCAGTCCGAAGTCTCCAAGCTTCATCGTTCCGTCCTTGCTGAGAAAGATGTTCTCAGGCTTGATGTCTCGATGGTAGACGCCCTTTGAGTGGATGTAGGCAACGGCGTCAACAAGCTCCAGCATGAAGCGCCTGACATGCTCCGTCTCAAGAGGGCCCTGGTCGACACGGATAGCCTCGTAGAGATCGCCTTGCTGACAGTACTCGAGGACCAGATAGACATGAGCATCGGTCTCGAAGGAGTGGAGCAGGTTGACAATATTGGGATGGCGACCAAGGTGGCGGTGGAGCTCAAGCTCTTCCGACTTGTCGTCGATGGCGAAGTCGAAGCCAGCTTCATCGGCCGCTGATCTCTTGGTCAGGCACTTGATGGCAACAGTGTCACCCGTCACCAGGTCGCGGGCCTTGAAGACCATGCCAAAGGATCCATGGTTGAGTGGGGCCAGGGTCTCGTATCGCCCATCGAGGACGACGCCGCCGGTAAACTCGTCTCGCAAGCATTCCATTGTGTGAGAAGAAAAGAGAGTCGAAGATTAGAAAAGTTGTAGGTTGCGGCTTAAACAGGGTGCCTGGTGATTAGAGTCCCAAGATGCTTTCTGCCGTTTTCCTCAGCAGGGCCAACCAATCTATGCCGATGATGTATGACGATGTTGCCCCAAAGAAACTCCAGACAAGCGGTGGTTGGTGGGTTCGGTGGGGGGTTTTTTTTTTGGGCTGCTTTTGTGTACGTAACAAAGTCAAACAGATCAATCGAGCGGCGGAAGGTGCGGTAGAGGGGTTGCAAAGATCTCGAGTCCCGTAAGCGCGGTCGGGTGCGACAGTCTCAGCGTGCGTATGCGAGTTGACTGAGGAAGGCGCCGAGAATGTCGTACAGTCAGGCGATGTACAGACCGCGAGGGCCAAGGAGGTAAAACAAAACAAGCAAACTGCGGATCGTTGATTTTTCAGAGGCTCATCGATGGGGTATTTTCGGTATGATCAAACAAAAAAGAAGAAAAGGTTGGCTGAGTGTGGTGGCTGGATGTTCGTCGACAAGTCGAACGACTGGGACGTATGCTTTGGAAGAGAACAAAAGAAAGATCGTCAAAGGCTCATTGGGAAGAGTTGGTTGTGGTGGTATCGAAGAAAGAGCGATGTGGGTCGGAGGGAGGTCGGAGGAGGTCGTCTATCTGCAAGGTAGACAGACCGAGGTGATCGAGTCCCAAGGGATGACGGTGCCGTGTCCTTGAAGAGCCAGCAAGGTCGTCCTAATGGTGAGATCTGATGATACCGCGGACAGCGGTAGCGGAGCAGGACCACAGCAGAGGATGGAGACGATGACGGGGCCGGAGACACGAGCTGCGAGTAATTGTCCACGGCACAGCCGTCAGGGGAGCGGGGCCTCGGATGCTGGGAGGATCCCGGCGTCTGTGTGGGTAACGAGGTTGCGTGAGATGTTGGCACCTATAATAGAACCACCGGGTGGATCGTAAACGAACTCATGCGTACGTGAGTTCGCCTTCCGGGACAGGATGGAGAAGAGGTATGACTCTTCAGCCGTCCTGGTTCAACCCTATCGCCTTCCAAACTCAACGGTGTCCCCTGCGGATCTGTATCTTCTCTGCCTCGGGCCTTCTTGCAGCGACAGGTGTTCGACGTGATGATGGAGGAGTCGGGTGGGTGACGTGAAGGTAGCGCAGGCTGAGGACAGGTCGCCGATATATCGCAAGTGATGACTGCACCACCGAAAAGAAGTAGCGGCTAAGCTGCCTTTGCCAAGACAGAGGGCACTGATAGGCAACCGAGGACCGGGCTGCAGACGACTTCGAGACGGGTCAAGGTTGGGGTCGAGGCCGTCGAGGGGAGCTGGTCGGGGCCCTTTGTGGTTGCGCGTGGTGAGGTGCTTTGCTTGCTGACGAGTCACAACACAATGAGCCAGTCAAACCGGCGTCGGCGTCCCTGACGAGGTGAACCTAGGGAGCTGGATTGGATTGAGATGATGCTCGGATCACTGTCGTGTAGAGACAATCGGCGCTCAGAAGGGAGACCTGGCTTGGCCTGACCGGATGACCGTCGTAAGGTGAGAATCGAGGAGAGGAGGGAAGGGAGGTTGAAGGATGCAGGCAGGGGATGGCGAGGTGAAGTAGGTTGGGATTGGGTTGGCGAAGGTGGAGTGAGGTGGGAGGATAAAAAGAGGGAAAGAAGGTCGGGAGAGATGGTTGGTCAGGAGGGTGGTGAGATGATAGATAGTACTATGCAGACAAGAAACTAGGAAGAAGGCGGTGGGAGCAGCAAGAAACAAAACTGACAGATAGGAAGGCACAGCAGCAGAGAGCAAAGAGTGGTCGGAACGTGCTGGGACGGGAACGGATCGGGCTGCTGGACGACGAAAGAAGACAAGGACAGGCACGCAGGAGGAAAAGAAGGAAGACGTAGAGCGCAGGAGAGATGCAAGTTGTGGTGAGGTGTCTGGGGGGTGCCAATATTGGGCCTGGGGGTGTCGTGCCAGCCTGCCTGGGAACGGACTGTGCGGACAGCCGACAGTGCCCACAGAGGGCCTTCAGGGCCTGGGTCGAGGCCCCACGCGCTGCCTGGGTGCGCTTAGAGCAAAGACTCAGAGGTGAGATTAGCAATCTCAACTCCACGGGCCTGCTGGGGTCTTCCCAGTCTCCGCCAGACACAGTGCGCCGATGGCTTGGGATCTTGTGAAAAGGGCTGAGCCCTCGTCGGTCTGCCCTTGCCTTACGCCTGACACCCCCACCACCTCCCCCGGGCGGGCCCCCCTGCTCCAAGATATGCACACTGTGCGAGGACCGACGCATGTGCGTGGCCCAGCCAGAAAATGACGAGCCTCTTAGGGCCAAGGAGTGGCACACCTGCTGCGGTTGCTTGGGGAGCACGTCAACGCTATGCGCCGTTGGGCTAGCGTCCCAGGGACCCAGAGCTCACTAAAACCTGTAGGGTTAACGTCTGTCTCTAATTCAGAACGTGATGGATGGCACACGCAGGTGGGCCATCCATTCACCCACCAAGCACCCGGGCTCACTGTCCTTCACCGCCCACTGTGCACGCAAGCATCTCGTCGCCGACGCCCAACAGGTCAGGACGGGGCGAGAGCATGACCCCAGATTTGATGTGTCGTGGGTATCAGGACTAGACCTAGAATGGCCCCTCCCCAACGTCCATGTGCCTCGTCACGCTCGTGTCCCTGAAGTAAACACGCCCCCCCCATTACTGGGTACGCTGGGCCACCTGCTGGTAGACTCCACCGGATCGGCCCCCAATTTCCATCCCTGTTGGAAGGTGTGCCTGCTTTGGAGTTCCAGAGTGCCAGAGCTTTCTCGCGGTGACCCCAGGATTCCACGGCATTCCGTTTCACCAGGATCATCATGCGTCGCCTATTGGCCCGAGCCAGGGCGGCCCTCCTTTCTATTGCAGGCCCTGCAACCACTCCAAGGCGAAGCCTACCCGCTAGCTCACGCGAAGACGGTCTGTCAACAGTCTCAGATAGAGGAGGGCTTGAAGACTTGGGACGATCTCGAATAAGACCCCATGCTCCGAGACGCTGGCCCGGAATGAAGACTCATCATAGGGCCATGCCTCCCGCTCGCGGATGAACTGTTCCTCTTGTCGCGACAACAGCAACGGTGCAGTGCGTGAGACCCTCCGTGCGATGAATAACCGGAGTGGCTGAGTTGGACGCCTGAAATGCAGGCAGGTGCAGGAAAATCAATAGGAAAAGGACACGTTCAACCTCTGTCAGGCCTGCCAACGTGACCCTATAGTAGGCCTCCACAGCAACCTAGTAATCGCCAATCACGTCGGGTCCTGCCATGCCTCCCACGGCATCCCTGCGCGGCAGCCACTGACTGACCCTTCTCCCTCTATTCCTGTCTCCCCCGTTGGGGAGTTGGCAGATCTCCAAAATAGCAGTCGGATCTTAGTCGTCTGCCAAGGATTCAGTTAAGCCCCCAGGCAAGCCGGATTGGGGAATCGGACAGGCGCGCTTGACTTATCAGCATCGCTGCCGAGTGCATTACTCTCTGATCACTGAGGTCACAGGGGCCCCGTAGATCGTGGGTGGTGCCATTACTATCGTACATAGTATCATAAGTCATAGTAGTATCACCGTCCTTGATCTAAGACCCAGAGGGCCCCACAGGCCGGACGTGTCCAGTTCGATACTGACCGCGCGTTATGGCGTATTGCTAATAATTCACCATTTGCCTCGTGATGACCAGACGAGAAAGCTGAGTCTGGGGGCGACGGCGTGCTTGCTCATTTCGCCTTTGGCTCATCCCGCCCCGTGGCTGCGTGACTGATGCCGAGGCCGATCATCGGGAACCCTTATCTCGACTGCTGGCTAGGCGGCAGAATGGTAACTCGCGCCGCAGCCGTTCCTGGAACCTGCCAGGAACCTTCTAGCAGATTGCAGATCACGGGAGACACCGGAGGCACCTTGGCGGGCTGGTTCCGATCGTCATTTTCAAGGGACCTCGATAGGCCCGAGGCTTCTGTCATGGCTTTCGCCATCGCATGCGGACAGTTTGCACAACAAAGGGACGGCTCGCGTGCTACGCCTCAAGGTATCGCGCTTTGTTTGACGTCGCGTCACCATCAGGCTGCGACGGGCCACCTGGAAGGTCCGGAGGCAAAAAGGGACGAACCCAATGGTAGGAGGCCAGGCGGCCCAGGGTGAAAGGGGCTCCCTGGAGACAGCGACCAGGTCGAGCGATTGGGTCGCCCGGTCTCACCATCGCCTCGCGGTTTGTGGCTGTCCTGACCGCGGATGCGATGAGTTTTAAGATTTTCTTGCGGTCGGTCAGGGTCTCTTGATTCGGTACTTTTTGGGCCAGTGTTTTTCTGCTTGCCAATTTCGATGGCATGCATACGAGATGGTGTGGATGGGTGCGCAGACGCAAGGGGCACCTCGGGGACTGACGACAACCCTCGTCATTCTCCATATTTCTTCATGACCCCGCCTGTTGAAACACACAGCTTTCGTTCCAGCCGTCGTCGACAGGACATTCTCGATGCCAGAGTCCCTTAATCGGCTACAGGCTGATCTTTGACTCGCACGCCCAAAGACTTGCCACCAAGTAATCGACACGCGGACTAGCCCAACGAGATTGAAGGGGTGGGTTTCGGAGGCTGCTGCAATTTGCTGCAGACGTGCTGCAGTAGCTTGGTGTGATCCTGGAATGGCGTGGCTGGATGGTTGAAACTGTAGCAACACGGCAGCAACAAAGGCCGGGTCGTCTCGCGAATCGCCGCTGCCGAATCTGGTGTGCATGAGCGGATGGCACGATAGTACTATGTTCCGCTATAGTACCATGTATGGCAGCGGCAGCAGTGGGCAGATGTTCTATCATCGTCTCGCCACCCTTTTTCGAAGCGGTGGAACCGCGCCCCAGCACCCGTGCCACTCTGAAGCGGGCTGCTGCACGACGCGACATGCATGAATACCATCTGGGCACGCTAGCAGTGGCTAGGTAACCACGAGTCGTAGCACGGGCATGAGCAACGGCATTAGTCCTCCCATAGCAGCCACAGGCCGTGAAGGTCTCCCTCCGGCGTTGCATGTTGATGCTGCTGGAACGCGGCCGGGCCCAGCCGCAGGTGCCGCCTGGTGGGCAGTTGCTCTTCATAGGCATCGAGGTCCACGTGAGGCTGGAACGAGAGCTGAATGTGACATGAACTGGTGTTGTTGTTGTTGTTGTTGTACAGCAGACACGATTCTTATGCTGAAGCAAATTCCCAGCAGTCTTGATGCCCAGTGTTGGCGGAGCATGTCGGAAGATTCGTAAAGAGCGTGCATGCATGCATCAGGGCGGGGGTCGGGGGGCCTCTCAGGGCCTTACAGTGGACCCTACAGTGGACACCAGGCAGGACCAGGCCAGGCTACCCAGGCTCCTAGGTACATAGTAGGCAGGTGCCAGGCGCGCACGGATCAGGAGCCGGCCTCACCGTGTTTCCTCGTCCACTAAACCTAACCCACGACGGCGCGCCCTGGAAAGGAAAACGCCGTGATGGATGTCCGGCTCGTTCCAACGACACCACCATTAGCTCTACCGCTGTTATGCAGTGAGCAATGCAGGCACGAGCAGAATTTTTTCCCCTCCTAGCTCGTTATCACAACAGCCCTACCGCATATGAGAGAATTCCTTCGGACCGACTTCTAGTGTTTCATCTTCAGGGCTTCTTTCTGTGGCAGGTCAGCCAACCTCCTCTCACCGCTCCGTTCTTTATCTTCCCTGCAGGTAACAGATCTCTTGCTTTTCTCCTGCGTGGGAACCTGAACGCCCGGACGCCTGAACGCCTTGCATACCAGGTGTCCGGCAGCATCACACGTGTGAACTTCCAGAAAGGTCCAGATTGGTCGTTTGTCTCGGCTGCCAAATCCCTCACTGGGGGCTGTTTGATCGGGACGCAGCCTCTCTTCCGGCGAAGATCACCGGGTTAGAGGAGGGTGAAAGGCGCGCTACCACCGCCATGGCTGAGGATCTGGGTTCTGTCAGGGTCATCCTGCTAGACATAGGTAAGGCCAGTCCAGGGAAGAGAGATCTGCTACGTCTGTGCTCAGCCGCGAGGCTTTTACGCCAACGCCAGTGTGCGGCCCAGTGGCCGGAAGCATGCGCCGCCTCAAAGAAGGGATGCTCCACCACCTACCACCACCGCCTTGCATAACTTCAACCACCGTTCCCACGCCGTCCCGTCAGTCATCAGTCTCCACGTCGCCCGTTAAAGGCCTCGCGGCTTGCCGGAAGCGGGATGTCCTTCAGTGCCCACTTGCCCACGGTCGTGGACCTCCTTCGTGCTTGGGCTCCCAAGTCTAATCGGGACGTATCGATGCATCAACCAAAACAGATCGGCTGATCATTGTTTTTTCTTTACAGAGGGGACGGTCTGTTCCATCTCATTCGTCCACGACGTCCTCGTAAGGAAGATCTCCCTTTTCCCGCCCGTCACTCGTCGCGCGCCATCTTCATGCTCTTGCGTACGTCGGCGCCTGCGATGCTACGCTGTCCGGACTCCGAAGCGTCAATCAGGCCTATGGGATTGCACCCATCCCTGCCTTGCGGCCCACCCAAGTGGTGCCTCAGGTTTGGAGTCGTGGCGTATCAACTACCATCTGATATCACCGGGCAGGCGTTTTGATTTGAGAGATGCCGATCAAGAGGACGACAACGAACGGTTGATTTACGCAATCGATCTGTCGATTCCAAGGGGGAGTGTCGAGCTGGGCCATGTTATGCGGAAGCCTATTCTGCAGGCGGCTCTCTCATAAGAGCCACTCCATGAGAGCCGGTCCCATGAGATGTTTCTCTGCCGTCCAAGTGAACAGCAGGTGCTTGTCATCTTTGTCCTCCACGCGAACAGTTTGCGGTATTTCGATGTCCTCGAGGAGTTCAGAGCCTCCCATGCTTTGACAGTGGACCGCGAGCGGACAGCTTGCGTCTCTATCCCCAAACTGACACCCCGCCTAGTTCCCCTATGCCCTCGAGGCCCTCCCCTTAACCCTGGAGACACAATGGAATAGGCCATCTTTCGCTCCCTATAAGGAGGCCTTCCCGCCGGAGTACCGGACCTCCCCTGCCGCGCTCCGGGCGCACGTCGCGGACTTGATGAGCCGGGACGTCAAGATCGCCTACCTCAAGAACTTGCAGGGCTACCTGTGGGAGAATGGCTACGCGAGCGGCGCTCTCAAGGCGCCGTTGTTCGCGGACGTGCCGCCCAGGGTCCAGGCGTGGAAGGCCAAGGGGATCGAGATCATGATCTACTCGTCGGGGTCAGTGCCTGCGCAGAAGCTGCTATTCAGGCACACCGACGCTACAGGGTACGGAGACAAGGGAGACCTAACGCCCATGATCGCCGACTACTTCGACACCGTGAATGCGGGCCTGAAGACGGAGGTGGAGAGCTATCAGAGGATCGCCGGGAAATATGACAGGTTTTCTGCGGGAGAGTGGTTGTTTCTGAGTGACAACGTCAGGGAGGTCGAGGCGGCTAAGGCGGCTGGAATGAGGAGCTTTGTGGTGCAGAGGCCGGGGAATGCTGATCTGCCTGAGGGCACGGAGGAGAGGCATAGGGTTATACGTAGCTTTGATGAGATTGCCCTATAGGTGGGCCGATAAGCTTTGATCGTGGGGATTGCCTTTGGCACCCGAGCTGAGCCTTGCATCCCCAACGAGCGAGCGTTCGGAGAAGTCAGTTATCAACGTCACTGGCCAGATTCGTGGATTTATTCACACCTGGAGAGATCGCAACGTGTGAATTCGATTGTGAGATTTCCACCTCGCCCTCAGGCCCCTTGGATTCGGGCCCCCTAGCCCGTCCGGTTCCCGCGTGACTAAGCATCGCTCGTACACATCAACGTACCTCGGCTCGAATTAAACAACCTCAACTCCTCAACATGTATGTGACACCTTCAAGATGGCAAGTCCGAAGTTCAACAAAAACACGACGGGCACAGAGGTCGCTGAGACCTTCAAGGACCAAATCCGGGGGACGACAGGTGAGTCGCAATTCCGTCAACACTGCCGGGCATCGTCCCCAGCCCACGACTACACGAGGAGAGATCGCCGGTCAGCTGTACAATTTGACTGGAATTCAATTCGTCAACCGCTTCTCATGTCCCCTCTTCGCCTGCAAATGGGCACGGACGACCGTGGATCATCGGCAGATGTGAACCCGACTATACAGCCGTACCCCGAGAGAAGGCTGACCCAGGGTGTTCGAGTGCAGTCCTCGTGACCGGCACGTCCCCTGGATCCATTGGCGAGGCCACGGCCCTCGCTATAGCGCGCCAGCAGCCCGCGCTACTGATCTTGGCCGCGCGCACACCGGCGAAGGTCGACGCTGTTGCTGTTAGCTGCCGCGAGGTAGCAGCCAATAGTGCTAATACTGTAAGTAGCTGGTTCATGTACTCATGCTTAGACCGGCCTAGAGGCGTGGTGCCCCTGCCTAGAGTCCAGCTGTTCTGACTACTGCGTCGATGTCCACAGAAGATTTCGGCTCAAGGGAACGGTGCAGGCACAGTGGTGAAGACCGTCCAGGTCGATTTCCTTTCACTCGCGTCCGTACGGTCTGCAGCGAACCAGATAGCCGCTCTTACAGACCGTCTGGACGTCCTCATCAACAATGCTGGGATCAGCACCGCTATTCTGCGGTTCTCGCGCGAAGGAATCGAATCTCACTTCGCAACGAATCACCTCGGCCCATTCCTTCTCACCAAGCTCCTCCTCCCAGTAGTACTGCGCGCCGGTCCTGGCGCCCGCGTAATCAACGTGTCTAGTAACGCGCACTGGATCTCGCCCGTGCGCTTCAGCGACATCAACTTCGAAAATGAGATTGACGGGCCTAAGAAGGGGAAAATAGACCTTCCCCTGGACGAGAGACCACATCCGAAGAATCCTAGTTGGACCAGGGCCCGTACGGCGGAGGGTTTCCCTGGAACGGTTGCATACGGCCATAGCAAAACTGCGAACATCCTTTTTACCGTCGCACTGAAGCGTCGTTTGGCAGGCCAAGGAATTGAAGTTCTGGCATTGCATCCTGGAGGTGAGCTGATTGTTTGCTTCGCGTTGGATCACCCTTCTAAGTTAAGACTTCTGTCTCATGACCCTTGGAGAGACCACATTGTACCGCCTATATTTTGGGGAAGGGATGGCAAGGTCCTGAAGCTTAAGACCCTCTCAAGACGGCATGCTCCAGCATCGCTGCGGAGGATAGTGCATCAACGGCGGGACGCCTCAAGCTTGACCATCTGATCTCGCCGCTAATGTTTCTCCACCAACTTAGAAATCCCTTCGAACTTGGGCAATGAACTCTCCCCGGAGTTCAAACAAGAGATACGTAGCTGGCCGGCTGATCGATGGAAGACTCTAGACCAGGGCTGCGCGACAACTCTCGTTGCTGTGTTCCACCCCGAGCTCTCTGGTAAGTGGTGATTTATGATAGCCAAGTTGCCTTCATCCATGGTATTATATTCTCACATGAGTCAGGGACCCAACATGTCTACCTAGAGGATTGCCAGGTCGCCCGTCCTGCTCGTTGGGCCGTCGACCCAGAGAAGGCGGAACGACTCTGGCGGTTGAGCGAGCAGTTGGTGGAGGACTCGTCGACACCGTTGGGAAGTAAACTGTAGTGGAAAGTCTGGCCGTCGAAATTCATGGTGGAAGCATGGCATTGCGACTCCAGTCCACTCTAGCTTTGCTGTAGCAATTGCTTCCATCGATGCAATTATTCACCCGCATGGTCGGAGCCTTTTTGACGGGCCAAGCAGATGTTGAGAAGTTACGCAACTCTCAAGAGCAATGCTAGCAATTCACTGTGCAGTTTGGATAATAGACCATGTTATCTCCCCGGCGTAAAGGTTGCCTTGCTTCCATGCGTTGCGAGTCAACCTGTAGAAACCTAGAGCCCGAGCATGTGCTAAACCAATCGTTGCTGGGCAATGAACCGCAGATCTCGGTTTCACCCCACGGGCGTTGGTGTTTTGAGAACAATGGCAAAGTTATTTCTTGATGCGCCCGAGCGCAGCTCTCGCTTTGCAAACGTCATGCCTGAACCAAGAAGAGGGGGTTTCTCGGTAGTTCGCTTGAACAAATAGTAGACGAGCTTCAGGGTCGTCTTGGACCTGATCATTTCGTATCCTAGGGACGCCAAGATAGCATTGAGCTTGTCCTCGTCCAGATAACGAGAATTGGTGACGCACGGTGCGGGTAAGACGAGGAATAGGCTGGGGAAGAACAGTCTCAGTTCTGCCTTCGTCCCATCTCTGAGGCAAGCTGAACTGCGCAGGAAATCCAACGTGCGGAGAAGCATGTCACCTCTACCTTTCGGTTCCGGGACAAAGTTGAGCACAAGCGACAGGCTGATGATGTCAAATCTCTCGGCATCGTCCTTGGGTAAAGGCCGGTTCATGAAGTCCTGCTGGAGGATGCCCTCGCCTTGGCTATTCAAGTCGATGCGTTCGATATAGAAGTAGCCGCTGCGGGAGCAGGCGTTGTTGGTACTGAGCGCTCCGATCTCCAGCATCCGCAGACTTTGTGATTGTTGGGCCGTGCTCTGGGCCATGAAGCCGGACTCGATGTCGTTGAGCCATTCCATCAGGACCTTCGAGCTGTCACCGCCCCGGTCGTTCCTCTGGCCTTGAAGGCTTGCCTGTTGGTATCTCTCGAGACCACCAAGCGAAGCAATCTCTGCTGCTATCTTGGCTTCAGTCGCTTTGTCGCCAATCTGAGCGGCCTGCCTTTTACGTTTCTCCAAGTGGTGAATGTTGTTGATAAGCATCCTGGTAGCTTGCCTCGAAATCGATTTTGGTTTCTGAATGATGGGCGGGCGACCGGCCGCCAATCTGAGCTTGGGCTTCTTTTTCTTGGTGGCTCCCATATTGAGGCTTATCGTTGAAAGTCAAATCTGTTGTTGGCAAGGGTTGCTGTCTATGAAGTGAAGGAGGTTAAGCAGCGCTTATGTAAGGTGCTGAGCTAAGCTTTACCCCGTTCGAGGCACGTGCCAGGCTAACTCAATTGGGGGTAACCAGCCAAAAAATTGATGGTGGGACTTCGAAAATCTAGCATCTTTCTCGTGGTTATCTTTCCTACCACAACCACCCAGCTCAAACGACAACCCCGAATTCAACGACGCACCCCCATCACTCGCAGAGAATTCGAGATGGCTCCTCCCAAGACAGGTTCGACACCCTGATTCGATTCTCCCACTCGAGAGATCGAGCTCGAAAAAGATGAAGTTGCGCACGCTTCCAACCAACCTGAGGGCCAGGCCGGGGTCGACCGTTTATCGCCTGCCCTAGGGCAGAGACGCAGATTAACATGACCTCGACCGCCCACAAATCCAGGCAATGATGCGATGCGTTCCAGCAGCAGCAGATTTTGCGAGTTCTTTCACCGCAGAAAGGGCGATTGCTGATGCGCCATGTTGTGATCAGGTACCAAGGGCAAGGCCGGCTCCAAGAAGGCCAAGGATGCCGCCAAGGCTGCTCTTAAGGGTGTAAGTAATTGCCGATGCAAGCGCATGTCGTGACGGCCATCATTTCTCTACTATCGAAGCTTGATAACTGATTCATCTCCCTCCGCCAGGTTCACTCCCACAAGAAGGCCAAGGTCAGGACCTCGACCTCTTTCCGCCGCCCCAAGACCCTCGTCCTGGCTCGCGACCCCAAGTACCCCCGCAAGGCCATCCACCACGAGCCCCGCCTGGACGAGCACAAGATCATCATCCACCCTCTCAACACTGAGAGCGCCATGAAGAAGATCGAGGAGAACAATACCCTGGTCT
Source organism: Endothia cerciana (assembly GCA_026119935.1). Classification (NCBI taxonomy): domain Eukaryota; kingdom Fungi; phylum Ascomycota; class Sordariomycetes; order Diaporthales; family Cryphonectriaceae; genus Endothia; species Endothia cerciana. Next base: position 97,957 of record JALRMH010000046.1, on the reverse strand, counting down.
TCATCGTCGACGTGAAGGCCAACAAGGCTCAGATCAAGGCGGCTCTGAAGAAGCTGTACGACATTGACACCGTCAAGATCAACACCCTGATCCGGTATGTCGCCCTGTTCCTCACACTTGCGAAGATTAGCTCAATCGCTGACCTCCACGATAGCCCTGACGGCTCCAAGAAGGCCTACGCCCGCCTGACCCCTGACGTTGATGCTCTTGACATTGCTGCCACCAAGCTGGCTCTCGTCTAAGTGCTCTCATGGGAGTTGATGGATATTTGGCAAAAATTCTGGGAGGTTACGGACACAAAAGGGAACGAATGAAATTCGGGCATTCAAACGGCGTCATACAGGATTTCGAGGGGCTCTTGATACCAATGGAATGAATTGACAAGTCCTCATCCTGCCTCCATACATTGCGTCTCTCTGTGTGATCCGCCCATGCCCATACATATCAAGAGAAGAATTATATCGGAGTTACGAGCATACAATCGTAATGTGCCAAGATGCGTCGCGTATATGATACATGCTGTGACAATCGCAGCAGTCTTTGTTTGTCTGGCCGCGGCATGCCGCCGGACCCTTCGGAATGACTCTGTCGCACGGGACGTGCCCGTCTTTAACCGTCCGAGTCCGTGTGTGTCTTCTCTCAACCAAGTCGCCCGGCCTCCATGCCTCGTCTCGTCCCTATGCTCCATTCAGCCCTGGCGCATACCCTGCAGGTGCTTGACAGCAAGCACACTCGCGTCCATGAACCGGTCGACACAGTTGGCCAAGCACGCCTGCTCGCCCCCATCCAGCGTCTTGCTCTTGATCGATCCCGAGATGCACTTCTTGAAACACATCTCTGTCAGGTCATGCGACCCTATATCTTCGTCAGCGCCAGGCAAGTAATGGAGGGGCACCGGTAGGTCGCGTTGGCGTACGTTGCTGGATCTGAGCCTTCTGCTGCTCGTTGTTGATGAACTGCCGCAGCTCCTGCTTGTCCTTGGCGCTGAGCCGGTCGAGGTCGGTCTGGTCGAACGAGGAGTAGTCCATGGTTCCTCTTCAGGGGAAGGGAAAGGGGCGTGTGTCGGAGGAGTCGAGCTGCGCGAGAGGACCGAGGAGTTAGGAGGTAGGTTTGCAGGCCTTGGGTGCGCGAGGTCGGTGACGCTAAGAATCTTTTGAATCTGGCCGCCCGAACCAATGGCATTCATTCCCTGTCGAGCAACAGGCCCCTGCCAAATCACCTCCAGACCTTCAATTGGGCTCGCGATGGCATTTGGTTTCTGCAATATATTATTATATCATTTACGGTGAAAAGTCTTGTCAATCATTTCAAGCCTCATGATTCGTTTCCTGGACAGATGATTATGCCATTTAATAATATGCTCTGCACTGTTAACTTCACTAAGGTTATTAAATCCCCCCCCTAGCAGCAGTTGCCCTCATTGTACATATGCTTCATCAGTACTCAACCCAATTGTTAATGATTTCGCTGTGCAACATGTTCTACTGATTTTCAATCCAATATTTGAGAGAGTATTCCTAAAATCCAAGAAATCTGTCGTAATATATGAGCTAGTATAACTGCAAGTGTAAAAACTCGAATCATTAGCACTATCTACTCAGGTGATCATTCACCATACCGAATCCTTTTGGGGGACGGGGGGGGGGCTTATCTTAGCTACCAGGCACCAGTCAGTATATGCTTGGAGTGGACGCCTGGACTTTTCAGACTAACCAGATCGTACAGACTGAGGACAAAAATTGAGAAGAATTTAAAGATTATAAAACCTGTCGTCAAGCGGAGGGCTGGGTGTTGGGGCTTTGCTTACGGCTTTTTGCTACACTTGCTATAGTACCTGCTTGCTGCTTTTGCAGATTTTCTCCTGTACACTTACAGCACGCCACAAGGCTGCGCTGTGAACGTCGTTATTTGTCGCAACCAGTGAGCTGTTTCTTGATTTTGCCCTGGAGTTGAAACACCCGAGCCTACGAGATACCACCCTGTTTTCAGGGCAGATCCCCGGAATAATTTTCTCGTATGGCCTTGCTCGCCGTGTCCGTTCGTATGGTTCTGTTGGACGTTTTATTTTAGAGAGATTGCTCCGTTCGCTCGTGGTATTTTCATAAGGAGTTACCTTGCACTTTGTTTATCTTGTTAGCTTGCGTGGTATTGAAATTACGCCGCTTATACGACTAGGCTGACGGGTTGAGTGAATGGCTGCGAAATGAGATTGAAGTAGTAGTAGGGCCCGGATGGGCACCGCGGATGCTGGGACGGCGCACTAATACGACGTGTCCTGTTGCCAGCCAGAATGTGGGTGCCATACATCTTCTCGTTTCTTATGGGGTAGTTGAGGTAGACAGCGTGTGGTGATTCCTAAGAGTCTCGCGAATGCTTACTATCTAGGCAGTAGATGCTGGTTTTTTCAAAGTGTTCATCGAGTCTGTCCGATGAAGAAGTGATGCTTTCTCTCCTCCAAGTTCCGGTCCACAAAGAGCGTTGATTACACTGCTGGCTCATTTCACGGTCTTTGCTCGATTTACTAATCGAGTCCGCGCATTTTCACTAACGAGATGCCCTTGTCAGATCGTGTCTAGCTCCTATAGTTCTCAGTCGTCACAAATACTCAGGTCCTAGAATGTCTCCCCGTGCTTGTTTGGACTCGCGTCAATAAGATGCGCGAGGAACCTGAAGGGGCGGTCGCTCCTTAAGACGTGCGGATGGATGTCCTCATTCGGGCTTCGACCAGCTTTCTCATCCCCAACCTGCCCCATATAGACGTAGCAGTGTGCTCGATACCGAAACCACGCCCACCAGCCGACGACAACCACAAAAGTAGCCGGAATCATGGCTGCCGGAAGGATCCATGCCAGTCGGGATACGTCGAGTGATGCTTCCCTGTAGGAGAAGAAATCCGTGCTGAGCACAGACTACGATCCATAGATGGTCATGTCAATCTTATGATCACCATCGGTCTTCGCCGTCTGGGGGAGTGGACTTACGCAAATGAAGGTTCCCGGGAGAAAGATGGCAGTGATGAGAGCCAGAGTGGACATGGAGATGCTGTCCATCTGTGTATCCAAGCTTATCTTCTGCGCTGCCAAGTGATGCATCTGTCCAAGTGTCAACGCCTAGGCAGCCCACAGTCCACACATAAAGTGTCTATGCGGGGAGCACCAACCAGGTTGATGCGGTTGTTGGTTCTCTCCAGGTAGGTCGATACCCATCTCGACCAGAAGTCGCACGAGTCACCCAGTGTAATCAAGGCTCTGGCAGCGTGGGGGCTGTTGAGCAGGCTATTGCGCTCTTCTGACAAGAACCGCAGATGGATGATGTGCTGTTTGATGTCGGCCAGATCCTTTCGAAGAGTGTGCCACAGAGTCGCAAGGCGATGGAGGTCTTTTGCTTTTTCGCTGACGCCATAACTATCTCTACCGTATTCCTTAGAAGGTGAGCGTTAGTTGTCCACAAAGCAGAAGTGATTGCCCCCCTCGGGAGGTCGCGAGTACAGGATATGACCAGGAGCTTACGATATTCCGGAGGTTGGTCCGATACTCATCAATGGCAGAACGGTAGCCAGCCAAAACTTCCTCCATGATTAATACATCGATGAAGAGTGCCTGAGTAGCATAACTAGGCCGCTCGGAAATAATCTTGGTTATGCGATCTCGTATTTTATCTGGATGATTGACGCAAATATATGTGAAAGAGTCCGCACCGGCTATTAGCTGGACATAGGACGCTTTAGGGTCTTTCTGCCAGAGCCAGAACCCGTAATGTACAACTGGAAAGTCTCAGACACTTCTGTTGCACGATATGTAAGCTCTGAAGGGCCATACCTTGAGCAGAATTGACCAAGAAAGACTCGGTCGGAAAGACCGTCCAGAAGAAATCACTGGCGCATTCGAGGATGAACCTGGCCGTCACGCCGCACTTCGTTTGTAGTGTTCTAAGTAGGACATGGCTCGTAGGGGCCATCCGGTCTAAGTTGTTGACGAAGCTTGAAATTGACCAACGAGTGAGAAATAATAATAGAGGTTGATTATATAGCCCGAGCAGACGTACAGTATTCTGAATGGCACCTGACTATTGCCACTCCAGGCATCCAGCCATCGCTCCAGCGCTGTGTGGGATGAGAACTCGCGCTCTTCGTCTGATTAGTTTTGCTACCTAGGTATACGTAGAAGAAGACATCGCGATTTGCAAAACTGACGAGTATTTCCCGCCTGATCTCCTACCTCGAGCATACACCCTGCCACGGCGACGCTGTTCTGAGGCCGATCGGTCGACGGTGCCCATTGGGCAATTTGTTCGAGGTACGCACAATCACCCATCGTAGGCATCTTTGCTTCAAATCTGCATAGGTGCAGCAGGGAATATTAAGGAGGTTGGACCTGGACGAGGGTCAGAACCGTGTCCCTGCAAGACCCCTCACTCGTATGCAGGCAGGATTACTCGGGCCATTTCTGGATGTGACATGCATAAGTACCTAAACACAAGTGGGCTGGCGGTACATGGAGGTATCCACCCAACTCCATCTTGATGATGAGAATCCTGACATGCGCCAACAGAATCCGAGCAATAACAACGTGATTTAGAAAGACGATATGAAACAATTCGAGTTACTCTTAGTACTTTCGAATGCAAATAATCTTTGAGAAGCTGTATTCAGGTGAACAAAAAAGACGCCATGGTAGTTCGCGTGATATGTAGCAGGAACCTGCAGCCTTGACGCCAAAGGGGCAGGGTATCACCGTCCACTACAGCTGATGCTCACCCTGAGAGGTGGCTGTTTCCCAGAACCTATACGTAGGTGTTTTGCTCTTAGGAAAGTGAACTTTGAGCATCCAGTGGATATCAACGGTGAAGAGGAGAGAAAGTAGACCGGATTGCAAAGGGCCGGTAAACGTGCAATGCATTTTGTGTGGATTGGCATCCCCTACGTTGAAGATGATAAGGAGAAAGACTCCTTATATCCATGTAAGCTGGATCAGTATATAGGTGAGATAGACCCTCAAGTGGGAACTCTTGTGATAGACTCAGGACCACATGTACTCAGCGTAAAGAGCAGCTTGAAATTGGGCATCTAGTCAACTATCAGCAATAAAGGCACCATTAGCAAGGCTCACGCCATGGCTGACAATAGTGAGCACGGCCCACAGCTATGTGCAGGTGTGGTAGATCACGAAACAACATAAATATCTACCACAGGTGATTAGACCACTGGAGCAGCAATTGCGATTTTCCACATCCAGGCCGTTTCCACAACATGAAGTCATGGCGAGAGGGACAACACGCTGACAGCGTGGTGGCTTTCTTGACTTCCAACGACCAAGCCGAAGTCGTGTCTGGCTGGTTCTGAGTAGTGAAGATTTACATAATGAAGCCTCACAAGACGAGTGTGGTAATGACAAACAGGACGGCTCGCGTCAATGGAACTCATGGACCATGAGCTGGGCTGGGCTCCCTCGAGCATGGCCCATATCGGCTGCAAGCTGTCTTTGTCAGCAGAGCCACAGTACTGCACCAGCCCTGCACCTTACCGGGATCCTTGCCATGCGTCGACCCCACAATCTCGCCTGGACTCCTTACCCACTCATAGCACCTTATTCCGACCTCATCCCTTCCATCTTATCGCCATCAACGACGACTGTACCAGCTACCAGTGCTCTCACGAAACAGAAACCTCATCAGTCCTGTCGCAGACATATTGGACTACTGCAGGAACTCCCCTCGGCAGCTCCACCTCCTAGCTCGCCTCCTTCGCGGCTGTGTCCATCCGAGCTCCAGCCCACGACATCATCCGAGCCGACTGCCCATCCCCGGAATTTCGAATACTTCATCTGAGACCCTCTGCAACCCGCTGCAGAGCGCCCTCCTTCTTCTTAACCACAAAGTAGTCACCTACTTGGCCGTACTTTAGACTTGTCCAGCGTGAGGGTGGTGAGGCCCGGACAAGCACCATGGGTGACGACCGTAAGGGTGAGTAAACGGTAGCGCCGTGTTGGAAGACGGACGACGTCCCACTAACGTGTCTCATCGATCCAGACGATGAGGCCACCATCAAGGTCGCGTCTAAGAAAAAACCCTCGGCAGGCAAAGCCAAGATGGGCGCCTTCAAACTCAAGGACAAATTTCCCAAGATCAAGGAGCCCGGCGACTACGAGAGGGGTCATGTTGTCGAAGGTGCGTGTATGCGAGCAGCCTCCCCCCCTCCCCATCCCGTCCATTACACGGTCGCTGATAGCTGGTCTGGACAGACCAGAAGAAGGCAAAGGCCGGTGCTGCCGCGAATCGCGCCCCATCGCCCGGCACTGCTGTCAACCACCTCGACGACCTTCCACACGAGACCTTCATCAAAGGCATACCAATGCTCGACAGCCCGGCCCTCACCTCTTGCAAGTGGTGCAAGAAGAGCATCCTGATGACGACCGCAGTGGAGCACATCAACGGGTGTCTGAAGATCAAGAAGGAGAAGGCCAACCGCAAGAAGGCTGCTCGGGAAGCCCGCGAGCGCGCCAAGGAGCAGGCCGCGCGAGAGGAGCGAGAGCGCCGCGCAGAAGAAGAGGGTATCGCTCTGGGCGGCGACGCCCACAGCGGCGATGACGACGAAGACGAAAAGGGCACCGGGGGCAAGTCTACCAAGAAGGTTGCTGGCAAGAAGGCTGGAGACGGAGACCTCAAGGGCAAGAAGAGGAAGGCCGACGGAGAGCCAGATAAAGGTCCGAAGCAGAAGAAAAAGAAGGACGAACCAAAGCCCAAGACGAAGCCAAAGGGTGAGTTCTTCGCAAACACAATTTCTGTTGTAGAGGCGCCCGGTCTCCTTTCCATCTTCCTGATCCCTGTCGACGCCACAACCCTACTTGGATTCATGGTTGAGGCGGAAGTCTCAGGACCCTAAACAGCTTCCCTTGCGGCGGGCCCATCTCCCTTACCCCCATCCTCACCCTCTACCAGAATCCTTTTCTACCATGAGCCGTCACTCACCCCTACCCGAAATACCCCCCCCCCCCCGGGTCCTCCGGCTAACCTCAGGTAATGTGCAGGTCCCGTCGATGTTGAGCGACAATGCGGCGTTCTTCTGCCCAACGGGCAGCCCTGCGCCAGATCTCTAACGTGCAAATCTCACAGCATGGGAGCCAAGCGAGCTGTCGCCGGACGATCTCTCCCATACGACATGCTGCTGGCTGCGTACCAGAAGAAGAATCAGGCTCGTCAGCAGAGTAAGTCATGTTCTCTGCTATTGCAAGTGTCCGTGCTTTAACACTCAGCCCGCAGAGGCCGCTCTGGACGCCAGCGCTCCCATCGAGGAGGACGACGATCTCAACGCCGGCCCGGTCGACTCCGACGAGGAGTACAATGCCGTCATGAGCTCCCTCAGGAAGTGGAACCCCCAGCCCGTCGTGCCGCAGCCTCAGCTCAATTTTCTCAAGCGCGAGACCCAGCTTGTCCGCCTGCGCCACGCGATCGATGCCGCCACAGACAACGGCCGCAAGAACATTTTCAAGGTCAGGGGCTACGGCGCTCAACGTCTGCCTCCCGGTCATCCCGGCCACCGCCCTCCCGTTCCTCTTCTCCCGGGTATGGACGCGCCCGGCGAGGAGGAGGATGTGTCGATGATGGGAGCTGGCATGCCTGGTAGCGCTCGATCGGGTAGTTTCGCGGCGTCCATGTCGCAGCAAAGGCAGGTGTCTGTCGGTGGCCCAGCTTAGGAGGCTCAGGCCCGGGATGACTTCGAGTGTGCACGGCTGTAAAGTACTGTATTTGGGATCGCATGGCGTTGGGGCTCGGAAGGATATGTTACTTCTGATCACGAAGTTGACGAACACGACTGTGTTTTGGGGCATCTCTGGGATAGGATGCTGGAATGAGTACCACGAAAAATGATACCAGGTCACGCACTCATATGCTTTTGACCCTACCTCTCGCCCTGCGAAGAAGCCATCCTCAAGGCATGGTATTACATAGGACAATGAACCCCACAGCAGACGGGCATTCAGACTGGATCTGGAGCAGAGAGCCAAGCGTCGAGAAAGGAGCGGTGTCTCTCTGCCAGATAGCAGCATGCACAGGGGGGTGCGTGGTACTACGGTGTAGCCTGACAGGGGCTCTCCCCCCCTGAGAGTCTGGGGTAGACCCACCTTTGCTGCTGCAGCCGAGGCTCGCGCCGGACAGGATGACGTCGATCGGGAGCGCGCCGGTCTCGTGGAGCGAAACGAGACGAGACGAGACGTCCAGCCATTCTCCCATGGCTTAACCGCTGTCCTGAGAGGTTGACCACATCCAGTAAGCCCACGATCGACCGCCCCGGCTCTTCGGGCTACCCGCCATACACCAACTCACGCGTGCTCCTTCCCCCGTCGCTGCCATTCCTGCGTGCGTGTCTAGCCAGGCTGCTACCGTGGATCTATCTTTCCGGAGCCACGCGCCGGCCTGACTGATTGGGAACACGAGCGATGCCGGCGGACAACTTCCTCCCGGCCATAGGCCACGCCGTGTCCGGCGCGGTGGGGACCGCCATCTCGGCGACGACAACATACCCGCTGGACCTCGTGAACACACGGCTCAAGGTGCAGCGGACCATCGCCCCGCCCGAGCCGTACGGGGGGCTCCTCGACGCCTTCGAGAAGATCCACGGGCGCGAGGGCGGCCTGCGGGCATTCTATGCTGGCCTCGGGTCCGACGTCGCAAAGAGCGCAGCTGTACGGGCACACAACCCCCCCCCCCCCCATTTCCCCGTGGTGCGTGCGATCTAGGGGCAACACTGACACCTCCCCCTCCCCCCTCCACAGGACAGTTTCCTCTTCTTCCTCTTCTACACCTGGTTCCGCTCCCGCCGGTCCCGGGGCAGCAGCCGCCGCCTGCCCGTGTGGGAGGAGCTCGCCGTGGGCGCCGCGGCAGGGGCCTGCGCGCGCTTCTTCACCACGCCAATCGGCAACGTCGTGACGCGGAAGCAGACCGCCTCGCTCATCACGGACGACGTCAGTGGCGGCGGCCAGAGCTCCGCGGACGCCTCGTTCGGGGAGGTGCTGCACGTCATCCGGGCCGAGAAGGGCTTCACGGGCCTGTGGTCCGGGTACAGCGCAACCCTGGTGCTGACGCTGAACCCGAGCATCACGTTCTACCTGCAGCACGCGCTGAAGAAGGCGCTCGTGGACAGGGGGCGCGGGGGCGAGGGCGGCGGCATGGTGTTCCTGGTCGCGGCGCTGAGTAAGGTCGTCGCCACGGCGGTGACATATCCGTTCAACATCGCCAAGGCGAGGGTGCAGGTCTCCGCGCCGGAGAGTCCGGGGCCGCAGCCGCCGTTAGGGGTTGCCAGGGACGATATGCCGCCGGGCGCGGAGCGGAATGCTGGGGCGCCGGCACGAGAACACAGCCCGGCGGAGTCCATCAGCCGACGCCTGCACCATCTGCGCGAGAAGAACATATTCGCGACGATCATGAGGATAGGGAAGACCGAGGGCATCTCGGCCCTGTACGATGGCCTCTCGGGCGAGTTGCTGAAGGCGTTCTTCAACCACGGGACGACCATGTTGTCCAAAGACATTATTCACGGCTTAATTGTCCGGCTGTACTTCTTCATCTTGGCATTCGTCCGGAGATCACCGGCCGCGCAGGCCTTGCTTTCGAGGATGTCAGGCAGGAAAATAGAAGTCCCACCCAGAGGCCAGATTGCCGGAAAGTATGGGGGGGTGAGGAACAGGCTGATGAGTGGAGCTCTCATCGTGAGTCTCGTGGAGTGGGCTCAAGAGAGAAGGATTATGACCAAATAGCAAACAGGCTGCCAGAGTTAGACAACCACCGCCCCCCGTCCCCCGCCCCCCAAAAATAAGGTCTGGGACATGCGATGTCCAACTGCTTCTCCAATGGTGACCGGACTCTCTTCTGCTATCGATCTATGTCAGCACTGAAAGGCCGTCCCCGACTTCTTCACCTCGTTCACCCCGCCAGCCGAGAATCCTGTGCCATCACTCTTCAACTCAACGACGCCCGGTCGTATCTTCTCCTTGTCCTTCCTGCCACTGCTCTTCTTCGGTGCCCGCTCCGTGACGTCCGCATCGCAGGTATAGCACCGCACCGTATCCGGACCGTCCGCATCGTCGGGGTGAGCGTGAGAATCCACATGTCCCGACGGCTTCATGAACTGGCCCGCGCAGGCCTTGCAGAGCACGTGCCCACAGGGCTTGGCAAGCATCGCCCTGGACGCGTTCGTCAGGGCCTTTTTACAGCTGGGACATATCCTCGTCTTCGCCTTGGTGTCCTCGGATACCTCCTCGGCGAAGTTGATCGTCACCAGCGTGTGCAGGGAGTACGTGTGAGGGCTCTGCTCCTGTGATGACGGGCAGACGGGTGACGTCTTGGCTTTCTTCTTGACCTCGTGCAGCTTGTCTTTCGTGTTCGAAGTCGGGACCACCGAGGGCACCCAGAAAGACGGCAGGGAGGGTTTCGAGTTCTGCAGTGTTCAGTCAGAAACCGGTCCGGCCCGGAACACCGCGCACGGGGAACCACCCACCTTCTCATCCTCGATTGCCTTTCGTGCCTTGGCGCGGTCATCCTTAGCATGCCGCGCGACCTCGTCCTCGTCGAGCGCAAATTTGCGCTTCTCGCCCCTCCTCGCCCCTCCCGCCTCGCCGTCCGCCGGGGCAAGCCCCGCCCTCGCGCCGCCGGCGTCAAGGCCGGCCTGCAGGAGCTCGAACTCCCTCACGGCCCTCGCCTGGGCCTCCTCGTCCTCCCTCGCCCTCGCCCCCGCGGCCTCCTCCTCCTCCTGCTCCCGAAGCCTCTCCGACCGCCTGATCTCCTTCTTCTGCGCGAGGATGTTGCTCAGGGCGCACTCGCGGCAGAAGATGTCGCCCAGCGCGCACGCGACGGGGTCGAGGGCGGCCTCGAGGCACAGCGAGCACGAGCCGAACGGCAGGAAGGAGTCGCGGTTCAGGCGGGCGGACGAGGAGGCCCAGGCGGACTTGGCCATCGCCCGCTCGTGCGAGGTGAAGACGGGCCGGGAGGTGTTCCTTTTGCCTGGGTTGTTAGATGGTTGCGTTTTCACCGGGCGGGAGAGGGGGGGCCCGAGGAATTGGGGATTTGGAACGTACTGTGCGACATGGTGCCCGGATTTTTGGCGATTTCTCGGGGAGGGACAAACCAGATGAGATCTCAGACGGGTTTGCAGCCTTGTTGGGTCGAGTTGGGTGGTGTTGTCGTCTGCGACGTTCAAGTTGTAGTTGGAGGTCGACGGTAACGTTAGATGGCGGAGACAAGTCGGTATTACATAAGCAACTTTATTCTAACAACGACGCGTCGCACCGCGTCTGCTGCACTTGAAGCCAACTTCAGCCTCGACACCACAAGACTGCATATGCGGACGCACACAGCACAGAACCACCAGCCGAATGGACATGTAGCACCGCCACTCGAGCCCGCACATCACCGGGGAGAACGGTTTCATCACGATGGCGGGCGAGGCCCAATCCTCGCAGCCACAACCCAACAACAATGCCTCCTCTCCCGACGAGAGCGCAGATACACAACAGCAGGAGCACACCCCACAACCACAGCCGGCCCCGACCTCCTCCTCCTCCTCCTCCTCCTCCTCCTCGTCGGGACAGCTGGACCCCCCGGGCCCCACAGCCGCAGCGCCCCTGCCGGCCTCCCCGCCGCTCCCGGCGCGCCACACGGCGGCGACCCCGGGCCCCCGCGCGCAGCGGCTGCAGGAGTCCTTCGACGCGGCGCTCACGCGGACCCTCGCCAGGATCTCCCCGGATAACTTCGGGTCCTGCTACCCGACCGTCGCGTCGCGGGCGCCGCACGTCCTGCGGCAGGTCCAGCGCGGCATGGTCGACCGCCTGGGCCAGCTGTGCGCCGCCGAGTTCGCCAAGATCCTGGAGCGCTACGCCGTCGTGCCGCGGCTGAACGAGCTCGAGGGCCTGGCCAGCGACGCGGAGCTGCGGCGGCGGCGGGCGGCGGCGGCGGCGGCGGCGTCGTCGCCGCCCGCCGGCAAGGGGAAGAAGAAGGAGGGCGGGGAGGGGGACGGGCAGGGCCCCGCCCCGCCGCACCTACTCCCGGCCGAGGCGGTGCTGGCCGCGCACCTCGCGCCGCACCTCGCGAGCCAGCAGAGCCAGATGAACGCGCGGCTGCAGAACACGCAGGCCGCGAATGTCGTGCTGTGGGAGGAGGTCCAGGCGCAGAGGGCCGAGATCGAGGGCCTGTTGGCGTCGCTGGAGGCGGCACTGGCGGACGTCGATGGCGCGGCGGCCTTGATGGAGGGCGTGCCGGCCGAGGCGCTGGCGACGGAGAGTCGGGCCTTGGAGGCGGAGATGGCCGACGTGTGAGGAGGGGTTCGTGAGTGGGCGGGGCGGGTTGTCTCGGGAGGAACACCCAGGGACGCTCGCTACAATTCTGTCTGCTGAATGGGTACGGCGTGCTAGCGCTCGACTCCAGTGTTGTATTTACATGGTGGGAGGGATACGCTGTCTGCACGACAGCACGAACAAACCTGCGAGGCTGGGACGGCCCATGAGCATCATGACTACGACGAGGATACCAGGCGTTGGGGGGGGGGGGGGCATTCACTTCGGTCCTGCGAGGGCCAATATGGGTTTTGAAGCCGGGCAAAGATGACGGTACCTATTTTCAGGACAGCCCTATGTACATGATACCACCTCTCTCTGTCCGTGGTTGCTTTCATCAGCCCGTCGATGCGCAAGAAACCTGAAAATGCTGGCTGTCTTCGGTTGAAACCGCCGTCGCCGCTCTTGCATCCCCCATGCGTTCTTTCCATCCTTCGACATGCTAAGAGGTATATTCGTAGAAGAGCAATGCAGTCCTCACCCCGTTGAACGCCGGACCACAAGGGCCAAATGCAGACTATGCAACCATTTTCGCTGCCAATGACCCCACGTGATGCTTTCCACAGAATGAGATCGGAGATGGGTATGATGTGATGAAATGACGAGAGTGAGATTTGCATGGGGAGGTGGTGTGAGGTAGATAAGAGGTTGGGTGAAAGGGGGTGGGGGGGGGGGGGGAATCAGCGTCATATACGCCGGTTGTCAGCGTGTATGACCTGCCACGGACCCCAGTATTCGGGCTCGCCATACGACGGCGGTTGGACCCGTGACATCTGGCCCGTGGACCAGTCGATGTGCCATCTCTGACCCTTGAAGATGACAAAGTTGGACTTTCGTGGGCTCTTGAACAGCAGCACCGCATAGCACAGCTTAGCATAGACCATGTCGTGCGTGGTGGACCACAGGTGCCGTGGTCTCCACTTGCCCGTTCCCGGCTCCACGTCTTCATTAATCGGGGACGACGTCGAGAACCGGTTCACCGATGGTTCGTGGTGTGATGTCTGGAAGTTGCTTGAGGAATGTGTGGCTGGCGATCCATCAAAGATACCAGGTCCGTGGTGGGTGATGTCCACGCCCATCTGCGCATCGACCGATAAGTCTTCCGAGTCGAGAGGCGACATCGGCACAGGTCCGAAAGAGTCCCATATCTCCCCGCCGCCGGTGCCCTGTGCGCCAAATTGGCCGCGAAGCCACCGTAGTCTCTGTATGCGCGGTATGCTCTGATCCCGTGGGAAGTCACGCTCGTCGATCGGGATTGCCACGTCTATGGCGGCGAAGAGGCACTCCAGCCACCTGACGAAGGTGACCAGCTCCACACAAGAGATGAGGAACTGGTCGGTCTCCGCCCTGATGCGGATAACGTAACGGCGTCTGCGACTCTGATATCAGCTTCTCTGCAGCGTTGGAAGAGTAGAGGCCCGGGACCGAGGGCGGGAAGGCAGGCCAAGGCGGGGGGGAAGATGCGACCCACTTGTGATAGTCAGCCGCTATACCCACGTCGGCGTGCTGCAGGCTGTAGCTGCGCTCCAGTGATCCCTTCTTCAACCACGAGGGATTGTCCGGCTTCACGTCCGGACCGTGCATCCTGTTCTTGCCCCAGCCGAAATCCTTCTTCTTGGCCGAGTAGATGTGCAGCGCTGTCCCGTGCAGCACGACGAACATGGTGCGCCAGTTCCTGTACTCGGCCCTCTTGACGGCGTCCTCGATCTCCATCTTCATCTGAAAGACGTTCTCCATATGGACGTCGCAGTAGTAACCGGGCAGGTTCTCCTGGTCCGTCAACACGCTCTCGTCCATGACGGCCTCCTTGCCCTTCCGCGACGGCCCCTCGTAGGCCCCGTGCGTGGCGACGTGGTAGGCAGGCGGCATGGGCGGCTGTGCGAAGGTCATGACCTGCTCGTAGAAGTAATCCTCCTCCATGGACAGCCGGCGGGCCGGCCGGTTGTCGATGGGCGCCAGCTCCAACGCATGATTGAAGACGTCGAAAGCGGCGGAGGAACTCTCTTCAGAGTCACTGAATTCCATCGCCGGTGGAGAGGCCACTAGCAATGACATGCCCGCGCAGCCGGTCTGGATGATTCACTCGTCCGCCGCGAGCCCTAGTTCTGCAGGATGGGCGCCTCCCCCTCCTGGTTGGGTTTCTTGATTTGTTCCTCCTTGCCCCGTGAAGCGCCAATCCACCATCATCAACCACCTCATGCGAGGATGAGGAGACGCTGTCAGGTTCCTGCCTCCTCGGTTCCCCCCCTCCGCTGGCCAGACCCTGAGACGTGAAGGTATGTCTTTCTCCTCCCGTCTTTAGGTCCCGCCCGCCGTCGTGGGAACTAAAGACGCCAACGCTAGGTCCACTTTCGAAACCAGAGGCCCTTCCACAACATGTGGCCGATGGAATCTCTATGGGCCGGTTCCGATCCCGTCGGGTGAGCCCCGGAGAGGGATGATCGAGGGGCCGGCCAGCCTGGGGCGTGTGGTCACCTCAAGTAGGTACGAGAGACGGCATCCAAAGGGCTGATCACAGCAGGGCGGAGCGGGGCCACGCCGTGAGAGGGCCACCCAGGTCGATATAGCCTAGCCGCAGCGCAGGGCAGTACAGGGCAAGGGCAAGGGCAAGGGTGAGGGTGAGGGTGAGGGTGAGGCTCTCGTGACAGAACAGAAGAGGGGAGAGTTCTCTGCAGAGCCGAGCCTGGAGGAGACGGCGAGGGAGGTGAGACGAGATAGATGCAGTTGGTGGGTTGGAGTTGGAGATGAGGATGAGGGAGAGGGGAGACGGGAATGGGGCGGCACGGCTTAGGGTCCTGCAGAGAAGGAAAGGGTAGAAGTCTGGAAGGCGGGCTACTGCAAAGAGGACAGGCCCAGGGCCCTGGACCCCCTGTCGCCCTGCGAGCAGGCTCCTGTCGCTCCTCTGCCCCGTTCGAGCTTAGGGCCTCGCAGTACTGGTCCTCTCCGGAAGGTCGGCGGTACCCTTCTGGAAGTCGCAGCAGAACATGCTACCACATAGCATTTGTGCGGTGGGGCGAGCCCAGCGAGCACCGCAGCTCGTCATGTTGATCACTTCATGCCCCCCCCCCCCGGTACCCCATTATATGCTTAAGTATTATCCCCGTCGCGATACGCGTACGGGAATACGAGGTCGAGGGCTGGCACGGGGGAGGGGGGGGGGACCTGGGCATGATGAGCAGCGAAGCGCAGACCAACAACACCAGAGAGAGAGAGAGAGAGAGAGAGAGACCGCCGGCGAGCCCACCACGGCGTCAGCAGAGGGCATCATCCCTCCCTCCCTCTCCTCCTGCGCCTGCGCACTGCCTTCCTCATTGTGGAAGCCCACAAGGCCGGCTGCTCACCCGCCATACGTCTGTGTGAGCTCCCATGGCGGACAATGCGACACGAACAAGAGACCGAACGAGGCGACCCTCCCAGTACGGTCTAGCACGCGTCCCCTCGCGGTACTTGCCGAGGGCCTCGAGGACCCCATCAGTGACCATCAGCCACCCGCAGTAGGAGTGGGCCTAGGCCGGTTCAGGCAGGTTGTTAGGATGCCGCACCGCACGGGGGGTCTGGCATCAACATGCCGGCGTCGGTTGTATTTCTGATTCAGCATAGGTGGTATTGTCCGGATTGCGTGATCCTGTGAGGCTATTACCACGAGAGGGAGGAGGCAACGACATATCTTTCCGCGTCCAGCCTCGCGATACTGCGTCCGAACCTCCCTCGCCGTGTTCGGTCCGCCCCGGGTCGGCTCACCTGCCCCCCTTCCGACGCCATAGCTGGGCTGGCCCCCGGCGCTGAACACGGCGAGGCTTGCTTGCCGGCGCTGGGTGACCTGATAGGCACGATAGGGAGGGGGAGGGGGAGGGGAGGCCCTCTCGGTGTGGTGACACCAGACATGCGCCCAAGGGCACGCGAGGCCCCTCCCGGCCGCCATGGTCAGCACCAGTGGCGAAAGAAGCACGGATTCTCCCGCTGAAAGGGCTTCTGGAATGGCTCTGGAAGGACGCAGTGGCAGGATCGGCCTCGCCTCTTGTCCATCTCGGCTCGGTCGATCTCAGCATGCTTCGAGCAGCGGCCCTGCACGGGGGCACAGGGGGTTGGTCGGGAGGGTCCCCTTAGAGCCGCGCGGTGCTGACGACTGCCGGACCTCTGCTTACCAAGGTTCTGGTCCGGACAGCAACCTACTCTACAAGACCCTCCTAGGATCCCCCGGTGACGGCCCAGCCAGCCAGCGAGGACTTGCCAGAGAGATACCCTGATCGTCATTGGAGTGGATACGATTTCACATGGGGGGGGGGCGTGGAATCACTCCGGCCTGGCTCTGCAGGCGGGATTGGCTGGCTGGCTGGCTGGCTGGCTGACAGGTTCCGACATGCCGATGGCAGGCCACTTTCCAAGTCGTGGGCGGCGGGGCCGGCAGGCTGCTGGACCCAGGCACGATTATACAGTCGCTACCGGGGACCACAGCGTCCATGGAGCGGCCCTGGGCACCACATGGCACAGCAGGGAATGTCGGAATGGTAGGGCGACCGTGCCGGCGCATGTGCGACTTTTCTTTGAGCCATCGTCGTCATCCGGTCTGTCCAAAAGAGGAAGGAGGGTGGCGGACGACGGACGACGGAGAAGACACTCGTCGACGCTGACAACGACGACTCCTCACATGACAACTGACTGCCATGAACCGCAGACGCACTGGCTACTCCATACGGCATCTCGTCTCCTGCTCTTGCTAGCCGGGATCAAACAAGCAGCCTGGGGATATCTTCGTTGCCCTTCTTCTGGGATCGAGATGAGGAGGGACGGCTGAGATGCCAAGGTGAACTCCGTGCTGATCGCCCTCCCGCCTGTTCGGGCACGTGTCGGGGTTGCAAACGAGACACATCGACGTGGATCGACGTTTGTCCCGCTACACAAAGGCGTCTAAGAGGACTCAGCTCATGCCTACGCCCGTATATGACTGCGGAAGGTTGTGATGGGCCTCGTGGCGGACAGGTCGTTGCGCCCTCGCCGTTGAACGGATTCCGGGACCGAAGGGTTGGCTGCTGTACCATCCAGTCACGGGAACCGCCTCTTGGACCCGTCGGATGTCCAGTGCTCTCTCTCTCCTGGAGGGCCCACGGTGGTTCAACTCGTCTCAGTTAATCTATGCGAAGGTCGTCATCGTTCTGTCACCATTATTGTATGATTGCACGAGATCACCCTCCTTTGGCTGGCCTCCTCCGGCTGGCCTCCTCCGAAGTTGCCGTGCTCACCACGCGCCATCCTCTCTACCGGTCGCCTCCGGTTGCCATATCCTCTTCCCGTCCTCCTTGTGTTGATTCTCTCCCGTGACTCCATGTTCTGGTAAGACCAGGGCCCTAGATCTGGTATCTGTATCTCCCTAGTGTAGTCGTCTGTCCGGCGCCCGTCTGCCCCCCTTCATCATTTATGAGCACAAAACATCTCTCCTCCGACAGACCAACCGCCCCCCCTCTGCAGCTGGCTGGGACCCATCAGTGCATCACCGTAACCATCCCAACGTCGAGATAGACCGACAGACCAATCCGCAGTCAGTACTCACACATACGACCGGTCCGCCAGTAACCTCTCCCTTTATCTCCTCCACACGCTGTCTCGGTACGGGTTAGATAGACGTCCATGCTGCAATCAAAACATCCTCGGCTCGCCTCAGTCCGCCGTCCTCCGAGATATCTACCCACCTACCCCTCAACCCTCCCCCCCTTCCGGTCCGAAATAGAACAAAAAGCGCGTCGATAGCCTCCGTCTGATACGGAGGTGCCTGCCCTCCTCCCACCATCTCGCAATACACCCCGCCGTAATTGCTTCGGCCAACAGGGAACGACATCGAGGAACCGTCCCCCTCCTCTGGCACACTCTTACCTAAGAGTGACCCCACAGGGTGCCTATCAACGCCCTGTGCTCTCATGCTCGAACCGGGCACTACGTTGCAGAGTCATGTACCCCTCCTATCCACCCAACCAAAGGTCAGTCAGCACCATCAACAACACCCTTCGTCTCCCCCCCCCCCCCACCTCCTGACTATCCTCGCCCCCCTCCCTCCTCTGCTCCTTGTCCTATTGCCTGCCGCATATTCGCCTCCCGGATCTCCACGAGCCGCTGCGCCGTCGATCATCCTGCCAGAGGGAAGACCTCCCGACATACACTGCCGCTTCCCACCCAAGTGTAGTCCCCTTCCTAACCCCTCGCCCGCCCATAGGAGGAGGAGGGGGAGGAGAAAGAAGAAGAAGAAGAAGAAGAAGAAGAGAGATGGCCCAGCGGCGGAAAACCCGGACGGGGAGAAAAGGCGCACACCGCGACCCAGGCCTTGAAAAAGCAAGGCAGGCACTTTCCCACCTACAACACCCTCACCTCGGCTCTTGGTCCTGCCTGTCGGCTGGGCCCAAGGCACCGCAGATCATACACACGTGGGCGCTCGGGATGGACTAGGTGCCTCCTCTTTCGTCTAGGTGGTTCCCGAAGCTGGGTGCCGAATCCCACAGGTGTGTTGCTCGCTGGTTGGGTCGGGTCCTGAACGACACAAAGATATCAGGGATGGGATCATCCTACTGGCACGGCAAGGTTCCATCCTCTTCCAAGCCGGCATACTCTTGAGACACTGCGGGCTTCGCGACCACTTACTTCAACGGACATGTCGGACCGTTTGAAGCCGAACCATGAATTGGAAGATAGACTATGTGCCAGGTGGATCAAAAGCGATGTAGGTAACGAAAAGTCGAAGACATCGCTGGCTGCCGCTATAAGCGCCCGTCCGTTTTGGGTCCCGTCGTCAGATGGTGATGGATTGGTGGTGTACACGTCCGGGTGGATTTTATCATTACAATCTCCTTCGATCCCTCCCTCCCCCTCTTTTCCTGGATACCCCCCTCCTGAGTTTCCGTCGCCCTCTGCACATCTTCTTAGCGGCCTGGTATCATCATCCGCAGCCCCTTCCTTCGTTGCTCGTAAATATCATTCCCATCTTCTACAGGTGTTGACCACATGATCATGCAAAATGTGAAGTGAAAACGATCCCCTTCCTGCCCGTCTGCCGCTCACGACGCGCGCAAGAGACACCTGAGCGATGAAGACAGAATGAGACAAAAAGAAAAAGTTTTTTTTTGCGATGCAGATACCGCAATGCGCCAGTTCACAGAGCACGATCACACACCACCATTATACCACCGACCGGCCAAGAACTCCAAAAGACTCCAGGAACGACTTTTCGAAACTTGAAAAAAAGTGCTGACCAGCTAACGCTTCCCTGAATTAGGATTGAGCAAGAAAATCGAGCCGTCGCCGTATGGCTGTTTACGCATTGGTGGCCTGGGCACCGCCACGACCACGGGGAGCACCGCGACCGCGACCCGTGTAGCCACCTCGTCCGCCCCCTTGGCCGCCGGATCGGTTGCCTTCGAAGCCACCACGGCCGCGTCCAGCCATACCGCCACGGGTGTTGCTGTAGTTGGCTCCCCCGTAGGCACTTGCCTTAGGACGCCTAGTCTCAATGACAATGCTCTCACCCTGAACCGAGATGGGGCTTGCCTTGATCGCGGCCTGGCAGCTTGCGGCTGTGGCGTACTCCACAAAGGCGCACGTCTGCATATAGTCAGCAAAAGTGTAAGGGGTAATATCGTAGACAATGCCATCTCACCTTGGAGCGGTTGATGTCGAAGTAGACGAGGTCACCGTAGGCGCTCAGTGCGGCCCTCAGTTCGTCGTCCTTGACCTTCTCATTGACGAACTTGACGTATGCCAGGGTACCTTCCTTCTCAGCGGAAGGTGTCGCGGTCGAGTGCTGTCGGCTTTGCCTCTTGGAATCGACACCGGCCGTGCGCCACTCATTCGCCTCCTTGGCCTCCTTGTTGGCGGATTGGGCAGGTGTCTCGGCAGCAGGGGCGGGCGTGCCGGCCTGGGCAGGGGCAGCAGCAGGGGCAGCAGCGGACCGCGTCTGCGCAGGAGGAGCGGCCGCGGCGGCCTTGTTGTTCGGTAGCGGGATGGCGGGTTTCACGGCGGGCTTGCCAGACCCAGCGGCAGCGAGGTTAGCCCAAGTCATCGGCTTGGGTGGGCCCTTGGGCTTCTCAGGCTCAGGAGCTGGTGCCTGGGTGGGAGCTGGGGTAGGGCTAGGGTCCTTGGGAACCTCGGGCTGCTTGCTCTCCTCGGCAGCGATCTCCTGCGCGCTCTGTTCTGGGTCAGGGGCGGGCTCGCTTATCTCGGGCTTGCTTGTGGTTTCTTGAAGAGCTGGAGTGGATTCAGCGGGGGTCTCGACGGCAGAAGTCTCGGGAGACTCCTTGGTGAGGGAGCTGGACTCCTCGAGCTTCTCCTCAAGAGCCTGGGCGTCCAACGTGGCGGGCTCGTCCTGGGCAGGCTCCTCGGCTTGAACTGGCTCGGGCTCGGGCTCAGGTGCGGACTCCTCAGCTGCCTCAGCCTCGGTAGCGGCAGCGGCAGCGGCAGCGGCAGCGGCAGTGGCAGCGGCAGCGGCAGTGGCAGCGGCAGCGGCAGCGGCAGCAGGCTCCTCTACGGCGGCCCCGGCAGTCTCCTCCTCACCCTCGTTGATATACCTCAGGATGTCATTGAGGAGGTAGTATCCGGCGGGCTGTGCTGCGAGGACGAAGGTCTGGACGAATTTCTTTGGCTCGCCGGACTTGTTGGAGATCTCTCCGATGACCTGAATGACGATGTTCTCGAAGGAGGCCTGGGAATCAACATTCGAGACTCGGACCTTGCAGTCTTGGAAATCAAGCTCCTTGATACGCTCCTGAATAGCCTGTGAAGGGGTATCTGTCAGGATGCTCTGACTGGCAAGAGGGGCAGGGCGAGGCGGTTTTCAACACCAGGGAGTCCAAACATACCTGTCGTCCAACGGCGACGTTCACCAGTTCAGCTTCGGGACCTTGGACGAACTGGGACCGCTTGTTGTAGAACAGCTACGGCAAGATTAGCCAATGAACGACGGCGGTTATTTCACCAACACGCTGGACTCACGTGGAGCTTGCTGGGGTTCTTGCTCAAGGTGTTGTAGTATTGCTCGACAAAGTACCAGCCAACCTCATCCTTGGACGGGGTGGCAGTACCGGTGGTTGACTCGGCAGGGGTGGTAGAAACAGCGTCAGAAGTGGCAGGCGGAGCAGCGTACTGCTCCTGGTGGTTGAAGTTGCCGTTTGTTGCCATTGTGTTATGCCGACTGACTGTGGGGGATCTCCGCTACTTCGCTTCCTATCTCGTCTCGTTCAAGATGTTATGATACTGTATCTCGTTCCCCCGGTGTAGTCTCCTTCTCGACAGATGGCGGTGGCCTAGATGTAGCGCAGAGGAGGTGAAAGGACCTGGCCGCCGAGGTTTTAGCTTTGCGCGTCGGTGTGCTTGGGGTGGAGGGATGGATGGGAGGGCTGCAAACGGACCTATGTATGAAGAGGGAGGGAAGTAAATGGTAGATGATTGTGACGAGAGATGTTGTGAGGTCTAGTCCCAGACGGAGCAGCAGCAGCAATACGTGTGCGTGAGACACTGGTGCTTGTCAAGTTGTTTTGGATGTCTTGGGTGAAGTGGGCGTGGGGATGATGACAAACGCCTCGCTGATGGTTCTAGAAAGGAATCGGATAGATGACGATGGGGTGTCCACAGAGGAGAGGGCGTTGACGAGGATCGGTGCAGTAGATCGAGACGTTCGCGACGGTGGTGGTGGTACGGAAGACAGACGTCTCAGGCGATCGAGAGGTGCGGAGGTGGGCGAGGTCCAAGATTGCCTTGCTTTGCTTGTTGACGTGAGGCGAACAAACGAACGTGACGAGGGAAAAAATGTCAATTCTTCCCCGGAGCTGGTCAGGCACAAATGTGGAAAGAGCAGGGTTCCCCTCAGGTGGCCAAGGCGCACTTTTTCCTCGAGAGGGCTACCCTCGTTCCGGGGGGGAGTAGGCACGTTGTGGGGGTACCGTCTTAGCAATATAGGCCTTCCAGACGTTCGCAGCAGCTCAGCTTCTTCACCCGCACCGGCTTTCGCAACGAACCTGTCATTCGGATGCTCGAGGGCCCTGGCTCATCAACAACATCTTCAGATCTTCATCTGAGCTGCACAGCGTTGACTGATGCATCCGAAACCCTCCAGAGAGTGCCCACCTCATAGGCCAGGGAGCACACCGGCCGCACTGCTGCTGGCAGCTCTCAAAATCAATGATGCAACAAGCATCCCAAAGACGCTGTGATTATCGACTATTCAAAGGGTCCCAGGGCCAACTTGGGCTTCGTTCGCCTCAGACTTTCACCATCAGATACGGCTCCATTCCCTCCAGTTCAGATATCCTCTCCCCGGGCCAGTTGGTCAGTAAGTTCGTCCTTTCATGGAGAGGTTCCACCGAGACAGCAATCCACATTCTGAGGTACATCCGGCTTGATCTGGAGATGAGAAATAGCTGTCTCCGGCATCTAGTTCTAAGTCCTGACAAAACACGTGGTTCAAAGATTAAAAAAAAAAAAATTTTTTTTAAAAATTCAAGGACTCGTTTACTTGCTAAGGTGACAGCCAGGCACCTCCAAGTCACCGGCTCGACGAGGTCCTGGACGCTTCTCACCACTGCCTCCCAAAACGCTTCCATTTGTATCTATTTCCCTGAATGATCCGTCGTGCTAGAAACTTGCCTCGATGCATCAAATGACTCTCGTGTTCTCATTTGGTACATATAGTCTGTTATACAGCCTGATGGACCCCGATCCCGTCGTTGTCCAGCATCGGCATGGATGGGAAGCAGTGGTAAGCGCACATACGGTCAGAGCTGGGCATCAATTCCCTTTGAGAGGCACCCACCCAGGGACTCGTGCTGCTAGTGCCCCCATATGCCTTTGCTCTCAGCCCACAGTGCCATCGTCCAGGTCGGGAAACAGCAGAGCGACCTGATGCTGGGGTTCATCCAGACGTCGCCGCGTCTGCCTTGCGCGACAAAATACCGGGGCCCCCAGAGTCCATCAAGAGAGGGCTATGGAAGGATGACGACCTCAATGCCTGATCGATCTGGTATCGAACGCGATATAAGCGGCTCGGGGCTATGCTCCGGATCGTAACGCGAAGTACTCGCGGCCGTGTAGTCCACCGCCCCGGGGATACTTGATCTGCTCAGGCCCGTCAGCAGGTGGATGAGCCACAGGAATTCCCATCGAGAAAGTAGTAAACTCACCTAATTACTCGGGGAAGTAGCGATCAGAGTGTCCTTGAGGTGGAATCGTCACATGGTAGCTGCGTTGAAATCTGTCTTTCCCTGACTTGAACTTCGCACAAAAGTCATCTGCAAGGCCACGACCGGTTGAAGATGTGTTAGTCTTCCAGCTTCGGCTACTGTCCTCACCCTCTCAGTGCCGCTGCCAACCCTCACAACAACGGACGTATCGGCAACCGTGCCATCACATATTGTTCCGGTAGCTCATTGCACGTCCGGCATACCAACTGATAGACCATCAGTGACTCTGCTCTCGCTCTTGGAGTCGATGATGCTCTCCCTGCGCGAGAACAAGCGGGTCCGTGGTCGTACAGTCCTCATTTCTGAGGTAGAGAGAGACACCGAGTAGACAACCCACCTCCCGGGGGTTTTCCCGCCCTCTTTTCCAGAACAGTACAGCTGCCGCGACAAGAGCAACAGGGTAATAGCGCTGCGAGATGGAGCTTGGATGCGTCAGCTGAAAGGAGGGCTGACCAGTGGATAGGCCGCATCAAACTCCAGAGGCAGGGCAAGTCCCCAACATCGAATGGAAACTTCGCCTGGGTTCAGCGTTGCGGGTACCGGGGGAGGACGCCGATCCCTGCGCCGTGGCATTCAACGCTCTTTCTGGGTGCTTCGTCTTCGACTTTTATATATTCTCTCCTTCATCATCCCCCAACGGAACCTCAGGTCACAGTGAAGAGACACGGTATGAGCCCACCTTTTCCCGCACGTCCGTCACCGTGATGTCCTGGCAGCAATGTGGTCTTCTGACTGGCCACCTGATCGTCAATAAGAGCTCGCTCCGAGGGGTGCCCGGCCTGGAAAGCCATCGTTCCGGTGTCCTTTCATGGCCACCGCGGACATGGCCAGCTCCGGTGAGGCTGCCCAGGTGCGCTTCCAGCTGCATGTCGTCATCACCATAAGTCCCTCCGCGGACGCAACGCTCTTCCCAATGGTGCGTGGCATCCGAGATCTGGCCACCCAGCCCTAACGTCAGGGTCGAATCCTTTACAGCAGAGCAACATGTTGTGAGTGAGCTCGGATGGTGGAAGTGGGAGTATCGTGATGGAGGTCGGACTCGTGAGCATGCGCATATGTAACAGCAGTCCAAAAGGTGTCATCATCATTCAGCTGATCCAGGAGAACCTTCTTTCAAGCTTCCGTGCGTCTGCCATCTGAGACCTCTCGGCCCATCACAGCGTCGCAATTCGGCATGCAGATTGGCCAATTCCTGCGGGCTGGCCCGAGACGCGCCTCAATAACAGCTTCCGGATATTGTCCAGGGGCTGGTTCTAGACTGATAGATTGGCAAGGTTTCGGGAACCGTAACACCACCGCCACCACCATCACCGAGCCGGGCGGGGTGCTCCTTTTGCTCGGGCGGGCGGGCCTATTCCCCCACGTCGATTCAACGACCGAAATAGGGTATATTCCTCGTCGGGGCGAGATGGAGGTCTGTGGTCCTTGCGCCGCAGCGCCCGGTCGATGTTGGGGCTGCTGGGCTATCGTGTTCATTTGGGTGACCATCGCCTGCATTTCTTTCTTTTATGCTGTTCGGAACTTTGCACAGCCTGCCTCCGTTGGGATCGGAGACACGGATGTCGGTAGGCTGCTCGAGTAGGGCCCATGCTGGCTGGTCCCAACCGTCAGCAGCTTCCGGAGCTCAGTCACTCAGTCTTCCTGATACCGGTGCACAGCCTCGCCCGGCAGCCTTCCGCCCTGCCTCGCCTCTCAAGATATCGTGACGACATCAACGCGACGTTACAGCCAAGCTGCTCGGGAAATCAACGTGGTTGATCGCAGCCGGACGCCCTCAGGAGTTTGCCCTCGTCTACAGCTGCCAGAGAACCGGGGGCAAAAAAACATAAAATTGAAAGATCACATCTTCACCCCAACCCCATCCTACACCCAATCCTTTTTACATGCGGCCATCATGCCCGTCGGTGGGTCTCGCTGCACATGCCGATGATTTCCACAGGGATGGCTATCTGTCCAGCCAATCAGCTGTCCAACGGCGACATGCAGCCTTAGCCTCCTCCTGTTCTGGGTTGCGCGCTTGAGCTCTTTGGGGATGGCACCAGATGTCACGGAGGTCCAGAAGACCGACACCCGATCGCACTCCCAGGGCCTGAGGGCTGGACTATTCTCAAACGGGCGCCGGCCCTGCAGGGCCCTCGTGGCACCGCCCTCTCGACACGCAACGATCGTGTCTCGTGTTGAGTTCATGCTTGCTTTTCCGGCCTCAGCGACCACCAGGTCTTTCCTTGGGCACGGGAAAGGCTTTAGTTGGGACGATCCAAAAAGTGCAGCATGAGGGGGTTTGGACTTATCGTCAGGCCAAGCATTGGCACGCCATTGCGTCGGGCTCATGAACCCCAGGCTCGGTGGAGACAGTCGGCCCTGTGCAGACTCTCATGCGTACCTGCGCAGCCTTGTGGCCGACAGCACGATACTCCGACCCTGCGGCTTACCAACACAGCGAGATTAGTAGTTCTCTATGTATGCCGGGGGATGGGGCCAAACAAGGACCCTTCATGCCTGGCGCACAACGGGCCTTTCGACGCCGTTACCCAGGTGTGTGCCCGGCCGATGATGGCCATGATAAAGATGCCCCGGGCCCCAGATGCCCATTCCAATGCGACCTGCCTTTTCCGACCTCACGCTTCCTGAGCCCTTTATTCTCTTCGGCCATCCGGTTGCCTTGGCCCGCAATCGCCCTTTCGTCCCTCCCTACCCGGCTTTAATAGGTTTGGAGCTGTCCTCCTCTTTAGTCTGCCCGTGTTTGGTTCGATCCGGTCGACGACGGACTCCCTTGTCTCCCCTTTGCATCAGCACTGGCAAACAGAGAACCCACATCTCGCGGGAACCGACAGACGGGTACCAGAGGGGAAAAGCCACTGAGGAAGACACGATCACTCTCCACCGATAACAATGGCGACTCTCGCAGGCGGTGTTTCGAATTGGTATGCCTATGAACCTGTGACGGGTGCGGCCGTGGCCGCGACGGCCGTGTTCGCCGTGACCATGATCGCGCACGCCGTCCAGATGATCAGGCACAAGGCCTGGATCTGGATCGTGATGGTCGTCGCTGTTGCAAGTACGTGATCCGCTACCGGGCTGGATCCATGAGGCGTGTCCACCTCGGGCTTCGTGACTGACGTCTTGTCTCCAGTGGAGTGCTTCGGTTATGGCATTAGGATCGCGTCGTCCAAGGACACGAGCAAGAAGCCGCCGTTCGTCGCGCAGTACGTCCTGATCGTGCTGGCACCGGTGTTGATGACGGGAATCATCTACGTCGTCTTCGGGCGGATAGTGTTCCATGTCGTCCCGGCCGAGCACAGGTCGACCAAGCTCCTCTGGGTCCCTCGTAAGTTCAAAGGCCCGCCGTCGACGACAAGTTCCAACAGCGAGGGTGGAACAGCTCACTGACCGGCACAACCCCCAACCCCCCAGCCCGCTGGTGTACCCCGATCTTCGTGGGCTTCGACGTCGCCGCCCTCTTCCTCCAGCTGGTGGGCGCCGTCATGATCGCCGGCACCTCCATCACGGACCCGAACTACCTCGAGAAGGTGCACAAGGGCAAGGACATCGCCCTGGCCGGTGTGTCGGTGCAGATCCTGGCCTTTGGCCTGTTCTCCATCATCGCCGTGCGCTTCCACATCATCGCGAAGCGCTTCAAGGCCGACCTGCAGAAGAGGCTGCAGCCCATCCCCGGCGAGAAGTACGTGACGGTCGAGGGCATCGACGGCCGGAAGCTCAAGCCCAACTGGGAACTCCTGCTATATGTCGTCAACATCTCGTGCGCTCTCATCATGGTACGTCGCTACCCCTTGGCGGCCTTGAAAGGACAGCGATCTGTGGGGAGGGGTGGTGGGATGTCCACGCACATGGCTGACTCCACGTCCCCAGGTCCGAACCATCTACCGTGAGGTTGCTTTCGCCGAGGGTAGGAACGGCTACCCCAGCAAGCGCGAGTGGGTGTAAGTTTGAGACTCTGGGCCCCTGGCCAACCAACCCCCATCAAGACCACCGAGCCTGGCTGACATGACCTGACCCGCACAGGCAATACGTTTTCGACACCATACCTATGTTCATCCTGACCGTCATCTTCTGCTTCACCCCCCCGGGCCGCTACGTGCAGATGAGCTTCAAGCAGCAAAAGAGGCAGGCCCGCGTGGCCTCCTCACACGGCTCCGACATCGAGGCCCATGCCCTGCAGGAGCGCAAGTAGATTTGGCGCGCGGCACAGGCAGGCGCCTCTCCAGAGTCTCCAGATCAGTTAAGAAGGGGTCAGCACGTCGAAAGGATCCTTCCCGATGCTGGGGACAGAGAGCGCTGTGGTTGGTGATGTAGACGCCGGGGGGTCCGGCTTGTACAGTAATCCTTTTTTTTTTTTTTTATTTTTTTTTTTTTAAATGAGCTGCTTATGATCATTGCACCTGCGCCTTCTCTTGGGTAGGGGTTTCACCAGAGGTGGATGCTTGTTTGGTCTCTCGCGGAGTCTCTCCCGCTTCCAGTTATCTCGGGTCGTCTTGGGAACTATACCACAAAGCCAGGTTAGAAGACAAGAAATTGCATCGGCGCTTGCTTTGATACCCCCTCACCCCGGATCCGACTTTCCAACCTGCTCCTTCGCGACGCCCCGTGACGAGTGCTATGGAGTGAAGAGCAATGTCGTACCTCGTGGTCCGGGAGAACGAGAGCCTTCTGCTATGCAGATCAACATATCCCCTTCCTCCTATCTTCCGCGGTCAGCATCCGAGATGGGAGTGGGGCGGCCCGATCAGGACCCCGTCGGAACAGTACATACATACATACATGCATACATACATAGTAATCCAGGCAGGTGTGTGTGTGTGTGTGCCTTGGCCGTGCTTCTCTAGGGGCCGCCTATGACCCGATATCGCCCTCGCATATTCGAATTTCCCACCTCCTCGAGAGGCATGGCATGTCATGTCGATTGCTGGGGCGGCAGTAGGGCGAAGCAGAGTGCCCATGGCTACCCACAGGTCAGGAAATAATAGTGGTCGATCCGGCGCCCTCGCAGGTTGGTTCGGGGTTCTGCTCGATCCCGTGTACCACAAGACACGGCACTTTATCCATCCGAGGTCGTTCTTACAAGACCATTGAAGGGGATGGGGAATCCACAACCGTCATCCCTCTGTGGGACCATGTGCCAAGTAGTACGTGGTGCGCTGCGTCTTCCGCCGGCCAACGAAGATGTGCCCGTTGCCCGCGTGGACTGGGGGTGCGCAGGGACCGCTGCCAGGGCAACAAACGACAGCTGTCAAATCTGCTTCTGCCGCGGTGGTGGCGGTGGTCGTCGTCGTGGGGTGGGCTGCCGGGCGGTAGTGTGGCGGCCTCTCCCGGGCATCTGTTTCTTGCAAAGGTCTGTCTTACTGTGATACCACCGGCCAACCAACCGGCCAACCTACCACGCCTACCCACCCATCCACACTTTACTTCTTACCTCGCGTGTCACCATTTTGGAGGACTCGACGAGATCTGCTTGTGGCACGCCGCATCGCACAGAGTCCACAACCCCTGCCCCCCCTCCCCCCCATTCTCTCGCCCCCCACACACCAAAACCCATCCCACGATGGGAATTAACCCTGAGCCCCATAACCCGCCCGTACTACCAAAGGCCCAGGGCGGGGGGGGGGGGGCACGGCTGGGTATATCGGACTCGCTAAGGGGGGCTGGCAGGACGTCGGGTCATGTCCTAACCCGCCTGCAGCAAGCTGGGCACCTTGCCTTGCAGCACTGCCTGCTCTTCATCTTCGTCATGTCTGCCCGCCCTTGGAAAGATCCCATCTCCAGGCCATCCTCCCCTGGGCCATATCTCTCACCCCTCTCTGTACCCACCCGTTCCCTGCAGTATACAGCCTGTAGACCCCGTCTAGCCCGGTGACCGGAAGCCTGCTTGCAGACACCCGCCACCAGGTGGACGCGCCCCCTCCCCCCCCCCCCCATCGTTCATGTAGCGTGATGGATTGCTGCAGATTCACGGAGGATGACGACACCTGATCTGGTCTAGCGCTACGAGGGCAGCCGGGGAACACGCGGCAAGGGGTGTTTGTCGATCTGAAAATTGAAGGGGGAAGAAAAAACCCCGAGATGAACGCTCGCCGGGGTCGTCACGTCCGGCTGGTCCGAACGAGTGGTAACTCCGCGGAGGACATCGTCCTCGAGTCTGACGATAGTGGGACCCCGGCCCAGCTACTTGTCTGCGTCGGTGCTTGTCTTCTCGCCACGGTAGATGAAAATGTACATATATATATATGTCTGCTGATAAAACTGCCCCCTTCCCCCCCGAGAGACAGTCGCATCGAGGATACTCTGCAGCGTGGCGTGGCGGCTGTCGTCCTTCTTCGGGCCCGATATTTTCTTTCCGTGCAGGAACCATTGGGCGGCACCAGGTTGGACTAGCCGGAAGTAGTAGAGCCATGCGACAACTGGTTGGTGGCGATCTGGGTTCCTTGATAAAATAAAAAATAAAAAAAATTTTAACCATCAAAACCAAACCACCAACCGGGGGCCTAATCCTCCTCGATGCGCCACGGCATTTACCGTTCTCGGGCGTGGGCGGGCGTCAGCGGGTCCCTCATGGGGAACTTGGAAATACTCGTACTCAGATCCGTGGGTTAGATATAGACAAGGCTCGCTCCACCTCATTCCGGCCTTGGACCCCCAGCGGTATGGTCTCTTCCTAGGGTCCAAACGTGAGGCTACGGCACCCGTCCGTCCACTCGGGATACGAGAGTGATGACCCCGTTCATGTCCCAGGTATAACCTCATGTCGGACGGCAAAAGACTGACACCTTGGCAAGCAGCTGCCCCGTTGTGGACGACAGTTACTATGTAGTCATATCATAGTAGCTGGTCGAGCCAGTGGCTTGCAGGCCCGTTCTGTAGCTGAAACGCTCATATTGGCTTTAGAGCCACGAGCGCGGTCCAAATTACCTTTAGACCATCAACGGCCTGCAGCTGCATCGGGCGACTCAGTACCATGGTAAAAGAGACGCCATGTCACCTTTGACGCCCAGGCCCATTGTGAATAACCTCGTCCATCGAATATGCTAAGAATGTTTACCCGGGAAGGATCTGTGGCACACGGTATGTATGGACTTCTGCTGCAGGTGTAAGTGATTGATTGACAAGGACTCGAGCCCTCGGTATCGCTGCAGAGCGCCGGCAGGATATGACAAGTCAGAAAACGGGAGGCCATAGACGCCTTTACATGATCCACGATGGCTCCCTGCTAAGATGAAGCCTGCGAAGGGAGTCAGGCGGTGATGTGTCTCGGGCCTGCTGTGTGGGCGAAGCGTTGAGCTGCGGAAAACTCGGCTCCGCATCACGACACTCGCAATGTATATGAGGCAGTCGATATAGAGTACGTCCGTAGATCCTGAGGGTCTGCCACGGTCTCTCCCTGGAGCATCTCTCCTGACGCAAGGGGGATACTGGAGGATCGGCCGGAAAATGCGGGAGCGGTGGGCGCGCGGACGGCCGATCTTCCAGGTCTGGCCAAGCTGGCGAAGCTCACATCAGGGGCAGGGAACCTCGGTTGCAGATCCAGCTCCTCTGAGGGCATGCAGGAGGACGATCAGACCGGCGTTGCTCTGCCTGCCGGGGCTGATTGGGCCTCGCCAGGTGTCGAGATTTCGCAATCGCCACGTTGCTACCATGGTATTCACAGCTCCCTTGGTAGGCCTGTGATGCATTGCAGAGACAGGCAGAACGCCCCCGGTGGTCGGGTCTGACAGCCTGACCTGTCATGTCACATTCAAATTAGCCAGACCCTGAGAGTCAGGAAATGCCCCGCTTGCCGAAACGCGGGAATATTCGTGATGCGGCGTCCGCAAGGAAGCCCATCAGCTTTGTCGCAACTTCCAACGACGCTGAGCTCATCCCCGGGAATTCCGGGCGAGATACTCCGCATGCGAGATGAAAGCGATGATCTGTTGGGTCATATCTGCAGCCAGCCCACAGCAGCCGTTACTAGTACCTCAACACACAGTTATCCTGCTTCGGGATCTAGCTCCGACGCGAGACGGCATTCTCCGTGGCCTCGTCCTCTGGCGCAGCCAGTACCGGCCGGCGAGGCGGATCTGCTTGGGCGGGGCCAGAGGTGATTATAGGCCCACTTTGCAACGTGCTCGCAGGCCCCCTCTGCTGGGTCGAGGCTGTTCAAAGTGGGGTGCGATGCCCATCTCACCAATACCCCGAATTGAAGGATCCCGAATACCTTTGTGTACTAGCCCGGCCGCGATAAGTGGTTGCATGCTGGCCGAGATTTGCAGTCGACGAAGCTGCTAGCCGTCCTGACATGCTTCCGCCGGCGGCGTCCTGTTCTTTCTAGGGTCGACTGCCTAACGTTCCAGCAACCCCCTGTGTGATAGAGGCGTTCGTCCTATCCCGTAGTGGCTCGTGTGCCGCAGGCCCAGGGCTGAAACAAGCATCGTCAGATGGCAGGAAGCATTCAAGAGGGCTTGGGGAGAGACATGGGGAATAGTAAACCGGGGAGCATGGGCTGGTGTGACACAAGACGCACAGGAGAACCAGCCGTTGGCACTTGACGGTTGACACATGCGAGGTTAATTGTGCACTACTGAGTTAGGGGGGCGTGCGTGTCGGTGTCGGTGTCGGTACTCGATGTGTATCAGGGCCAGGGCTCCGAAGGGGATCCGGATGCGAGGCGGATGCGAGAGGCCCAGCAAGTCGGGTGCCATGTACTGTGTGGTCTAGTACGTCAGGATCTTGAGAGGATTCCCAACCCATTCCACCCTAGTGGCACCGCACATGGCAGGTCATCTCATCCGCGTCAAAACCCCAGTCGATAATTCCTTCAGCGCCCCTGTCTTGCGGAGAAGGGATCGCACCCACCGACCAGCCTGACGGGTCAGGGTATCCAAGCTGGCGGTACGGTGTGGGACAGAGGCTGGTGAGGACCCGGTGGACCTCGTCATCTCGAGACGTAGGCGCAGGGAGGCCCGTGAGGATGCAATATGTGTGGTGGGTAGGGTTCATCACCAGGGGGGGGGGTTCGAAATTTGAGAATCAGACAGATAGATGGTGCAAGCTCCGGGTGAAACAAGAAATGGGCAGGCGGCGATGGGCTTCGGATCCTCGTTTTGTCGATGTGGACTAAAGAGGGGACCGAGGCAGATGACCAGTGCAGGGCAGGTAGGCGCTGCAGCATGCAGGAAGGAAAAAGAAGGGGGAAAACAAGAAGGAAAAAGAGGTCTATCGAGGTATCAAGTGTGGAACGGGGCAGAAGATTGAGGTGAAAGTCTATCCCGTACAGGCCCTTGGCCATCCAATGAGATATTCCCAGGCCTGATTACTAAAGACAACCCGGCCCAGGGCACGTCCTACAGGCATCGTACATACTGGTAGCTACCGTGGTACAGCGGACTGCGGCGCGTGCAGGTCAGGGGCTTGCACGGGCGTACAGGGCGCTGAAGCCCATGCACAGCAGCCAAATTGCTCCGAGGTCTCATCAACCGCCTGCACGCCCAGACGCCCTGACGCCCTGTTTCCCACCTGCTGGACCCACGCCACAGCATGCAAGCCCCGCCCCCCCCCCCCCCCCGCCGCTCCATTGCCGTTCCCACCCCAACCAGCGCGGCGGATCTTGGCCTCATACTTGCCCATAGTACTTCCTTCATACCGTGCTATAGCACAGGCGTGCCATGACAGAAGGACGTATCAGCCCCCTTCCCTTAACCCATGCTCCAGGGGAATCTGACGAGTCTCGCACAGGCTCGACCTGATGGGGCTGATGGAGCGGTAAATGGGACGACGCCCGGGAAGCCCTGCAAGTGCTCCTCTTGTTCCTGGGGCCTCGGCACAGAACACACACACACACACCGAGACACTTGCAGCCGGAGGTCGTGGGGCCATGTTCGTGGGCACGGCATGGGCACACGGCATGGGCACGGGTGGGCCACTGGATTTCCTTGGGGCGCGCTACACGACCAACATCGTAGTCCTGTGGCTAGGCCCTGCACAGTTCGACACCCAGAGGCCATCCGTCCACCACCAAGCCCACCGGGCCATCCTGACCCCATACTTATGGCTTGTCAATACCTGGAGTCACTTGGCTAATAACGCAGGGTGTCCAGTCCAACAAGGCCGGGCGATAGAGCAGACCTGGTCTCGGGGAGGAGGCGAGCAAGAGCCCTCGCCGCTCTGGCATCTTCTTTCCAAACCTAAGTTAGTTTCAGCCTTTCCCGCTGCCATGTCGAGCTCCGTTCCTATTAACTCTGCAGGCCGGGACGCCATCCTTGGATCTTGGTCTTGATATTGCCTCGCTCCCCCATCCGCCTCGGCCCCACCCAGCCCCTTGGGTCTACCACCTGTGCCTTGGTCCGGGGGACCTGGAGACAGCGGGCGAGATATTCTGCACCTCTGCCCATCCTCTCCGGAAGGCTGAGGGCCTGAGTGACTTCACCCACCTCACCCATCACAGCCGGGCAGCCGGCGCTGACGGTCGCGACTCCTGGTCGGTCACTCGCTCACTCACTCACTCACTCACTCACTCACGGACTTACATCACCCACCCCACCCCCACATAGGCGTATCCGCACACCCTCGGAAGGGATACGTACGTACGGGTCTCATCACGCGCAGGTAGGTACTGCGACCAGTCTCGCCCCGCCTCATCCGTCCGCCTCTGCCGGCTTGTCCCACCCAGACCCACGACGGGATGGACTCGACTGCTTGATGGAGCACAGTCCCGAGGTCGGTTCTGCAAGCCGGGTGTACTGCCATACAGGCGTGGTCGTTCTGTGTACCCCCTTCAACCTCCTTTCGACAGGGCCCCTAACGGCTTAGTCCCGCCACACGCATACATAGTACCCTACCTGCCTACTTACACACTGTTCCCTCACACGAAACACTTGCCTATTTGAACTCCCGATCTGGCCTCCTCTGCCCCTGATCCCGTTCCCGCCCATCACACCGGAGCCGCCAACGTCTATCCTCAGTAGGGTCTGACAGTAGCAGGAAGACGTAGAGAAGGGGGTTCTCGGTATTGGCTCGACGAACCAGACGGAAGCATACCCTAAGGCAGGCCACCCCATACCTGCCCCCTACGCCCTCGACCACGATTTCCCTTTGGGGAAAACCGTTCGCCACGTTATTACTACCGGCAGCCTGATACGGGTGCCAACGCATCGGGACCAGGAGGAGCGACTGCACGACCTGGTCTTGACTATGGTGTATTGTGGGAAGGCCTCGCTAGGCTGCTTGTCATGCCGTAAGCGCCGTATCAAGGTATGTTCCGCGAATTCCCCCCCTCCCCCCATCCCCTCTTCCCCCGGCCTGGCCTTATTCGTCCCTATCCCGAGCCCTCATAAGAGCCCGCGGGGCTTGTCCACCACACCGCTGGGATTCGCCGTTCGAGATCATCCGTCACCA
The DNA here is from genome assembly GCA_026119935.1 of Endothia cerciana. NCBI lineage: Eukaryota > Fungi > Ascomycota > Sordariomycetes > Diaporthales > Cryphonectriaceae > Endothia > Endothia cerciana. Next base: position 63,036 of record JALRMH010000046.1, on the reverse strand, counting down.
TTCGACGACAGAGGTGGCGGGCCCCGTCATGACTCGTGAGCGTCCCTTAACGCATGTTCAATATATTTTTGCCTGCATGCCCTCGACGAGCATGGACTGCCGCGCATCTGACGCCTCTCGGGCCCGCCCGTGCGGGTCCGGCCCTTTTGACACCCTCAGAACCGTCAAGAATCTGCCCAACTCACCTTGATTTCCTCGCCGGAGACACACCCATCGATTCCCGAGCCAGGTGGGAGACGGGCCGGTGAGGTGTTCTAGCCGCTGACCGCGATGGTTTAGTGCGACAGAAGACAACCTGAGTGCACACAATGCTCCCGCCTATCGAAAGCGTGCCCTGGCTACCGGGACCAGCTGTCATTGATGTTCAGAGACGAGACGGGCAAGGTGGAGAAGAGGGTTCGCGCCGCATGGGGCGTGGACGACTCATCATCGCAAGCGTCGTCGTCCTCCAGCACTGCGAAGACCGCCCCGGCGAGGCCCAGGGGCTCAACCACTCGCCCCGGGTCATCAAGAGGACCAGAATCAGCAGCAATGCCGACACCCCCCGTCTCAGTTCCATCTACATCTCCAGCATCGACAAAATCATCACAGGCAGGTACGAGAAGTCAAAGTCGCTCACCAATAATACCGGGCCACGCCGGAACCGTCCAGCGAGCGCCAGCCAACCGCCTCGAGACACTCAGTATACCCGGAGGACCGTATCGAAGACTCGCCACGCCACCTTCAGAAATAGGTGTATCATTCTACGCCGACCACTACCTCCTCGGGTATCCAGATGAGGTCAGGAGCCCAGAAGAGCTGGGCAGTCTAGGATGGTTCGAGCACCCCTCGTCGCAGGCGGCCATGGCGGCCCTGGGGCTCGCCGCACTGGGTAACCGGAACGATGACAAGGAGATGCAGCATCTGTCCAGGGTCAAGTACGGCGAGGCGCTGAAGTCGACAAACGAGGTCTTGCGCGATCCGGTCAAGAACCTGGAGACGGCCATCAGAACGACGATAATGCTCGCGCTGTACCAGGTAAATTAGCGTACCTACTATCCCGTTGCGGGTCCCCAGCTCGCGTCTTCCCCGAGCGCGGTCGGGCTGACGGTGTGGTCTTCTTGGTCTAGTGTGTCCACATGTCGCATATGTCCCACGAGAACGCGAGGGTACACCTGATGGGCTGTATGGCTCTGATCAAGACGGCACTGCCCATCCGTTCCGTCCCAGCGAACGGGACCAGGGGTCTCCTGCAGCTTTGTTATTCTCTGGTGAGGCCGCTCTCTCTCTCTCTCTCCCCCGCGCGTGGCACACACACATCAGTCCCATCCCGGACCGGCCCCACAAGTCCCTCCTCATGCCCCTACTAAACTAGACTAACTCGACCCGACAGCTCTATCCCTGCGTCCAGAGCGGCAGCCCTATGCCTGACAGATTCTTCGAGCCAGTCCGCGACGGGATCTCTGCCGGCTTCCTCCCGGAGGACGAGCAGCCGGCCGTCTCGCTCATCAAGATCCTCGCGCGTTTCACGGGGCTGAACGCCAAGGTGCGCTGGACCGCCTACAGCGACGGGCACGACGCCACCGCCGACATGATGCGGCAGCTGCTGGCAGTCGACGAGGCCATGGGCGGCTGGGAGGCCTCGCAGGAGGGCAAGTGGATCTACCGGGCGTGCACGGACGGGCACTTCCCGCCCGACGCCGTCTTCCGGAACGCCTACCACCGCTACGCGGACGTGTGGACGTCACGCATCTGGAGCCACTACCGGTGGGCGCGCATCCTGGCGAACCAGATGCTCCTCGAGTTCGTCGAGCGGCACCCCCTGTCGGCGGCCGGCGTGGTGTCGCCGGCCCAGCAGGACCGCATGCGGGGGACGATCTGCCGGCTGGCGGTCGACGTGCTGACGTCGGTGCCGACGCACTACAAGCACCCGAGCCTGACGTGGAGCCACCTCGACGCGATCCAGACGCACGGCGGGGCCGGCGCCGGCTCCGTGGGCATCCCGCACCTCATGTTCCACCTCCAGACGGCGGCGTGCGCGCCGGGCGTGCCGCACGAGGTGTGGAGGTGGGCGGTCGACGTCATGGAGACGGCGTGGCACGAGCTGGGCATGCTCCACGCGAAATCCCTGGCCGAGGTGTCCAGGAACCACCGCGCGAGCCTGGACCAGCTCGTGCCGGAGGGGGTCCTCAAGGCCGAGCCTGGCTTGGGTGGTGAGGACTCCAGTGGGAAGGAGGAGTGAGGCGACCCCCCTCGAATGTCCAATCATCTGTCAAAAATATTCGACGTTTTAACAATTGTTTCTCTTTTTCTTTTTCTGTATATATATTTCGCGAGGAGTTCGGGGTGGGCGGTAAACCAGGTTCAAAACCGGTCGGTGGGCTCAGCAGATTCGCGTGTAATTCTTTTTGACTTCTTGCCTTCGTTTCTGCACACCCCCCGTCGTAAGTCTGGCGCAGTCGCGGCGGCCAAATCAGGTCAGCGTGGACAGGCATTTGTGTCCACCGGGAGGTGGTGTGGCGAGAGGGCAATCTCAGAAAGTTATTGTCGTGAGGGTGTAAGGATGATAGCTGGGGCACTACATAAACATAACATTCCAATACTTGTGCATAGGCATGCACATCACAGGAATGCACTACCATGGTGCTACAAACCTACAGACCACAACGGACGGAATAGGAACCTGGCGGTCATCAGGGGCCACCTGGGCTGCTTTTCAACTAGCACGAAAGTATCTTGGTCAGCTACCGACGGCCTCAACGGCGCGGGGGACATCATATCCGGAGCTGGAACCACAAGTCTAGAACAAGGGCTGAGACATGCCTGGATTCCGGAAACAGAGCGAATCGTCATCGACGTTGTTTACCCCTTCCAGGAGCGCTTCATAGCAGGCTTGTGTTTAGACCACGGCCTTAAAGATGCCTTCGCCCGTTCTTCCTCCCCACCTTGGGGGCCCTTGCCCAGCAAGACATCCCACGAGAGATCGAGATAATCTTCCGTTTCAGAGGGAGAAAAACCAGTCATTCAAACATGAAGGCCTCTATCGCCACATTCGCCGCCTTCGTAATTGGTATCAGGGCCCAAGCCCTTACCGACCTACCACAGTGCGCTGTAAGTCTCCCATACCACACCACCCGCTGTCAGGCTTCCGGGGCAAGAATTGGTATTCCAGAAAGCAATGATCCCCTTGACGGCTGGGAAGTATCCCGAGCTGACAACACCCCCCCCCCCCCACCCACCCCCCGACAAAATCAATCAAGGCTTTCTGTCTAGGCACACCCATACTGTAGACCTCCTACTTCACCCCTTCGTTTCTCTTTCAGAGTACCAGTGCTTGTCATGCCCCCTTGGATATTTTTTTTTGGGGGGGGGGGGGCAGGGAAGAAGAAAAGACGGACGGAAAGCCCACGTGCTGCCCTCAGTAATTCTGACCTGACGCGACTCCCCTCCACAGCAATTCTGCATCAACGCCCTGATCACCGACGGCCCGCAATACGGCTGTCCCGATGCCACGGCGGCGTGCCTCTGCTCCAAGGTCGAGTTCGCCTACGGCATCCGCGACTGCTCGAGCGAGTCGTGCCCTTCGGGGACAGACCTCTCGCAGGTCAGCTCGTACGCCCTGAGCTACTGCCAGTCTGGTGTGTCCCCCCCCCCCCCCCAACCCCCCTCCCTCCCGGAACAAAGCTCTCTCGATCGGAAACCCTGGGAAGCTGACACCTCCCCCCGGCCGGTCCCGGAAAAAAAGCCCAAGCCTCGGCCTCGGGCTCCTCGCTCGCCGACATTGCCATCTTCTCCTCCGGCTTCGGGGCCGCGGCGGGATCGGAAGCGGCCGCCACCACCGCCGCGGCCTCAGGCTCGGGCGGCTCCTCCGGGTCCGCGGGCTCGCAGGCCGGCACGCCCGTGACCACCGTGCCGATCGTCTCCACCGAGACCACCGACGGGTCGGCGGTGGAGACGACCGTCGGCTCGTCCACGCTGTACGCCGGGGAGACCATCTCCGGGGGCGGCGGCGCCGGTAGCAATACGGCCTCCGGTGGCGGCAGCGCCAACTCGACCTCTGGCGGCGGCGGCGGCAGCTCGACCCCGGTGAGCACCGCCGCCGTCGTGAGCACGATCACGAGCGGCAGCTCCACGGCGACGACGACGGTCGGGAGCAGCACGGAGTTCTCCTCGGCCACCGCGGGGGCCTCCTCGAGCTCGTCCTCGGCGGCGGCTGCCACGCTCCGCCCGGTGGCCCCCGTGGCGTTCCTGGTGGGTGCGGGGGGGCTCGACTGGAGGCAGAGGGTCCTGGATGGCCTGAGCGCATCGAACGTGCTCGGATTGGTGGTTGCGGTCGGCATGGTCGCCTTGTTCGGACTCTGATAGGTGGTGAGGTCGGTGGCCAACCCCCGTGGTCAAGAATTCGGTGTGTGAAATTCATCTGAGGCCGAGGGAGCTCGTCGTCGGCTAGTCTATAGTGATGCAATGATCCAGTCGCTCGTATAATACAACCGCTCTATGTGCTAGGCTTCTCTATGCTCCCGTCGACCGGGCTCTTCTTCGTGTCCTTGGGATCCCTCGCCCACGCCTCCGCCAGCCCGAATCTGGGGTCCTCATCCGGGTACCCCAGGCTTTTCCTAAGTCTGAGCACCGCATCCCTCACCCTCTTCGCAACCTCGACCCGGATCTCCTCGGCCTCCTTGCTATACTTCAGCTCGTCCGTCAGCTCGCCTATCCTCAGGACGTCCGGCTTCTTCACGCTCGGCGGCGGCCGGGCTCTCGCCGCGACGAGACCGTGCCGGCCTGCCTGCCTGCCCGCGGCCATCGTCTTCTCCGACAGCCTCATCTCGCTCTCGATCTGGGCCTCGGCCGCCCTGATCTCCGCCTCCCTCCTCTCCACCTCCTTCCCGATGAGGCCCTTCCACCGCCTCCTCAGGTCCCCGAACGTGTCCTCCATGTCCAGCTTCTCCCCGAACGCGACCCTCACGTCCTTGCCCACCCTCGGCACGAACCTCGGCCAGCCCCGGTTCTCGTTCATCACCTCACAGGTGCCGTCGATGAACATGGGGACGACGTCGGGCATGGGCTCGGCCTCGAGGATCAGCCTCGCGACCCCCCACTTGAAGTAGCGCATCTGCCGCTCCGGGTGCTGGTGCACCAGGCCCTCGGGGAAGACGTGCACCCACGCGTGGCGGTTCGACAGGAACGCCGAGGGCGCGGTGTGCACGTCCTCCCCGGTGGTGGAGTAGGTGAGCCCGCCCTCGGTGAAGGGGTCGCGGAGGTCGGCGAGGAGGGACTGCACGGTGACGGTCCTGGGCTGCTGGGGCGCCAGGGGCTGGTGCCCCGCGAGGGTCTTGAAGGGGTACGCGGAGAGCAGACGGATCGCCTGGGTCATGGAGGGCTGGAAGAGCCCCGCGTGGGCCGAGTGCAGGTTGCGGTGGATGGGCACCACCTGGCCCAGGGTGAAGAAGGTGCCGAGGGCCCTGCTCTTGAAGCAGATGTCGTGCGCGCCGAGGCCCCAGCGGAGGTTCCAGGGCTGGAAGGCGAAGCGGAGGGGGAGCACGCCCCATACGAGAGGATCATCGACCCTGCAGGCGTGTGAGATGGGACGGACGGCGCCAGTGCTGCTTGTTAGGGCTGTGGCGTCACTTACACTGATATGTGGTTGCTGACTATGAAGGGGGTGAGTTAGCCCTGGTCGGGGGGTGAGATTGGGGTGAGACGTGCTGCCATACCCGTGATGAGACCTCTTTGCCTCTCGTAGGGATCCGACCGGCTCTCCAACAGCTTCACGAAGCTGTCCAAGCCAGATACCTCCACGTTATTGAGCCCGTTCAAGAACCCTTTCGAGAGGGATGCCGTGAGGCCCATGGTCATGGCAGACGTGCCACGCCATAGGCCGTTGGGCCGCCGTTGCGGGTACTGGCCATGGGCGATGGTCGTCGTCATGGCGGGTCGAGGACGAGGGAGGCGATGAGCTGGTCCCGAAGAAGATGCCCAAGGTCCCCCACCGGCGAAGCTCAGACGTGGATGCCGGCTCGAAGATGTTGGGACGCTCTCATTGCCCTACCAGCGCCCCTGCCATCGAAATGCGGTCCGTGTGCCGTGCGTGGGAAGCGACAGGAGAAGGATTGTCGAGGATGATGATGTGCGCGCTGCGGCTCAGCCGAGAAATTTCCGATGACGACGGGGAGCAAAGCTCTTCATCGATGCAGGACCCCTGCAGATGCGCCGGCCGGCACAGGCACAGGCACAGGCACAGGCACAGGCACAGGCACCTACTTACATGGTACTTCATCAGCCGCAGCAGCGCATGAACTGCTTTGCTTGGCCAGGAATTGAGAGGCCCACACACACACACACACACACACAGCATTTTATTTCCATATTGTAGGCCTCGAATTGGACACGCCACCAAGAAGAACATACCCGCTCAACGATAAAGCGGTTCAACTTTCAGAGCGAGGTCGTCTGTGTGACCCTTCATGGTTCTCATTATGTCTTTTTCATAACGTTGACCGTACCTCCAACACTTTTCATCAGGATCGTTCCAATGAAGAAAAAAGAAAGAAAATTGCCCCGTATCACCGAATGTTGCGAAAGAACACACCCCTCCGCAGGGTATATGAGCAGCCCAAAGAACCAGCGATATCTCCCATGAAGACCCCTATTAGCCATCTTCAATACCCGGATGAAACCCCCCCCCCCTTCCCCCAAGACGCCAGGCAGGACTCGATGGTCCCGCCTCATGCAAGAAAACAGAGAAGGAGAACGCCATGGACCAGAACATCCCCATTAATCAAGTGAAGTCTACCGTCCCGGTCGCCGGCGGTCTCTCGTTCCTCCTCTCCAGCCTGCGCCGCCTCCTCCTCTCCGCCGCTGATGCCGTCGCGCTCGCCTCGCTAGGGCCGGGCGCACCAGGAGTACCAGTCGGACTCATACCGCTCCAAGTCCCGTGGCTACCAGGACTCTGTAAGCTGGCCAGACTCGATACCGTCGCCCCGGCCGCGGGTTGGCCCCCTGCTGGTCCGCCTACCGGTGGTGGTCCCGAGTAGTAGGCCGAGTCCTTGGGTCTCCTGGGCCCTGCAAAGGAAGCCTGGGGTGGGGATACAGGTTCTACCACGCCCTCGGCGGCCTCCTCCGCCGCTCGACGCCGGCTGGTGTCGCGTCTATATCGTGAGCGAGACCCTGATGCGACTTCGCTACCGGACAGGCTGCTAGCCGAGTCGGCACGTCGTCTTCGGGCTCGCCGCGCTGCCGTAGCCTCTTCCTCGGTAAGGCGCCGCAGCGTCACATTGCGGTCTTTGTCGTCGTGCACCTTGACCTTGACGGCGACTGGCGGTGTCTTGCCTCTGGGACCTGATCCCTCCTCCTCCACTCGTCTCTGCGCCTCTTGCTCTGCGGCGAGGACATCGGCAGACGCCGCCGCCGCCGCCGCCGCCGCCTCACCCGCCCTCTGTCGGCTCTCAGATCTTCTCCTCTCTGACCGCGAAAAGTACGAATCGCTCTCAGAACTTCTTGCGAGAATGCCTCGTGGGTCGTCCGGCATCACGGGCATCGCTGCCGGCTCGACAAAGCTGTGTCTTGAGTGGGACCTGGAGTGAGGCGTGTTGGCCTCGGCCACGGGCACCGGTATGACGCCTGGGACAGGAGGAGCACCAGGGACAGGAGGGGCGCCTGGCATAGGAGAAGGCGCTAGAGGGGTCTGTTGCGCATACTGTCCTACTGGCGGAGGCACAGGCCCTGGTGGTGGCGGACGGTACTGCTGATAGTCTCCGGCGAGCGGGGCCCCCAGGGACGCGTCGTATCCTGACAGCGGGCGTGGCTCAATAAGCGACGACTCCTCCGACAGGCGAGACGCCTGTGTCCCCGTTCTACCCTGTGGGGTCGGCCGGATTGATGCACGGCGTGAATCCCTTCTCCGTGGTGGAGTACTGGGTTCATATCCGTCTCCGGTGTATCTCGGCTCATGCAGTCCGGCCCGCCTCTCGTCCTCCTCGGCTCTCAGTCGCTCTTCCTCCTTCCGATCCCTTCGGTCTTTCATCCTCTTGGTAAACCACCCGAGACCGATTCCTGCTAGCAGGCCTTTCTCGGCGGCATGACTGCCACGGCGATCTGTTTGGTCGACCCCGGAGGGGCTGACATAAGATGAGTAGTCCGAGTCCAAGGTGCTGTCGATTCTCGATTCGCCATGGCGATGGGGGGTCATCGGCCTCGCCGGCCTCGAGGCTCCCGGCCGCGCCTCAGCTGCGCTGATAGCTGCTGCCATGGTTGACGGGCGGCCCGGGGCTGGCAGCAGTGGTGACCTTCGCCCGTCTCTGCGGTGGTCGTCGTACTCATCGCTATAGTCAGTCACGACCGTACCGCCGTGTCGCCCGCCGGACCTCGAATTGCGTCTCCTGTTTGGAGTGTCTGGCGCAACCGCCGAGTACTCCTCATCCTCGGCCCTGCGGTTTCTCCTCCCCATGACACGAGCAATGAGGGCACCGGCGCCAAGACCGGCGCCAAGCCCCAGGAGCCTATCCGTGAAGCCGCCGCCGCTGTTCTTTTTCGGTCTCTCATTGTAACGTTCGGAGTATTTCTCCTCGTCAACATAGCTTTCGCGCCGCGACGGGATCACCTCGGGCGCACGGCTGCGACTCCGCAGTCTCGACGCGCGCGATCGGCTGCGGCTCCCCTCCCTACTCCGGGATCTCTCCCTCTCCCGGCCGCGCATCAATGCCCACAGGCCGCCACCGGCCGCGAGTGGGCCCAGCCACCGCGACGCCCCTCCTCCTCCACCCGACTTCCGCTCGTAGCGCTCGGAGCGGGTGACCTCGGATCGTCCGTCGCGAGGGACATATTCCGGCCGGTCCCAGGCCCGGTAGCTAAAGATGAAGTACAGGACAAGCAGGGCGGCCATCCAGATTGCGTACAGCACAAAGAGATACGTGGGAGACCCGTAGAGGGCTAGACCCAGTGGCACCTGTGCGATCCCTAGCAGAGCAACGGTTCGTCCGAACCACTGATGCAGCATAACCCTGAGCGACCGACCCCTGACGCTCATAATGAGCCGCCCACCGATGATCTGCACCAGGATGAGCGTGTAGATGGCGACGCCGATGCCGTGGTGGGGGTTGGTCAGGCTTCGACTCGGGCCGACGGCGAACCAGCCGAGGACGAAGACGACTGTCGTCAGAAGCACGGCAAGGATCTGGAGATATGCGTGGTAGCGGATGGCAGACCCTGGCCTCCGGGTGTAGAAGCGAGCGTAGAAGACGGCAGCCGGCACGATGAAGAGAAAGACGATCGTCGCTATTATGCCGTGGGCCTTGATGAGCGAGTGGTACTGCGGCATGGTCGAGAAGCGATTGCCCATGCCTGCAGGTTGGGCAGAGAAGCCTCCTGTCAGCGATCGGTCCCCTTGGGGCTCAGTCCCTGGAAGGGGCATCGAGACCTACCGTTGTACTGCGTGGTCGCCAGGTTCAGGCCCACGAGGTTGGGCAGGAGGAAGTCATTCCTGGTGAAGTCCCATGTGCCATCGCCCACGTTCATGGTATCCGAGTCATAGGTTGCCGTGCCTGGCGCGGACAAGTCGTCCAGCGGCGCCATGATGGCGGGTCGCCGGCGGCGGCTCGCGTCGTGGGGCTCAGCAGTCCCGTCTGGTCGTGTACGTCAATGCGCGTGCAGGCGGTTGCGGCAGCGTGTAAAGGTGACGAGGTGGGCAGCGGGCGGTGAGGTGAGGTGAGGTGAGCTGCGGTACGGTCGGGAAACCGGCTCTCTTTCATCGATAAGGTTGGAATGGTCCCGGGCACGTGTGGAAATCGAAAAGAAGGTTATGGGGTAGGGGGGAGGGGGGGAGGAAAAAAAAGGTTGGCATGTGTCTGCAAGTGGTCAGTGGTGAGCCCCAGGTTTCTATGGCAACTCGCCGGTGACACGAGCTGGTAGCTGCCGTGGCGGGGTAGATGCTAGCCTCGAGCTCCCAGGGGACAGGAGGTTCTTCGACGGGCTCCTGGGGATCGAGCGACCATTGTTTGCTCGAGAGCGGAAGAGTGAGGGCGGCGGAAGAGGTCTCGCGGAAATCTGTGAGACCCAAGAGACCAACCTGCCCGAGCTGGCCCGTGCCAGAACAAGACGCGGTGGGAGGGAGGACGAGGTGATACTCTGGTGGCTGGTAAAATGTGGGACCCTGATGGGTTCTGCACCGCCCATCAACCTTTACGCTACAGGTACCACGAGCACATAAGACCGCCGTACCACAGTACCCGCCCCCCCCCCCGTGCTGCCGCCCCACGGATTGGTTACTGGGGGCGACCAACCGCAGGGGCTCCCTGCAGGGGCTCCCTGCAGAGGTCTCACGCCCGGCCTGAAGAGCTTACTTGTTACGGTAAAACGCATCCTGGGGTTTTGTTCTCTTTTCTCTTTGCAGGCCCAATTCCCCCTTCTTGAAGGGCTGGGAATCTCACCAGGGCTTCCGTACCTCGACTTCCGAGATCCGATGCGACACTTCCTGTATATCGGTGCATCATACTTCGTGACTATGTCTTCAAGCTGGGCCCGGAGGACATCGTGGCCACCACGAAAGCCTTACGCGCGAGAGATGAACGGCTGACCACTGCCGATCGGGAAAACACAATGGGTTGCAGCGCGGAAGATCCAAGCACAGCAGAAAGGTAGGCCTTGCGGAATGCCATCTGTGTTGGTCGGGGGGCCTTCTCTCTGGCCGGGAAAGACATGAACCGTCATTCACCGCACGGTGAGCGTGCCCGCCGGCGGAGATGGGCGGTCAATACCCGTCCGCAGGATATCCCCCGTCTACCTGCTTTCATAATAAGGAGGCATGGCCCCTTGGCCACATATGAAGATCGGACGGCGTGCTTAAACAAGCAGTCTGCGGGTCGAAATACCATCTCCTACCCGCCGCATGGCCTGGCCCTGTCGCCAGCGGCGTGGAGCGTCTGATCCTTCGACCCATATCTTGGTGCGCGTCTGGGGTTCCCGACGAATCACTCGAACCAACTGCATAGTCGGGCTTCCGTTCATGAACCGGACCAGGGCGAATAGGGTCGAAACTCGTAGTTGGTTGCAAGCCAGACTCCGGAGTTTTGATACCCTGATATCAAAAGGACGTGCTGCTTTATAATCCCTTCTCCCACGGACGGCTGTTTTGACGTCTCTCGTCGTCCTAGACCGAACTGGTCACTATCTCTGCCTCCCTTCGGGTTACTGAACACGGCGAGACGCCACTGCTGACCAGAGACGGATGGGCCATGGCATCTCGCGAGAAGCATGCAAAACCGCAGCCAGGCCAGCGCCTGCCGGGCCTGGGTAAACTTCGATTCGTCGTCATCATGTCCATGTTCATCGCCACCGTCCCGCTGGCTCTCATCGTTGCGGGCCTCTTGGTCCTCGTGCTCCGATATCAGGTTCCCCACGCGGACCTCACCTCTGTATTCGACAACTATTCCAGGCCCGACCCGACGGTGTACTATATCGACTTCTCGGCTACCCGGCTAACGACAGCAGCCTCATGGCTCTCGTCTCTAGCCCCCTATGTCCCGCCAGCAACCCTAGCACTGCTCGCCCTAGCTGTTGCCAACTCCATAAGCCGCGACACCAGGCTGGGGAGGACCAACTCCCTCCCCTCGCCCCGGCAGCTGGGCATCCTAATCCGACTCGTGGACGGCTCTCTTGCTGGGCTGTTCTCATGGCTCCTGACCCCAACGCCCAAGATGAAGAAGAAGCGGGGAGAGACGACCGTGCTGGCTCTGGACATGATGGGAGCTGTGTTTATCACAACGAGCCTGATCGTGAGTACATACTATATGCCCGACGCTCCTCAGTGCTCAGCCGCAAGGGGTAAAATCGAAGGGGCCAGGACACGCGCGACCAGCGACAGCAATCTTGTCCTGCTCCATCGCATATCTCAAAACGTCCAGTGGCACGATGGACTAACTACCAGCTGTTGCAGAGCTATGCGATCTGGGCCGCCGACACTTGGTTCCATGTCTCAACGTCCACCGTCGACGGCTACAAAGTCCAGAATGTCAGCTCGCCACGTAACATGACTCTCTCGCCGAAGTTCACGGATTGCGCGGTACAGTACCAACAGGTGCCTACAGTGACGCCGAAAAGTATTACCATGCGAACTACACCGCCGAAGACCCGGTGGTGTGTTTCGAGGACACTTCGGCAGATTCTTCTCTAACCACGATAGACCCCTACGAGATCGTCAGTGGAGAGTCCTCCAACTACGATCTCCTGAGCGCGGGCGTGAACGGCACAGATTACAGCTACATAGTTCCTCTATCGGCTGAGACGTCCGCCGCGGACGCCGGGGACAGGGACTTTCTAGCTACCACCATGGCCGCATCCGCCAGCTGTACAGACATACGATCGTCATACTGGTGGACGGCTGATACACGGCACGGTGGTGATATGTTTGCTGACAATTACACACTCGGGTGCGATGTGAGTGTGTTCCGCGTTCTCCGCCCGCCCGCCTGGCCCCCCCCCCCCCAAAACCCCCCCGGTGTGCCCACTACCCCCAGCTTGCTCTAGCCAGACCGTTTGCCCCCCTTCGCTGCAGCGCGATCACAGGATTCCTTGTTCTGAATAGAGCTCGACATGTGAGCGGCCTCCTGATTTACCTTCTTGGTGGCTGACGTTGGATGGTACAGTTCGGACTTACGTACCAGTGGCTTATGGGTGAGGACTCGAGTGAGACCGAGGACTGGGTGATGCAGAGAACGAGCAACATTAGCGGCGAGTACGCGTACATGGTCTGGGATAGTTCGCGGTAACTATCACTAGTCTTCGACTGGTTCACGTCGCCGAACATGTCTTACCTGAACGAGTGGTACTACCCAAGCGGCGCGTCCGTTTCATGGGCACTGACGAACACGACGGACATGGTATACACCTTCAACTCGACGCCGCCCGATGGCCCCAGTAAGTCCCCTGCTCTGCTAACAGCCTTGTCTCGTCCCGAAGCCTACTGAGAGCATGCGACGCGTCCCCATGAGATGAGACTCACGGCCTTTACATTTGCTGACCAACAACTCGCCCAGTGTACGCGCTGGTAATGGGCATGTTCTACGACGAGACGGGAGACTGGAACGATACAGGGGAGAGCCTCGTGCAGAACCTCCCGTTCATATACTCGTGCGAGATCTCACTGCACACCGTGAACTACACGCGGATAAATGGCACGACGACTGCCTCCGGCCCGGGCCCCGCCGCGGACAAGCACGTGTGGGACCTCCTCGAGTACTTCGCGCCGTACGGGAGCGTGGACGCCTACGAGCTCGGGGGCGGTGACGAACATGCTGTCGGCCCTGATGAAGCCCAACATCAGCGGCCTGGTCGGCTACGACGACCTGCAGCTGCTCGTCGAGAGCTCGGCGCGCCAGGCCCACGGGGCGTACCTCTCGTACGCCGTGCGGAACGCCTCGACCGTCTACGAGCAGGCGCGGACCGCCATGCTGCTGGCGCGGGTCGAGCGCGCGCCGCTGTGGACGCTCGTGTCCCTCTGCCTGCTGTCGACGCTGCTCGGGGTCATCGCCGCCGTCTGGGCCATGAGCCACTACTCGTCGTCCACGCTGGCCGTCCGCAGCTGCCTGAGCGTCGACAGCGTCATCGCGGAGTGGTGCGAGGCGGAGGCGCGGGACCCGGCGGCGGTCAAGGGGGAAGAGAGAGGGATCAGGAAGACGGCCACTGAGGAAGTCGGGCTCGATCATGGTGCTGGGCCGGGATGGTGACGACTCCGACGAAGACGACGAGGCGGGTGTTTACACCGTGAGGAAGCTTGGGCTCGAGAAGGTGGGCGACGACCAGTGGGGGTTTACGAAGGTCCTCGGGTCCGGTCCGGTGCTGAGGCAGACGAGGCGGGCGTCGCTGGACTCGTTGCAGATGCTCTCTGAGGGCGACGCTACTGCCGGACCGACAAGCGATAATTCTGGACAGAGTCAGCAAGATTCTCAAAAGCAAGGCAGTCCTCGTGGTCCTGTCTCCCCGCCCCCCTACACCGGCCAGGAGATGCAGCGCAGCAGGCTCTTGGGCTCGGATAATTGAACTCCGTAAAACCTTTCAAGTTAGCATTTTAGTATCCAGGAATAGATTCTGATTCAAGAATATGGCGGTGTGCTCAATGACACCGGTCCAGCTTTTCTTTCCTTTTTTTTTTCCTCTTTTTTTTCCTTTCCCGCCGGGGGGGGGGGCACCAGAGACACGAGATTTCAAAAGCTCCGGAGAATGGTATGCAGAAATGTTATCACGGAAACATTGGTCTGCTGAATACTCCTGACACAGCCGACCGTCATGCAGTAAAGAATAAATAAATATATACATATAAACAGTAGAAGATGTGAAAGCCAGAAGGGCGATATAAAAAAAACAATAAAAAAAAAAAAAACATGCAGCACCGGGTATTCGCTAATGGTCACCCACTTAACTACTAATCCAGCGGTTAGTGGCTTATTTAGGGGAGAGCAGACGGGATCCCAAGTTCTCCACTACCTATGGCCGCATGTAGTGGCTAGGGCGGATTTGGTGTTTATGTTGGACGTGGTCAGAAAACATGAGCAGTGTCCTCTCCTGTTGAGGCAAGCTGCCTATCTTCATATCCTCTGGGATATGGGGTGGGGTGGGGGCCACAAGGATACCCACGCTTGTCACCGTTTCAGGACATAAAGATTCAGGACACAAGAGGAACCCATGGAGGTCCCGATGCCGTCATAAGCCGGGGCCCTCCAACGGAAGCTTGATCGCGAGGGGGCATGATGCTCGGCGCGAGCAACATCGTAGGTTCGCCGGCGGGCGTGGTCACTGGAATGTCTCGGCCGTGATGCCGTGTCCAATCCCGCAGCACGGGTCAGCTCTTCGCGCCGCCGTTTCAGTTCAGGATATCGTGGCATCTCTTATTATTATTATTATTTGGTTCCCCCCTCTGAGACGGAAAAAGATGAGGTTAATCCCGTAGTCGGCTCCACATCTCGATCGAGAAGCTGAGGAATCCCATCTGCTCACCCTGCGCCAGAGCCCTGGTGATCACCTCCCCACTTCCGCCCCATGGTTGCCTTTAAGGTTAGTCAAACGTCCTTCCCGGGGGGGGGGGGGTAAAGGGACGACGGCACCAACCGTGCAGCCATGGAACACATGACGAAGGGAATACGAGACAACGACTGTCCACTTTGGTCCCAAGGGAAGGGAACCTGCCATTGACACGGCCAAAGACAGGGTCGCATTGCCAGAGGGTAGGCATCATCACCGCAGATCCGATGAAGAGATTGGGTAGGGCGGTAGGGAGGGCCGTTCCCCTTTGGAAGATCGCCAACAGCCAACGCTGATCCAACCCTCCCCTAACCTCAGCAATTCTGTGGACCACCAAACAACGAACGTCCCTTTGCGTGCCGTCAGCGCCAACGGGTTCCTAGTAGGTCACGTCGACTTTTGCCCAACACTATATTGCGCATACCAGATCCTGCGCTTACACATACATAATACGGGCACCCGCAGCCGCGCCACGCTGGATATGGCACGATGGTCGCCTCTGTATGACGCAGGACAAGGCGGTTTCCCGGATCGAGACACCGCTCCTCCCTCTCTCTCTCCCCGATACTGTCTTCGCCTTTCCCTCTCCTCAGGCGTAGAGGGGGTGGGTTCGTCGCTAGACCATCCATCCGCCCGCCCGGATTGTCTAGCGATCAGCGCGCCGGCTCACGCGGGACCTGCCCGCCTACGGGCTGCCCGGCCTCGCTAAGTCGACGTCTCGGCTGGTCTGGCTGTGTGACTTGTGCCCTCTTGGTCGAAGCTCCACGACGAGGGGTGGGTTAGGCCGCCACCGCGATGCCGAATCCACTCTGGTCAGTGCGCGAGCTGAAGCCGGTAGGTACTATGCCAGCTAGTAGGCTAGATGCGGTGGGACGTGGTCACAGCATCGTGAGGTCCCTCCCGCCCTCGCAGGCCTTTCCCCGTATATGTACCTTTAGGATGCGACGTCTCTCCACTCACCGACGATCACCCACAGCAGCGCATCGCTCGCCACTGCGTCCCTCCTTTTATCTACCACGCCCCCCCCCCCTCCTCCGGTCCCTTACAGCTATATTAACTGGTTCGACCACGTCCCAAAGCTTCCTCCCTTTCTCCCACCTCTCCCCTCCTCCTCCTCCCCCTCCAAGTCACCACTCACTCGACGTCACGTCGGATCACCATGATGAAGTGCACAATACCGACCCTCCTCGCCGCCGCGGCCTCCCTGGCCTCGGCGCAGACCTACAACACCTCCGCGCCCTTCACCCTGCAGCTCTCCAGCGCCAACGCCACCATCGACGGGCAGTTCCTCGACGCGTGCCACGCCGGCGCCGCCATCGAGGAGCTCTGCCTGGCGGGCACCGACGGCACGGCGGCCACTTACAACACCTTCGCGCTCAACGTCTCGGACAGCGACACGGGCGGGGCGTACGAGACGGGCGTGCTCGTCTGGGTGCTCCAGTCCGGCACCCTGAACGTGTCCGAGGGCCTGGTGTTCACCCCGCCGCTGGACAGCAACGTCGTGGCGCCCGAGCTGGAGCCCGGGTCGGACGGCGCGGACTACGTCGGGTTCGACGGCGACGACAAACTGTTCATCTACTCGGGGTACGTGGACGAGAAGAACTTCACGTCCGGGACGTATCCCGCCGAGATCACGCCGTACCCGTTGTATCAGGTGAGTGGCCGATGTGGTCCTGAAAACCCCCGCCCCCCCCCCCTCCCGCTCCCCCCCTCCCGCTGTGACATTGCAGCACACCCTCTGACTGATATTTCTGTTGCTAGTGGTACGCTTGCTGGACCTTCAGCTTGTCGTATTACTACCAGACCCTTGCCTGGGTAACAGGGGGACCGCCTACCAACCCCACGTGCGTGGCTGTCAACGTCACTCGTATCTTTGTCTGAGCAGTGATTACAGCAATAGGCTGCGAGGATGAGAGCACATGGGACGAGGCATGCCAACCAGCCAAGTAGTAGAGAGCAATAATACCTAATGACATCACGTTCACGGCTTCCTGTGCATGTGATGTCTTTATCCGGTCCACAGAATCCGCAGCTGCCAAGCTCTGGTGACGGCTAGACGCTCCTAGAGCTTCATTGCGCTTGAGCGGGGCTAGACACGATGCCGAGGACTTTTTCTTGTTCTTTGTCTTCTTTTGGTGCTCTGTACGGAGGCTTGATTTTGTACTGTCTGCACTCGTAAAACCTCGCTGGGGCCCGGAAATTGTGGTCGAATCGATCCAGCCCATCTCAAATGATGCATGTTCTCGCTGTGGGCCTGTAGTTACAAAGAAAGGGTCCCCCTCACTTTGCCATCGTGAGGCGATGATACTCGTCCGCCTGTGCCCAATACGATGCCTTATCCGCTGCCCGAGGTCAGGTCTTCGTCATCACCTAATGCCATGTTATCTGAGAGCTATGCCGTATCCCAGCCACGATACCTGCTCTCTAAAGGGCCATTCAGCAATTAGCCGTAATAGCTCAGATCGCCACGCTGGGATCCTGGAGGCGGGTTGCCGGGCTGCCAAGCCCCAGGGCTTTGAAAGGTGGGATGAGGACCCTGCGCTGGCTGAGCTGGGAAGACCTGATGAGTCGGATAGGCGTCCTGCAAGTTATGAAATGGGAGTCTCTGTCCACTCGAATCGAGCCCCAAAGAATGCTGAGCTATGTTGGCTTGATAACTCGATGGGCACCACGGAAATGCTTGGGCTGAGTCGTCCTGATAAGCGGGAGGAAATTCCGGGAATTGCCGGTTGAATCTTGGCAGATGAGCCGGAGGGGGGAATACGAGAGGGTTCTGAGGAGGATTGTCCGTGTAACCTGCATTGAATTCAGGGAGATAGTGGGCTGCGGTGCCCAAGTGCCCATAACCACCAGCCTGAGGAGGATAACCATGCGACGGTAGCGCATTGAGGTGAGGCAAGGCCTGCATCCCCTGTGGTTGCTGCGTCGAGTTGTCCTAGTAACTCGGGTAACCGCCCTGAGGCTGCTGAGTTGGGTAGCCCTGTGAGGGCAGCGCCTGCTGATAGTTCATGGCCTGCACTGGCTGCGGATGCGCATTCTGAAACTGCGGCAGCGTCTTGAACCAGCGGTGCTCCAGGGCCTTCTCGGCGCTGATGCGAAGCTCTGGGCGCAGCTGGAGCATCTTCTGCAGGAGCTCGATACCGTCCGGGTCGATCATGGGCAGGATCGCGCGGAGATCCTGGGTGGCGTATACCTGGAAGTTGTTCTTGTACTCGGGATACTGGGTGATGCCCGGCCACGTCCGCTCCGTGGGAGTGCCCATGATTCGGAAGATGCGATTGATCTGGTCCTCGTTCGTGGTGCCGGGGAAGAGTGGCCTACCGGTGTACATCTCCGCCATGATGCAGCCCGCTGACCAGATGTCAATACTCGTGTTGTACGTTCTGCTCCCTAGAAGGACATCGGGGGCCCGGTACCACAGCGTGACGACCTCGTTCGAGAAGGTGTTAACAGGGATGCCGAAGGCTCTTGCCAGACCGAAGTCACCCAGCTTCAACTGCCCCTTGCCATTTATCAGGAGATTCTGTGGCTTGAGATCCCGGTGTAGAACCTTGTTCTTGTGGCAGAAGTCGATGCCCTTCAGGAGCTGGTACATAAAGGACTTGATGAGGTCAGGGTGGAGGGCGCCCCGCTCTCCTTTCGTGTCCATGTACTTCTTGAGGTCGCCGTCCATGTAGTCGAACACCAACATAAGCTTGTTCTCGGTATGGATGACGTCGTGCAGGCCTACGATGTTCTCGTGCTTGAGCTCCTTCATAAGGGAGATCTCCCGGATCGCGGTGCTGGGCGTGCCCTCCTCCGAGTCGAGATGGATCTCCTTGAGTGCGACGAACTCGCCGGTTTGTCTATTACGTCCCTTGAAGACCTGCACCGCCATCCTGCATTAGCATACTGTCTGTCCAAGAGTCCGGGAAGCGGTGCCAGAGGCACTTACCGTCGCATAAGTCCCCTCTCCGAGCTTCTCCAGCTGTTGGAAGGAGGAGAGATGGCGTTTGCCGTCCATCGTGCCTCGTGATGTGAACCGCAATAGAGAGGAGGGGTTCTGGAAGGGATCGACGGGCGGGCGACGTCGAGGGGTGCGGTGTGGGTCAAACAAGATGCTCCCAGCAGTCTCTATCTTTGCGGCGAGTCCCAGATGACTCTACCCAGGTAAGCACAAGCTGCAACTCGTCAGGCGCGGTAGTCGGCGGTGGAAGAAGTAGCCAGCAAGATCTGCGGTCCAAGGGCTCTTGGAACGAGGCTGGCAGGGCCAGAAAGGGCTGCATACGATGTCCAAAATCGATATCGACAGTTGCCAAGCTGGATGGATGGGAGAGTTGCGGTGGTTGGTCGTTGGTAGGAATACAAGCTTGCAGAGGCCTGGAAGTAGGTGTGGTGGACTGAGACTGCTTCTATTCTTGGGCTGCAACTGGCACCCCATGAGCCCCTGCCCCGGCACGGTGGGACCCTCACCTGCATCCTGGGCCGCTGACTAAGATCACAACCCATCACCGCATCATGATATCTTGCTCGGTACTCGACATCAACCTTACTTGCATCTGAAATGCATTTTACCGACTACAACACCCACATGCCCTGACGATAGTCTAACCACCCATCAGAAGATTTCAACATGTCTCCTACCATTGCAAGTATAGCTAGACTCATCGACATTCTTTCTCTGCCCGTATCTGTCGTGAAATCCTCTCGTGAGCAAGATGGTCGCCACCTGAGCGACCATGAAACAGACTTACTGTACCCCAAGGCTCACACTCTCTCCTCTGGGGCACGCCGCCAGTATCACAGCTTCTGTCGCCCTCAACCCCGACCAGGTGGCCTGGATGAGAGCTACAAACACCCAAAAAAAAAAAAGTATCCAAGCTAAGGCAAGTGCTTTCCAGCCCGCAAAGAAAGTCTTGATAATATTGAGCGGAGGTCTACAACAGCAAAACATCTCGATGTGGAGTCAACTTGAGCGTCACATTTAGAAGAAATGCCCCTCGACCTATGGATCCCTATGTTCCGTGAGCAATTCCCTTGCCAGACCAGTTCGAAACACCACACGACATGCAATGCTCACTTGCGCCAGGGAGCAAAAGCGGGTTCAAGTATTTCCTGCTCCCTTGTCCGGCAAATGTATTTCAAATAATTGGCTTCCCCTTCGTCCGCAAACTGAAATGCAGCATGAGTCGGCCCGTCCACCAGATGTCATGTCATACGGCTTCCTCCTCGTCCCGCCCTTAGACTCCTCGGGGAGCTACGAGATGGTCGGCTCAGTCCTACCGGATCTTCTTCTTCGCATTGTCCACCTCATTGCCAGCATCATCCGGATCACTGTCATAGGAAATCCCCTGTTCCTTCTCCCACATGAAGCGCTCGGCGAAGCTTCCAGACATCTGGTTCGGACTCATCATGCTTGCCTGATAGCTCTTAACATTTGAGGCATCGGGACCGCTTCGTCCATTGACACTACCAACAAAGAATGGCACATCCGTGTCGACACTCTCCAGCTCCTTGAGCAGTTCTAGATCCTTGACAGGCCCGGGTGTCACCGGCCGCCCTGCGTACGACCCGATGGATGTGCTCAAAGGTCGAGTCCCCTCGGGTTGGGCAGGACACTTGGCCGGAAACGAAAATCCAGGCCGCGAGCTAGGGCTGGCGTTGGTGGGATGCGACCTAGGGGCACCACTGTAGGACGGGGTCGCCTTAGCGCGATTGTCTGGGTTCCCATCGTCCTCAGGCTCGTCGAACCGGGTTTCGGCCAGGTATTTATCGGTCCGAGACCGCGCGGCCTGAGTCTTCTGAATGCTCTCGCTCTCCTCGTCGTCATCATCAAACGCGAAGAACTCCTCCTCGTCCTCGTCTGGGCCAGCCGGCATGTGATGTGGCTGCTGTTCGTGTTTGGTCTTGCCGTGGGTCTCTGCATGAGGTGCCTTTGTATTGCCCTGTTCGTCGGTCACCTCGACCTGGTCATCCGCCCCAGCAGTCTTGGATGTGATGCGGTTAGTCTGGGCGACAGTGGGTTCGGACACCATAGGCTGTGGAATAGTTGGTTTGGTGGAGACGGCCTTGGCCGCATCCGTGCCAGATGCCTTCTTCGTCTTCATCTTCTTGGATGCCATAAATAGGGCGGGCTCCTCATCGGAGTCCGCTTCCTCTACCTCGAATTCATCCTTGGTGACCTTGTGCTGACTATTCCCAGCCTCGATCTCAGCCACGGCCTGAGCGTGGCCATGAGCCTCTCCCCCGGGACGCTCGGACTCCTCTCTGACAGGCATATCGCTTTCGTCTGGGCCGCGCAGACACTGTGTTGAGTTGGCTGTAGTCTTGCGGATATTATCGGCGTGGCGGTTCAATGAGTCCTCAGACCCGGTCCGAGCGTTGACCACAGTCCACACCGTTGCTTCGTCCAAGGGCTCCTTGGATAATCTGCGTAAAGCTTGAGTCGATGAAACCTTCCTGGGAATCCCTTGCTGCTGCTGATCTTCATCGCCTTGAATGTTGCTTAGTGATGTGGTGTGCGAGTCGTTCGCAAGAGATGGCTTCTCCCCTGCGCCCTCTAATTGCGTGAGTGTGTCGGTGGATGTCTGGGGTGAAGATGAGGGTAAGACCTCCTGGCCTTGGAAATCGAAACGCACGCGACGATTCTCACGTGGACTGTCTGGCCTGGAGGAGCCTGACGATCGTCGTAGAGCGCTCTTCCTGTTCTTGGCACTGCTGCTGTCGCTTGCCAAAGAGTCGACGGACGTGTCAGTACCGCGACGTAGCGGGCTGGGCCTGGGGCGCTGGTGGTGAGTGTTATCTGAGTCCTGAGCTCTGTCAATGGAGGGCGGGCGGTCAGCCCTGGTCGTGTCGGCTGTGCCTGGTGAGGTGGGGAGTGAGTGGAGTGGCCGATCGACGCTCTCAAGAAGAGGCAGGAAAGCCGGAGTGAAGAGGCCTTGGAATTCTAGCTCTCGTTCGTGAGGGCTGCGCTGACCGGGCGCAGTTTCCGTCTCCTGAGAACTGCTTGAGTCTTGAGTAAGGCCTGGAGGAGAGCCCCTTGCGCGCAAAGGTATGTTTTCAAGACTGGTGGGTGTTGGCATTGGTGAGCGAGATGAGTTGTCGCTGCCTGGCGGGTACAGAGAGGGATAGTCTCTGAGTGACTCCGCGATGGACCGTGAAACAAGGTAGGCCATATCCTCTGGGACACCTCTGAGGAGCTCCTCAGAGTACCTGGTGAACTCAGCAGCCATGTCCAGACGGTAGGCAGCAACTCTGCCGTCCAGCTCGGCGAGCTGGGTGGTGAGCTCTGAGATGAGCCTCGTCGTATCATGAAGGTCGTCCATGGCTGCGATGTCGGCACAAGCGATAAGACCCAGTTGAGACTTGACAACGGTGTGGCTGGAGGTCCCCTTGCGGCCTGCAATACCAGCTTAAGACCAATAAGTTATTATGAATGCATGAGTCCAGCCATAGTGGTGATGTGCCCCTGCAGTCCTATCCAAGGTCGAGGTTGTGGGCTGCTGGAAGGATTTGGGTGGGGGGCGTTGGTTGAAAAGAAAGAGATTTGATTAGATCATCATCGACGAGACCAAGTTTGTGGTCAGTATCGTGCAGGTGGTGGTGGGCTGCAAGCAATCTGCATAGCATCTGCCAGGCTAGGTAGGGTACTTGTGTAGGGATCTGCCCTGCGAGTTTATCAAGCCTGTCCCGCCCGGGCCAGACCACGAAAGTGGGGTCTCGACAGCTGCGCACAGCATGTGAGCATGGGCGTGGGGCAGGCAGTCCATTTCCCCAAGTTCCAGCACAGCATAAAGACACCAGGCCCGCCGATGACAAACAAGCCCCAACACGAGAACAAGCAGCAGCTGACTGATCAACAAGAGGGCTGGTTGTCTCGTCATATACCCACAATATGAACCTTATACGGCCCCGGCCAGGTGTTGGCTTCACCTTGGCGGTCCGAGTCAGGAAACCTTCTGGGCTGCAGTCGAAAGGATCATCCCCTGAGAATCGATATCAGGTCGTGGCCATGTTGCCGTCTGACCGTCTTTTACTATTGTCGCCGGGATACTCACTCAGCCTTGATAGCATATATGGCTGACCGAAGATTTCTCATCTATATCACTCTGGTCAGGGCCGTTGTGAAGCCTCTTGCACAAGAATGCCAACGCTTATCCTGTCGCCTCACATGTGTGCATAGAATGGGCCAGCACGGCCTACAGAAGAATGCAACGGCCCACGTCATCCTGTGATGGTAATCCGGCAATATGAGAAGATCTCTCGCGTTCAGCCGCGCCCCGTCTGCGGGGTTTATCCCTAAAAGATTCTCCCGATAAAATGCCAGCCTACTCGATCCTCTGCAGCAGGACATCCTCCGACGGAACGTTATTGGGAAGTAGGGGGCTTCCTCCATATGGTGTCATCGTGCGAGAATCTCAGCTTGAGGGCCTCTCCCATATGGAGTAGCCTCCCATGGGATATCCACTTGTTGGATGATCAGTCTGTGGAATAACCGGCTTGCTTATATGGACCAAGGCGATGCAGACCTCCATCCGTCGGAGAATGTGCGAGGAACATGTGGAACGGGTCGTTGATGCTCCGGCGGATCCATCAGGCTGGGATTCTCGGTCTGCTGCCAGCATACGAACCGCGAGGCGAGCTCGAGGGTTTGTGGCGGGCCCAGAGCTCTGCCTACCGGGTCGTGAGGGACTGACGATGCGGTCTCTTACAGCAGCCTGATACACCGTCTAGGAGGTACTTCTTCGTTGGTTCGAGTCCTCGTATGGAAAAGAAGAGTAATTAAGTTTGCTTACTGGTAGCTCGAGGTTCTCGAGTACCCGTTGGGACACTTTTGTGATTAGTCTTAGTCCATCATAGGAAGAACAGAGAGAGATGGGTGTGCTGGCTATGAAGGCATATCATAACCTCCACGCGTATTACCTGCCTCTGGAAATCAAGGACACCTGTTGGCTCATTCCTCGTCTCCCCCCCCCCCTCCTTTTTTTTTTTCTTTTTCTGTCAGTTGAATCGAAAAGGCATGGTGTTGTCTAGGGTCCAGAAGCACATCGATATGTACAATGAATTATCATCTTGCTGCCCCCAACTCCGAGGTGGTCTTACTTTCAGCAGGAAGTTTCCTATTTTATTTCTTTTGGGGACCCCTAAGTTCTCAGCACCTTCTTTCAATTTTCCTTTCGCTAGGCCGTGACCACTGAGTCGGAAGTGGCTAACAAGGTATTTACATCCTTCCAGCTGATGCCAAGGCTCTTTCTATCAGCAGCCCACGTACGCAGTGTTCTACCGGTCCATTTTCCACGATTCTACCCTCACTAGCCACATTGCTATCTCGGACTTCACCCTTCGTGCCCTTTGGCATATCCATTCTGCACAGTCGTACTCTTCGAGGACCAGCCATCCTCCCCTCGGGCCCTTTATCTCCACAGAGCTCGACGGCCGCTCTCTTCGGAGGAAGACGGCGAGAACGGCGACATTTCAAGAGGATACTGAGTCACACCTTTCGGCACTCGAACTCTGAACCATCCATACCACTGGTTCGCTCCCAACTCGCCAAAGGTAAGAGCCGCCCCTTCGGACTTCTCGTTCAGCACTTTCACCTGCATAGCAAGCACTGGCTGTCTTTGCTTAGGACCTTCTGCCCATATTCTTTCACTAGATGAGCCCTACCCTCCGGCACCGCCGTTATGGGTTTCGTACAGCTTCGTACTAAAAGTCAATCTGTGTTAGACTTTATTCCACTCTTCCCTAGTAAGAAGTAGCTTCCTTCACGCCTTCTGCGCGAGGTTACTTCTTATCGCGCCACCTTCCTGGCACGGGCTTCTCTTCCTCAGGCTTGTCCCATCCTACCTTTTGTGGTTCACGATCCCCCCTCCTCTCACTTCCCTCCTGAGAGTTCGTACCAATTAGCACTCAGGTGGTTCATGATCAGTCCTATCCTCGACTTGGTTGCTACTGCCTTTTGCACAGCAACTACAGCAAATCAAGCATCTCCCCTCTGCAACCATGATCCAGACAGGTCTCACTTAAGCATCATTTGGTTGAACTAAGCTATCTCAGGAACATCTCAAGAAGAATCAACCACGCCAACTTCTCAGCACGTTCTGAAGAGGACTCACCTTTCCATCAGAATCAGTCAACAGCATGGCCTTCGAAAACAGGAAGACCCCGCCAACTGAGCCCCCTGGTGGAGGGATAATCAGGTCAGTTGAGTCTGAACCTCAGGTCAAACCAGAGCCAGACTTTACAAGATCGTCCAGCTGGATGACTCCAACCTTCAACGCGGCTGCCGTTACCGACGTTAAGACGGAGGACCTTGTTGATACCGGCGCTTCAGTCAGCCCACCACGGGATCCAAAGGATGTCACACTTGACTCGGTTCGCGACGTCATCAGCACCGCAGACCTTAGGAAGCTTGAGCATGGTGTCATCCTTGCTCGCGAAATTCTCGGCCAGCTTCGCATACCCATGCTAAAAGCCAAGCAGCAAAAGGATCAGTTGGATTGGCTTGACAAGATTGACAAGCTTCTGGCGACGCCGACGAAGGCCGGAAGAACCGTCGTAGCAGTTGCAGGAGCAACGGGAGCTGGTAAGAGCTCGTTGATCAACAGTCTACTTGATGAGGAGGAATTTCTGCCAACAGATGGTTTTCGAGGTACGATGACTTTATTCGTTTATTTTTAAGCACCTTCGATATCGACGATTACTAACTACAAGTGCATCAGCCTGCACTGCCGTCGCGACGGAGATCATTTACAATGATGTGTCAGACCCGAAACAGGCGTATCGTGCTGAAGTCGAATTCTGCTCCCAAGAAGAGTGGGACCTTGAGCTAAGGAACCTCTTCGCAGACCTTGTGGATGACAGTGATCAGAGTGACAGTGCCAGTGCACCAACCTGGAATGATCCCAAGAGCGACGTTGGCAAAGCCTACAACAAGATTCGCGCCGTTTTCCCGAACATGAGCCATGGTCACCTCATAAAATGCAAGCCCGAGCAGCTGGCAAAGACTGGAGGTGCGCTTAAGATCCTAGGGACTATAAAGAAGTTGGCCTATGGAACTGCTCAAGAGCTGTCCTTGCAGCTGGACAGGTATCTAAAAAGCGCTGAGAAAGACATCGAATCCGAACCGAGAGCAGATGAAATGTCTGTGGAAATCTGGCCTCTGATCAAAGGTGAGTCTCATACCATCCTCTTATACACTCTGCATAAAGGATGTTGAGCTAAAGAGCTAATGACTTCGAAGTCGTTCGTATTTACTGTCATAGTCAAGTACTATCTACAGGACTCGTTATCATCGACCTCCCAGGTGTTGAGGATTCCAATATCACTCGCTCTTCTATTGCGGATGACTACCTGAGCGAAGCTAATGCGATCTTCGTCGTCGCGCCTATTCAACGAGCAGTGGATAACAAGTCTGCGAAGGATTTATTGGGGAAGTCTTTTAGAACGCAGATTCTGATGGACAACAACTGTACGGATCTCTCGCCTCTTGCATTCTCACAGGAAGCAAACGCTAATAGCATGATTGAGCAGTTTCCAACGTGGTCTTCATATGCACAAAGACTGATGATATTAATTTCAAGGAGTCAATAAAGTCTCATGACAAGGATCATCGCATCAGAAATATGTTTGCAGAAGAGGCACGGCTTAAGAAGGAGATCGACGAGAAAGCAACCAAGGTAAAGCCGCTGGAGGAAAAGCTCGAAGTGTTGAAGGCGGATCATCAAGCCACGAGACACGAGATGAGCAAGTGGAAGAAATACGAAAAGAAAGTCGAGAAGGGTAAAGAGGTCATTCGTGAAAGCGTGCCATCCAAGCGGAAGCGCGTTGACGATGGTTCTGACTCTGACTCCGAGGACAAGGAACCATTAACAGCTCAGGAGATCGCTGGAGAATTGGCCAAGCTCGAGGAGGAGTTGCAAGCGAAGGAGCTCCGGTGCTGCAATGCCCAGAATGAGCATGATACCGCAAGGGTCGAGCTTGTTGATCTACAGCGTAAACACGCCTTCGCTGCCGTGGACGGCCCGAGGATGTGTGTCCAGAGCAGGAATGCAGCGTCCGCTCAAGCTATCAAGTGGGACTTTGCAATAGGAATCAAAGAGTAAGTCGTATCAAGTGCAGGATACAACAGCAGTATCAGCTAATGCGACGCTCGCAGAATCGATGATGGAGACAATGAGCAGCCGGGTACTGAACGCGATTATTCCCAGATTGCGAGAACATTTCCAGTCTACTGCGTTTCAAGCTACGCATATCAGCAATTGAGAACAAAGAGCGAGCGGCGCGAAACTCCGGTCTATGGATTCCTCAATCTCGAAGACACTGGAATACCTGGGCTTATGGAGCATGGGAAGAGATTGACCTATGAGGATCAGATCACGAGATATAGGAATTTTCTCAATTCCTTCCTCACGTTGCTTTCGTCTCTCGTCGTACTGACGGCTTGTTGCTGTCAACTTCCGGGCGCGGCCATCGCTGACAGGCATCCTGCAAGACTAAGCGAGCAAAACCAGAAGCTTGAGCTACAGTTCCTCAACGACCAGATTCAGAACCTCTTTTCGGTAAATTATGCCTTATATCTAATTGTATTTGCAGCTGGAACTGATGATATCACAGGCATCGAAGGCAGACATTTTCGACTTGAAAAAGAAGCTTCTACAAACTGTACGCCAGGCTTTGACTCGTAAGGACTCTAAGATTGTTATGGCTGCTTCGTTGGCAGCTCCGTCGGTCGTCAGTCGTTGGTCGACTTCTGAGAAATATGGTGGATATGGGATTGCTTTCGTGACTTTCAAGGCGATTTGCAGAAGACACGGAGGAAAGACAGCGAGCAAGAAATCCCGCAATTTCAATGACGACCTTCTCCAGCCTTATCTCGCACCTATTGCCAAGACATGGGAGACCTTATTCGGCACGAAGGTTCCCAAGATACTGGACGGATTTGCTCCTACTTTCAGGAAGAGAGTCGATGATTTCCACCACAATATGTCGGATCGTCCAGCGCTTCGAGGTTGCAGATCCGGATGCTTAAAATTTCTCGAGAAGCATTGTGAAGAGCACGAGGTGGCTATCATTAGCGTTCTCGAAAATTCGAAGCGCGCAGTTACAGGAGAGCAGCGACAAGCTAGTCGGTCTTTCTCCCCTCTCGTCCAAGACACAATGAAGGAGATCTACGATGAATGTGCTGGGATAACGGGTAAGGTCTATCTGGCATATAGTGTGGTTCTCAAGCGCTAACATCTTATCAGGCAGGGGATGCTACCAACGGATCAAGGACAGGATGCACATTTGGATTGAGCGACACAAGCATGAGATCTTCAAGAATATAGGCAAGAATGCTCTCACCGGTGTGGAGCAGACTTGGCAGAAGATCGCGAATGCCCTCGACGAGGCCACTCAAACTATTATCCAGTTAGTACATCTACACCGCCCTTGGCGCTGCATGATATTAACGATTGACGCAGTGATACCATTGCCGACAATTACAGAACCATGATCACTGCTGGAGAGATGATGGAGGCCTCCGCCATCGCTCTTGGACACTGTTACGCCGTATTGAGCGAGGTCGACGAGCGCTTCAAGACAATCTTGGACCAAGATGTGGGAATGACCTGAGCCTCACACTGGATCTGAGCCCGCGGCCGGTGTGAACTCCCTGTGGGCGAGAGTGCTTCGATGTCTAATCCCAGAGACGGCCATCGCCTGAGGGCCACCGGATGGGGATGGGCTACGATGTTCGGCCGACGGCCAGCATTCATCTGCTCGTACCATACCTTACATATGCCACAGATCTGGCTTTGAAGTTGCATGGCACTGCGTTGTTTCTCTCTTTCTCCTTTTTTCCTAACATCCTGCGAGGGATGATCTTGTGCTTGGAGGACCTACATTTACAGGAATGGCCTCAGAAAATTTTAGCAGCCGGGCCATTGCTTGCTGGGCATGCTTTCGTAGACTGGAACGCCAGTCAGTTTGAAATTTTTTTTTTTTTTTACAAGCCCGCTCAGGTGGAGGGAAACTGGCTCATAGAAACACTGCATTTATGGGACGTCTTTATTCGCCCTTCGTGGACAGGACACTTGGTTGGGCACGCTTGGTCTGACAGTGACGGTCTCGGCGGATATGGCATTTCTTCACAGACTTTGCGATGTATTACTGTTTGGACTCAACTGGTCGGCCTTGGCCTAGTGAAGCCCTTGTATGTCTTCCCTCGTGCAATGGCTATATACCGTCGACACCCCCCTGGAAGGGAGTCCTTACACTTCGCTTTTTCTCGGTCCGCCACCGAACCATGAGATATGCGGACTATTGCCTATCCGTCCCTGAAGGATCTGGACCCACGGTAGGTAGCATCGTCCGCCCGCCACTGATAGCTCTGGAACAGGCGTGGCAACTCGCGTCGAACGTATGCAAGGATATACAAGACTGGTCCTGGGCTTTTTGTCCGCAGGAAACCTCAGCCCCGAGAAAGCTGCCAGCACCCTCACCCAGGGCGAAGATGGGAGAACAAGGGACATGAGAGGGACCCTGCATCTCAAGTTCACGTCCCTGCAAGTTTCTCGGCTGTTTTTGACTTGCTAAACAACAAGACGAGTAGATTACGAAAGTTCCAGGTCTAGGCAAGGCCCTCAACAGTCGGGCGAGGAAGCGATCCCCGCCTGAAGGGAGGGGGCATGGCCGTGGCAACCACGGTGACTGGCAAAGCTTTATTCACTGCAAGAAACAGCGTCTCTGATTGGTTGAAAGAATGAGACAGTAAGAAAGAAAATAGGTAGTGGGCCTTCACTTTACTCACTGAAGGTGAACGAGGCCAGCTCCCAGTAAGTATTTAATACTGGAATTCTCTCCATAGATTTAGTTAGAGAGAATCAACGGCCACTATCTCCATGCAGGCAAGTTTACGTGTCACTGCATGTGTGTGCATGTTAAAAGCGTGGTGGGAGCACGGACCACTCCAGCCTCCTCATTTCCGCTGACATAACAACTAACCCCTTCGTGTCAACCTCACACGACAGTCACACCTCCTGCTCCTCTCCCTCCCATCGCACACGACCGCGCAGCATGCGCCGCAACCCCGCCTTCCACACGATCCCGATGCGTGCACCTTGATTCAAACCACAAAAATAGGGCCGCCCAGTTCAAAGGTATCCGCTCCGACGGCGGGTAGCCGCGCACGCCTGCTGGACGGCGATGCCCGGGCTTGACGTGAATCTGCGCCCAAGACTGGAGGGACTCGTGTCCAGGGCCTGCACTTCCGCGAAGGCCCGGATCAGCATCGTCGTCGAGCCCAAGGCGTGCGGGGACTTGTCAATTTTCCTTTCGTCTTTCGCCCAGGCCGCCGGGCCTCGACGCCCGACGAGTCGACTGACGTACAACGCGCTCGGACGACGACGTACCGGTTTCCTCGGGAACCGGATACTCGGAGTCAGAAAGGGACTTCTTCGGACCGCCTCGTCGGCGTGGCGGCAGTCTGAAGGACCTCGTTGTCGCAGTGGTTCTGCCCTGGACTGCCATGTTCTGAAGACTGACGCTTAGCGCGCGCAAGATCAGGAATTTCCGGCTTGTACCCACGGCGAACCAGTCTGCGCCGTGGAAACAACCGGGATCTTGTGGAGAGGGGCCCGCCTGAAGTCGCCTGTGAGCGGCGACGGCAGTTCGTTGGGTGTCGAGGTTCCGTCAAATCTCCCTTTCTTCCTCGTCCGCTGGACAAGAGCCAAGGCTGCTCTATCACAAAGCCTGGGAGGGTGGGATCCTGCCGTTGGCCTGACTGACGGCAGGGGGGCTAAGCTCACGATTGCTCTTTTATGCCATCGAATTCGTGGTAGTAGCTAACGCTGTTGCAGTCTCCTTCATCTCGCAGGTTTTGGGTATCGATGGCCCTCTCCTCACAAGAACCAACAGCCCCCAAGTGCTCAAATGCGGAAACTGAAGAAGAATGCACAATCAACGTCTCCACGCCTGCCGTTGTGGCTTGGGATGCGGAGCACGCAAAACTCAATCTACATCTCCAGTATGACTCGTCCACGCGGACGGCCTTCTTCAAGCTGAGGGACAGCCTGGTGCTCAAGGCGCTGTCACCAGCCAAGACGTATCTATACCTCTTCATTCCGCCAGAACGAATTCAGACCTTGACTCTCGACGAGTCGCCCGACCCTGACTCGATACCCTCAACCACAGCTCAACTCCTTGGCTCCACGTTCTCATGCCTGCGATTCAACTTGAGCTCACCGGTGGACCTTGTTGGGCCTAAGCTCGTGGCCTTGACGCCCAAAAACAAAATTGAAGGTCGGGTATTGGATCAATTGAGATCACTCGTCCGGGCCACTAAATTCGACATTTTCATACCACACCAGGTGACCACGAAGGGACATCTGCTATCTATTTCTTGCGGCATTAATGATGGGTTGACGTCACACCCTGGTCAGACCGACCTGGCCTGCCTCTATGAGGGAAGAGGCGGGATGAGAATTGCCGTTGACAGCTCGGAAGTGCCGACCGCTCAGGCCGAGAGTTCCCATCAGCCAAGTGGTGAAAGTCCCCCATCTTACAGTAACGCCGGCCCAAGTCCTCCATCGGCGGCCACGGGTCCCTCCGGGCCGGCGACGAAGAAACGGCGGCTTGATGACTCCAAGCCCTTCGAGGTGTGCCCGGACCTGCTAGCGATGATGGAAGCTACATGTCGGAAGATAGTGCACCAGGAGATGAGGCAAGAGATCCAGCATATGGAGAAACGCTTGACGGCCAGGATGGAGCTGCTGGCCGAGAAGTATGCCGAGAAGCAGGGAGACCGCTTGGCAGACGAGCTCGCAGGCACGAGCCAGGCCATAGACGAGAAGGTGGACGATGAGTTCTATGGCCTCAGGATCAGGCTAGAGGATTTCATCAAGGAGGAGGTGGCGGAGGCGGAGGAGAGAATGGTCGAGCACTTGCAAAGCACAGCGAGCGTGCACCTAGAATTTGGCTCATGAATAGATCGTATAAGTAGACAAATGTACACTCTATCAAAAGACTTGTCAGGGGGCCGCTGTCGTGCCTCCCCCACTGCCATGTTGATCGGAATGTCATCGATTAGTCTCGTAGTGATGGTTGTCGCCATCACCGACGGCCGAAGACCTCAGCCAGATACCAGACCGCTATCCGGAAAACTGGTGGTTCTCTCCAGGGCCTCGGCAGCCTGCTCCGTCTTTTGCCCCACTGCCACTGACCTGCCCGTTCGTAGAAGCAGCTCCTGAGCCTCTTGCGGCTTCATTCTTGAGGGCCGCCTCCCCCGCCAGCTTTTGCTTGTCTTTCTTGCTCAGCGAGATAGCCCCCTTCGCCATGGCCTCTTTAGGCAGCGGCCGGACAATAGGCTGGGCGACCCACCACGGCCTCCTGCACCTCCTGACCGTCGCCACCGAGCTGTCCGGGTCGTCCTCTATTATCTCCTCGGCCTCTGCTCTGGCCTCGCCGTTGCCAACGGCAGCCTCAGCCCCGGCGGCGGCGGCGGCGGCGGCGGCGGCGGCGGCAGGAGACACACCGCCGTCGGCCCTCGAGCCCTTCTCGTAGGCCCCGTTCTTCGCGTCCTCGCCCTCGACGCTCTTGCCGCCGGTGGCTTCGTACGCCAGCAGCCCCTCTGCCACCTTGCGCTCCACCATGTCCAGGATCCTCTCGTACACCGAGATCTCGCCCAGCCTGGACTTGGCCAGCGCGTCCCTCACGTCGTGGTGTTTCGTGACAAAGTGCCGCAGCAGGTGGAACAGGTGCGCCTGCACGGCGACGAAGTTCGGGCCGGCCGTGGCCGAGGTCATCTTGGCGCCCCCCGTCTCGTCGGCCCCGCCGCCGTCTTTCCTCCTCTTCTTCCGCGCGGGCTCCCGCGCCCCGTCGTCCGCCGCCCCGCCGCCGGCCTCCAGCCAGCTCTCGTCGTCCCCCGGCACGAAGAGCGCCCTCCGCTCCGGGGGCTCCTGGCCCAGCACATACCGGTGCATGATGTCCAGGTAGCGCCTCACGACGGCGTCGACGCGCCA
Source organism: Endothia cerciana (assembly GCA_026119935.1). Classification (NCBI taxonomy): domain Eukaryota; kingdom Fungi; phylum Ascomycota; class Sordariomycetes; order Diaporthales; family Cryphonectriaceae; genus Endothia; species Endothia cerciana. The sequence goes on along the minus strand of JALRMH010000046.1, from coordinate 30,070 downwards.
CCCTCCCCTCCCGTCCCTCCCCCGCCAGAACTCCCTCCCCTCGGCCCCCGGCGCCGGCGGCCTCGCGAACAGAGCCGGGTCCGACAGGTTGCCCTCGGCAGACATCACGCCGTCCGCGCCGGTGGCGTCGAGACACCGCTGCAGGTCGCCGTGCTGGAGGGTGTTCCCGTTGGCGAAGATGACCGTCTCCCTCGGCAGGTTCTCCCGCAGGAACCTTATGTACCCCCAGTCCGCCACTCCGGTCAGGTGTCCCTTCTGCTCCCTCCGCCGCCCGTGCACGGTGAGGATGCTCGCGCCGGCGGACAGGACGTTCCGCGCGTAGGCCAGCGTCGCCTCCTTCGTCTCGAGGATGCGGATCTTGGCCGTCACGGGCACGGGGAGCTCCTCGTGGAGGGTCCGGACGAGGCGGTGGACCAGCTCCTGGTCCTCCTGCAGGAAGGCGCCGTAATGGCCCTTGCGCGCGATGCCCTGCGGGCAGCCGAGGTTCAGGTCCACCGCGTCGCAGTGCGGCGCGGCGATCCTGGCGGCCTCGAGCAGCGCCTGCGGGTCGTTCGCGCAGAACTGCACAAAGAGCGGCCTGTCGATGGCGGGGTTACCGTCGAGGTAGGGCGCGGCATCGCCGGCCTGGGGGGAGGCGGCGGCGGCGGCGGCGTAGCCGCTCGCGCTGGGCAGCATCGCGGCCCTGGTCGGCTGGAAGTGCGAGTCGCGGTACTTCTGGCTGTCGGCGAAGAGGCGCGCGTGGAGCATGGGCGAGTAGGCGAGGATGCTGGGCCGCTCGGGCTCGGGCACGAAGGAGCGCGTGAGCATCCGCCAGGCCTGTCGCGTGCCCACATGGGCTGGTTAGTGACGGCCTCAGCCTCGCGGCGCCGCGGGGGGGAGGGGGGGAGGGGGGGAGGGGGCACGTACAAATTCGGACTGGTCCACCATCGGCGCGACGATGTACTTCGGGCTCCCGATGCTCTCGTAGAAGGCGCGGCCGTGGAGCTTGACCGGCTTCGCCGCTGCCGGGCTGGCTGCCTCGGAGGCCATAGCCGCAGGCGCAGACGATACCCTCGCGGTCGCAACGGCTCTGGGCAAGGATCTCGGAACCGGACGACCCTGGAGCCCAAAGCGCCTGGTTATGACCTCCAGAAAGAGCGCAATGGTAGCGGAGAGGTATGTGCAAGCGTGGACGCTAGGTATGTGGCAGTCTAGTGGGGAAGATGGTCGGGGGTTGGAAATGGCAGTCGCCTTGTCTCAGCCTTGCATGTGCGATAAGATAAGCCTCGTGTCGGAATACTACGTACTTTACTCCAGGCACAAACCCCTCACAGCGAGCGAGTTGCTCACCGCTCTTCCTCTCCCATACGATATGGTGTGGTTGATCTCTCTCGGGGTACGGTCTCAGAGCTACATACAACTCAGAGGATCACGCATTCTCTCGAACCCCACATACACCGTCGAGGTGATACGGCTGAACATACCGCAAGCCCCACTTCGTATTGAGGTGGTCATCATCCCAATTCATCGTCGCCTCACATTCCTCCGGGCCCAAGACGCGCCGCACCCTTACCCGTAAACGGATACGTGAATTCCCACCCTGATCTAGCCTCATGTGTCATGGTCTGGCAGTTCGTCGAGCCAACTCAGCAAGTTCCTCCGTGTCAAGTACCATAGTAAGCGCCAGCCCTACACGGCCGGGGGAGAACACGGGTGGGGGGGGGGGGGGGCTTGCCAAGTCTAATGAGGCGACCGATCCTCCTCTCCTCTCCTGGTAGTTAGAGTTAGTTCGTGCGCTACCAGCCCAACAAAGAGCCGCGGGATGCAGATGATGCGCATTGAGAGGATGCTGCATGTTTTCTGGACTATCTAGGCGCAATCGAGCTGTAGGAATGTAGGTTGAGGCCGTCGCTGAGAAAAAAATTCTTCCATTTCCTGCTGCTTCTGAGATTGCAACAAGTGTACCCCCTTGGATGCAACGACTTTGGTGCCAATCGCTCCTCACATGTTTAACCCGTCTCTTCTGTCTGCCAAAGGAAACAACGAATGCCGCAACACACAAAACAGAATATGCCCTAACTTCGAACCAAAAGGCCATGCCCGCCTCCCAGAGGTCATGCTGATGATTAAAAATGGTCACATCTTTGCGCATTCGCAAAAACAACTTCCCATCTGTCCATCCAGCCAGTATTCTGTCCGCCTGATTCTGCTTGTGTCCTGAAGTCCGATGTTGGTTGCCTGTAGACTACCGGGGACATGGGGCTGTGCCCCGAATTCAAGTCGACTGACTCCCTCGAGATTATGTAGTACCGTCGCATGTCGCCACAGACGATGGGTCGCCAGAAAAAAAACGCCTCGACACCTTACGATGCAATCCCGATACGCCCGACAAAGAGGAAAATGGGTACACGACGGGGTTTGGGTGCCCACCTAGCTCGGTCGCTTAGGGGGTAAACACTCCGTCGGAGGCTATCATTGTCAGAAGAAATGGGTGTAGATCTTGGAGCTCTCGTGGACTTCCATTTCCTGCTCACGTGGTCAGTCTCGGACCGGAGCGCCAACTCGTCGGGCATCCCGCAACTTACCATCTTGAAAGTGTTCAACTCCTCCTTGATCTGCTGCGCAAGCATTGGTGTCAGCCGGTTGCAGGTTGCGATCTCCGAGCGACGGTCGTATTCCTGGCCCGTCCATGTGTCGTGGAAGACAATCCGCGGGCTGAAAGTTGCGTTCCGCTTGCCCTGCCCTGAGGGTGTGCCCGGAGCACTCTTGGAGTCCTGACGAAGTCGCAAAGCTGTCATGAAGTAGTCCTCGTTGCCAATGGTGACAGTAGTCTCACTCCTCTTCTGACTGGCATCGTCGTTCGGAGTGCTGGGAGCGCTGGACATCGGCGAGTCGGAGACGGTGGGGACCGGGGGTAATTCGAAGGCAGAACCTCTCTCAACGGGCTTCGGGGAGGGCGTAGAGGAGCCATTCGTGTCTGCGACATAAGGTTAGATCGGTTGCGCACGAGTAGGCCGTGGGCACTCCACCTACGCTTCAAGATGCCTTTCCGCACAGCAGCGAGGACTTCGGCCCTCTCCCTGTCGCCGCCAACGATGCTCTTCCTCGAGTTCGAGTTGTCCGTCCCTGAACTCCCCAGCCGCTCAGGACTCGATCTTCCCGCAGCGGCGGAGGCGTCAATAGAGTTCCTCTCCAGTCGTGGGTAGCCCGTACCACCGCCAGTGTCTGGATTCGGTTCGGCGTTGACGTTGACACGCTCCCGCTCGGCCTCCACAGTTACCATAGACACCGCAGCCTGGCTGGCTTCGGGGTTCTCTGGAGGAGGGACTCCGATGACAGACTTTGGTCGGAACAAGCCCGCCAGAGAACGACCACCCTTTTTCATTCCACGACCCATCTTCCGAATCATAATCGAGGCGGACGAAGCAGTAGAAGAGATAGAGATGTTGTCCGTAGAGCCCGCGAACATCCTAGAGCCAGCGTAGATATTATGTCCGAGACCCGCCGCCTCTTGTTGCTCGGCGATGCGAGCTTGCTCGGGGTCGAGCTCGTCAAGAGGGTCCTGCGTCTTTGATGCCCCCAAAGACTCGCCATTGCCCTGGCTCCCTCCCACTGCTCCGGCCTTCTTAAACTCGGCGGCACTGCCGAAAGATAAGGCCCTGCGCAGCCTTGAGGTTTTGCTCTTCAGTTTGCCTCCCTTTTGATTGATAGCAGCCAGTTGCTTGACAGCAGGGCTCTCAAAATGGCTGCTAGATGCTGCGGGTTCGGCGGGGGCAGGCCTGCTCTCTGGTGCAGAGCCCTCTTTCGAAGGCTCAGTCTTTGCCCCATCGGAATCCATGGACATCGGCTTTGACAGCGGCGACGGGTTGGGAAGGCGTTTGGAGGCATCGGAAGACGAGCTCCTAGGTGGGATGTTGACCGATTTTGGGTAATCTTGTGAAGTCTGATCGGAAGGATCAGAAAGCTGGGCGGGGTTGCTCGTGGGGTTGTGAACGCTATTGCGGTTGGTAGACTAGGGCACAGCATTGGTCAGCGTAGGCAAACTTGGATGGCAGATCTGGGCTGCATGTCTGTTGTGATTGGACAATCCGTCAGGGGACGGAAGCGAATGGGGTTGCTCACCGATGACGGCCGAGAATTGCTGCTGCGGCTCGAGACCAGACTCTCAGAACTGCCATTCCTGGCAGAGCTATTGCTGGGAACAAGCCTTGCGGTCTTGCTCTGGTCCTTGTCTGTGGCGCCCTTTGACGGTGGCCTATCTCCAGCGGATTTCTCCGGCTTCCTTAGGTCGAGGGCAGCCAAGGACTTCGGCATCTCGGCGGTGTCCAATGCCGGCATGCTGCGTCGCCTAAACCTCTTGGAGTCCTCCTGCTTGAGGTCCAGCTGCATGTCATCTACTGAGCCCGGTACCTTTGCGTAAAAGCTGGTCGGCCTGCCAGAGTTTGATGGGCTGGGCCGCCGTTCCCTGTTCAGGTTTGCCGGCGGCGTATACAGATGCGCGACGGAGGCCATGCCCGAGCCTGAGGGCGCTGCTGAGCTTTGGTAATGGCCCTGCTGTCCTGCCGGGCTAGGCTCTGTGGTTCGCAATGCAGGTCGTCGGTACCGGTCTGGTTGGCTCTTGGCGGGAGAAATTGATGCGAATGAGGTTTGTACGGTGGAGTTTGAGAAGTATGCGGAATGAGGTCTGGGGTTGCCACTGCCTCGCCGAGCGGCGGGCGCAGGTATGGTGGAATCATCTCGGGACCCGCCAGACGGTATAGTTGTTGGCAGGTTGGGCAGGGAGGCATTGTTAGTATGTCGCGAACGAGGGTAGGCGTTGCTTTGGTCGAAGGACTGTACCGTGGGCACCGCCGAAGAGGACGAGGCACGGTAGGCCGGATAAGGCTGCCATTGGCCGGTCGGGTTAAGGTTGGGCGTAGAGGTGAAGGCGTAAGGTTGGATCGGTGCAGGAGCCCCACGATATGTCATCGGAGCGTTAGACCCCCCAGCCATTCCGTGATAGCTATTTCTCTGCTGCTGAGCGCCCCCGTACTGCTGGCTAGGCTGTGCTTGAGAGGGCATCATGCCTGATCCCGAGCCATTCCTTGTCTGGAGCATTGTAACAGTACCGGATTGTTGAGGGTATGTTTGGACCAAAGCTGCCATCGTCGTGACGCAAGATGGCCGTCGAGAAGCCCGTCCTGAAGCTCCGCGAAGAAAAGGGGGAGGCGTAGCCCCGTGGATTAAAGACAGCCTCGTCGGTTTCGATCGAGCGGTCTAAATCTCGAGATAGCAGGACCCTGTGAGGCCTGATGGTCAGCGTACGGCCCCCTCACAATATAGCAAACAGCGAAAATGTAAAGTCCCCAGCGGACACGGAGAGATGAGCACGGAGGGTTGGGTAATGAGTGGGAAACTTGCCGGTTTGTTGACAGGCTGTCGAAGTTGGGAACTCCCCAGGTGGCAAAGGTGGTGCTCAGGATGGGTGTCGATAGGAAATTACAAATGACCGTCAGGGGAGATGAAGGGGAAGGACGCCGGCGGCCGAAGGGATTGGGAGGTGTGTTCAGGGGGGGGGGGGGCAAGCTCGTGGGGGAGCTCACTATCACCGTGAAATCCCTCGGACGGCGGTAATCTGAGGACAGCCTCGTCGGTGCAACACAGGTTAGACTGGACAATTGGACGTGTGATCAAGAGTCACAGCCGTAACACCTGGCGAGAGAGGACTACAGCCAGGACATGAGGAGCCCCTGAGAGGTTCAGGAAGGGTCTTCGGTACGGCTTGTTTAATCGAGCGGAGCACGAGAATGTTTGAGGGATGTCGTAGATCGTGGGGGTTGTCTTCTTTTTTTCGTTCCGGTCGGGCGGGCTAAGGGAAGTGTCTGACGCGGTACACGCTCGCTGGGAAACCAGGTGCCGAGACAAGACAAGGCACAGCTGAGCCAGGCAGGAGAGATCGCGGTGGAGGGTGAGGAGACAATGCAAGCGATACGGTGCGGTGCAGGGCAAGGCGGAGCTGAAGGGTGCGATGTTGCAAGAACGCTCGATCAAGACGACAAAAAGACAGTTTTAAAAAAAGGAAAGGAAAGGAAGAGAAGAAAAAAAAAAGGAAGGAAGTTGCCTCCCGTGAGGGTCGTACTGTTTACTGGATTGACCTGAGCTCGGGGCCAGAACGACTAGTCACGTAATGTCTGGAGGAGGCGGTCGCAGGTGGTGGTGAGATGTCGTCGTCGGTTCGATGGTTTGGTGGTGTGGTGGAAGGGGTCGACAACGAGGACGTGCCACAATCGAGAAAGAGGAGGCTCGGTAATGTACAGCAGCAAAAGCCCCGACCCAGATCTCAAGTCTCAGGCTAAGATCAGATCGATCAGGCCCACCGTGGCAGAGGAGACCGCAGCAGCAGCAGCAGCAGCAGCAGCAGCAGCAGCAGCAGCAGCAGCAGCAACAACACAAAACACGGGGTAGACGAAGAGAAATAAGAAAGAATAAAAAAGAATAAAAAAAGGAAAAAAGGAATTAAAAAAAAAAAAAGAGGCGGTGATGAACGAAAGGCGGAGGAGGACGACAAGGAAAGGGATGCGAAAGGTGAGGGTTCGCTACGGGCTGGTACGAAAGGTGGAGGGAAGTGGAAGGAGGAGGAGGAGGAGGAGGAGGCAAGCAGCCGCAGAGAGTTTGGAAGACGAGGACGGGGAAAAAAGGAGAAACACCAGCCCACCCCTCTGCACCACACGCACTTTGCCCATGCGGCCTGCAGCATGCCTGGTCCCAGTTCCCCCCCCCCCCCCAGTGCCTGTCCCTCAGTGGGCAGCAGCAAGCAATCTGCATTGGAGGAAAGCGAGAAGGGGTGCGGGTGCAGGCGCAAGGAACAGGGTGCGGCCGGGCCTGCCTGGGGGGCTAGCTTGGAGGGTACCGAGTACGTTGAGCCCTGCGCATCCCATCCATGCAGACCAGCTCAGGTACCTCGTTCTCGCCTCCCCAAGGTCGCGAAGGCTTACCACCTCGCCTACCCATGCGGGGGTTGGGCTTACAGGTCCTCACAGGGCCCCACAGGCCTCTTTTCCTGTCCGTCCAGCAGGTTTTGGCCGGGGTGGAGACTGCAGGCCAGCTGCTGAAGGCACCTGCAGGTGAGAGATGTCGCACCCCTACGACGCGGAGTCGTACCATGATAGACGGGCACGTAGCAGGTACGGCCCACCGAGGTACCCCGTGCACTCATGATCCCATGGACGGTTACATCTGAGCTTTATGTACATACAAGCGTAGATCTCCGCCTCCCACCTCCTCGCACGGCCGTCTGAAAAGGATCTGTCCTCCGCCTGCTTCTGGCATTGTTCTTGAATGGAGATATGACAGATCAGTCGAACGTGTCCGCAGCATCACGTCACGGGAGTCTCGACCCCCAGGCACGACTGCCCTGCCCAGGTGGTGAGGAGGAAGCGTGCGAGGGGGAGGGGGGGGCCCGAATGGATATCTCGTGTATTCGGGCAAAGGATTTGTTGTTGTTGGAGGCGAGATTGCTGGCGTCGATTGGCTGACCCGGGGCCTGGCACAAAGCCGCCCGCGCTACTCAGTACGTCAGGCAACCCCTGCCAGAGATGGGGGTCCCCCACTGGGCGAGATGCAACTCTCCGTATAGAAAAGACAGCCATGGTCTCCACGCATCAGTGGCTTGCATTGTTGTGTCTGACGCGTATATATATCCAAAGCCCATGTAGCTCTATACAAGTAGGCCTATACATACATGAGGACTTCGGGATCTCTTTCATGCCGTGAATGCACTATGTATTCTCGGGAGCAGTCCCTACCATCGCGCAGTGTGTGTATATTATTCCGATGGCGTGTGTTCTGGTTCATCGTGGGGTCTCGGGTCTTGTCCGCAACTGTTTCGACGAGCGCTCTGGTGCTGTGCCATCAAACAGACCTCCCAGGCATTCGCATATCATTACGCTACACCCAGACCGTTCCAGACAGAGTCCATGTTTTAGACGGGAGAAACACCTCTTGTAGGACAACCTTGTCATGGACTAATGTAATGATCTGCATTGCAGTGCACTGTACGCTCTCCTGCTGTTCGGCGACTGAGTGCAGGGCATATCAGTGAGTTCGTGTATCTCTTGTCGATACTCAGCAGTTGCCGTCGCCTGATCTGATGTGTAACATTTTCCCTTCTTCTTCTTCTTCTTCTTCTTCTTCTTCTTCTTCTTCTTCTTCTTCTTCTTTTTTCTTCTTCTTTGTTTTTCTTTCTTCTTCCGTCAACAGGACTGCGCTTGACCTTGGAGCCCTGGTCTGGGCCTCCCTACCGGTTGGGGTAAAAGAAGAAGACTTGGAACAATGAGAGGCCGGGGGGGGGGGCGGGGGAGGGTAACTATAGATCTTGCCTGAGTAAGCCTTTCTGAGCCCTTCTTGTCCCTCTGTCTTGCTCATCTTGTTTTGTCGGGGAGGGGGGTTTGTAGACATGAGGGCCGTCAGCTCCATGGGAGGGGACGTGGCAGCCGGAGAGATGATGGACCCTTGATCTGATCGCCGTCCCCCGTTCTGGTGGCTGCATTCCAGAGTTCCTGCATCTGCATCCTCGATGATCCTCTCATCCCCCCTTTGCTGGTAGTCTGGCACTTCCTTTTGGACAAGTCGCGGGTTTTGTCTCTCACCATGTAAGGGTCAAACCCGTCTCATTCTTGCTCCATCTTGCTGTGGTATCCCACCCGAATGACGAATCTTAGGCATATGGCGACCTTCCATTTACCGAGGACCTTACTGGCCGGGGTTCCCTCGTATTGACCAGCATGGGACATGCCGAGTCAAGTATCACACTACATAGTGTCAGAGGGCAGAGCACGATTCCCGACAGCCCTTCAGCCAGATGGGGGGGTTACTGCAGTGTAAAGCGGATCCCTGCCCCGGTCGGTTCCAATCTCTCGTCAGGCGGACCGTGGTCGGCCGCCCATCAGAGCCCCTATTTTTTTCTGGAGTCCTGCACCGCAGCACCGCGCAGGTGGCAGGTCGCAGGCCGTGAGCCACTGGATGCTGCATCAACTGCCTGTTCTGAAGGGCGTTATAGGCATGGGGGCGGACCGCCCACGAGACAATGACGACAGCGACAACGGTTGCCGAGCTCACGGACCAGATAGGGCTCACAGCACCTTGATCGCGGGTAGTCAGCCCATCGACAGATTGCCATCCAAAACCTCACGAGCTCTGTTGGTTCACTCCTGGTGGTGTTCGTCAGAGGGTACGTATCCCCGGGGATTGACGCAGACCTGCCTCGGGGCCCCCCCCCCCTGACACCAAATACATGGCGGACCGCGTCAATTCCCGGCTGGTTTTTAGAACCCCCAGGGATGGTATGGTCAGTCAGGTCCAGCTTCGCAGTACTACCAACGTACGGAGCGCATGGTTCATGGTCCGAGATGAATCATCCCCCGTTATCTTTGGTCGACGACCAAATGCGACCGTTTCCTCCTCTTCAGAGGCTACGAAGATGAGCTGTCCTCTCTTGGCTTGGCCTTTCCCCCCCCCCAACGTGGCATGTCGACGAGGTATCCCATCACCGGAGATTGGGAGGATCATCAATTAGACGTCACACGGAGCACATGGTGCAAAATGAGACGGAGGCTTGGGAGGGTGGCAAACACGATGCTAAAAATTGATAGTCTATATTTAATCTGTTGAATCTTTCAGGGTTGCTGGGCGACATCTCTCGCTCTCGCCCTCCCCCGCCTGGGTGCTGTATAAGGAAGAACCCATCATACTGCATCATACTGTGTAGCCCGGCTGCCCTGGCCGGGCATAATCCTGATTGCCCCGGGCCATCCTTGGTACAGACACCGGCAGTGCCGGGCGGCGAAGGGCCTCCATCGCATGAAGCTTCAGATATATCCTCAGGCACGTACCAAATCACCGGTTCTGCCAAAAAAGTAAAGCCGAGGTTCCGCTCTTGTCCGCAAGGCTGAACCTCAGAAATGGGCCGAGATCTCGACACCATCTCCAGCCAAGCACAGGAAAACAAGGCCACCGCTGTTTAAAGCACGCAGCGCTTGTGATCATGGCATGGATGCCGGTGCCGGCGAGGCTCTAGCGGACCCCTTGGGTACTATGTATTATTACGCTCCGGCGGTCACGGGAGCTTGAGACCGCGGCACGAGACGGGAGGACACTGCTGCGCGTGGGCTCGCGCGAGCAGTATGTGTATATCACCAACAAACAAAAAAAGGTCGGAGGGTTCGTCATTCGGCTCAGCGCGCCGAACATGGACTCTGAGCCTTGATGTCGAGCTAGACACCTGCCATGGTCCTTACACTGCATCGACTTAGTCCTCCGGATTGCCCAATCCGGGATGGCCTCCTTTGACCGCGCGCAGGTGCTCGGGTCCAGCGACTATGTCTGGAGCTGCACGGGGCTTCACGAGAACCAAAAACGCCGGCCGCTGGCCACCTCGCTGGCCACGCGGGACGGGCATCCTGCGGCCAGCTTGCGTGCGCTGCTGCGAGGGATGGTCCGCGTTTGCTACCTATAGGCGTATCCATCCTGGACCTGGACATTCGTCCACAGACCTACCTATCTGTGCCTGTGGAGGAGGCGGATACCCCGGGTGGGCAGTGGCATCATGCTCTTCCCTACCTGCGAGATATTCCACCACGCTACCGTCTGACGCCCAGGCAGAAGCGCTCTCGAGAGCGGTACGAGACCGCCAGGCCCGTTTTGGCGGACTGTGGCCGCGAGCGCAACCGCACCCGCACTTGCTTGCATGGAGCCTCCAACACGAGACGTCCACTCAGCAGCGCCTCGGTCTCGAGGGATGATGCAGCGGTATGAGACGAGCTGCAGATCCCGACCGGGAGTCTGACTCGACCCGACGGCGCCTGACTCCCCGTCGACATAAGTACAATCGACCGACCGGCTCCCGGAACGTCAGAGCGGGCCGGATCTGCAGCCTCAGTCTCGAACTTTTTGTTGTGCGCTTACGGGGTTTGGAGGTGTCGCAGAGGCGCGGCCTGAGCAGAGCTGGCCGCAGCCTGCAAGGCCAGCAGTAGTCGTCGCTCTAGACCGCTAGTAATATATATGTCACCGCCGGACCGATTCGGCTGGCTATTTGTCCTCCGGACACCAGGCCGAAGACCCCTCCAACCTTTCGAGCTTCCGGGCAACGACGTTACTTTTTCGGAAGCAGTCTGCCGGTGCCATGTTCGGAAGATGCTCCCAGACGATGCGCGTCCTCACCGACCTCGCGCCACAAGAGTGTCGACGTAGTATATCCATGACGACGAGGCGGCATATTCGTTAGATTTGATGACCGAATGGGTCTTTCTCGCCTCTTCAGAACAGAGGCCTACCCCGCTACAGCACGATTCCAGATGTCAAGCCGTCCTGTCCATCAAGGCCTCCACCGCATGACGCTCCGATCCAGACAGTCTGGGTACCGACCCCTCGCGGGCTGCAGAGATGGGTTACACAACATCTCGCTTCCGCAGGCTTTGTTTCTCCCTGGACGCGGCGGGCAATCAAACCGACCCCGTCGCCTATCAAGCCTCACCATCTCGACCGCGGCCCGGCCGACACGGTCGTCATGCCAGCAGGGGGTCCTGCGCGGCTGGCTGGCGATCTCTCTCATCTCCTTGAGGGTGGTCACGGTGGTGTGGTGGTGGCCGGGAGGGTCTCTGTACGACAGGAGCCAAGAGATCAACCAAAACCCGCCGGCCAGTCCGGCATCTGGGGCGTCGTCATCACACAGCGCGAATTGCACCGTCGACACGTGTTGATGAGATGGGGTGTGACCAGCACGGCATGTGAGAAGGGTCCAGCCGCTCAGCTTATCCACCCATCCGTCAATCGGTCAGGCCTAGAATCTGTCTGGGTGTGTTGATGGACAGGCTAGGCTGGAGGTGCAGCACAGCTTGACCCGCGTGCCGCCCTGGCGACCACTGGCTTGCCCGAGCTCCTGATATAGTTGACCGGCAGGTCCCCCGGCCGACGGACACATCATGCATTGCCCCCTCGCGCGGAACAGCAAGGCTTCCTATACGATACTCTCAGCCTGTCCCGCTAGTGCCCCGTGGAAGCTGTCCAGCGGCACAGAAATAAGGTGGCTGTCTTGCAGGTGAACAGAGTGCGGCAATATACCGACATTACACCCATTGGGCTGTAGACGTTACACCGCCAGGTCTGTGGCTGCGTTACTGTTTCGAAGAGTCTCTCCCGTTTTACTTTTTTGCTGGGCCTTGGCGGCCTAACTGCTGCCGTCGCACTGTCCCGGATCCTGATAAGTGCTCTGTGCTCGTTGAGATGTAAGGCTTCGGGCTGTGTCTCCGAAATGTTGGGGGTAACGAATATAATCGAAGACCACTAAAGCGACGAATGCTTTTTTTTCTTCTTCGAGGTATGGAGTGCCCTGCCCAGGTGCTCTTGGCCGCAGGTAGGTGAGGAGACTGAACCCCGTAGGACCGAAGCACGACCTGGGCAGTTGACCACATGCCCGTGAGTCGACCTGAACTCTGATCTCTGGACAGTCACATGTGATAGCCAAGGCCAATCCCGACGTGATGAGGACGGGCCTGGGTTTGTGCTTCGCGATACCTATACCTCCCTGGCGCCAGGCCAGAAACCGGAATGCCGAAGTGTATGCTGCAGAACGATATACAACCAGTGGTTCTGAACCCCATATCGAGACCTTCCGAACAGCCGGGGGACCACATCTGGTTTGGTTCCACTTCACGTGCTTTCGCACGCTCCCACAGGCTTATCTACAGGGCCCTCCAGGCGGGACGCAGTGGATGCCGCCGCCGCACCCCGGCTGCCAAAATTCCCAGGACATCTGCCTCGAGGACAGCAGTTCATGGCGCTGCTGCTGCTGGTGCTGCTGCTGCTGCTGCTGCTGCTGGTGCTGCTGGTGGGTTGATGCGGGTGAAGACTCCCTGGGTGCACCTCAGGGCCCGGATTTGGCAACGCCGGATGCTCAACATCGAACGATGTAAGGTTCCGCGCTTGCGTATCCGTGACCGGCGATCCCTACCTGTACGGTTGACGGCGGGACCTGAAATGGTGGTGAGGACTTGATACCGACCTCCCGGGCAGTTAACGTGGCTCAGCGCCGGCGCTCCTGGCGCTGACGGGGCCCCACCCAATAGGAGGGAGCCGGCAGCCTTCCTTCGTTTAGATGCTCAGCCTCACCCAATGCCCGGCTTGCTTATGCCCAGTTACGACGTCTCAGCGGCACCACTGTGAAGGAACAAGAAACAACATGGTGATACCAGAGACCAAAGAGTTAGTATAGGCTGTGAGAAGGTCTAGACGATGGTCGGCGTGCCTCGCAGTAAGGGATGCAGCTTGTGCGTCAAGAGGAGGGTGAAGTGCGATCAGGCTCGTCCCGGTACGTTACTAATGCCCCCTTACAGCGGCCGCTGGAGGCCCCGGCTGACGATGCCGTCACAGCATGCGGGAACTGCGTCAAGTACCGTGCAGAGTGCCCGGGCTATGACAGGAACCGCAAGTTCGTCGACGGCAAGCACGCCGTCCGGCCGAAGAGGAGCCAGGGGCGGGAGCTGCTTCCGCCCTTTGAGACCCGGAGGGACTTCCCCTCGCCGACTCCCGCGTCGGTCTCAGACCCGGAGACGCCGGCAGCCCAGCCCTCGCCCCAGGCCCTTGTAGGGTTCGGCAGCTGTGAGGGGCAGCGCGGGAGGCCGTGGGACTCCGTGGTCCCCGCTGCCCTCCGTCAGGATAATGTCCCCCTGGTGCACAACCTGATGGACCAGCTCTTCGTCCTTCACGCCCGCGACGAGATCATTTTCAGTAAGCCTCGCTGGCGGGCAGACGAGGCAGGCTGTATCACTTTACGCCTACGGTCTGCGGGTGGATAGTCGACAGGCCGCTGACAAGTCTTGGCAGGCGCACCATGGTTCACCCCGATTCTTGACCAGCTCGGCAAGGTCGCGCTGCTGGACACAGCCATGGCGGCCCTCACTATGCAGCTCGTTGGGAGGTCCAAAGGTGACCATGAGAGCATCTGTAGGAGTAGGGAGCTGTACGGCCGCGTTCTGGGGGCTCTGCAAAGAGCTCTCAATCACCCTGTCGCATGGAAGTCTACGGTGACCTTGGCTACTACGGTCATATGTTGCATCTTCGAGGTAAACCTACCAGGCTGCATACTCCTAACCAACGCTGACCCCGATCGTAAAGCTATTTGCTGGCACACAGGACCCTCTTACATGGATGCTGCACGCTACTGGTGTCAGCAAGCTGGTCCAGCAGCGTGGCCCTGCTGCCTTCTCGTCCTCTTTCGACAGGTTTCTACTGAGGGGCGTCCGCCCCATAATCGTGAGTACCGCTTCGCCGTATTTCCCACTCGTAAGGATAACGAGCATTCGCAGAGGTGTGTATGGGCCCTGCAGAGGTGAACTCATGAGAGGTGCTTCTTCCCACGGACGACACAGGCAGTGTGCCGTCCCTCCCTACCTAGTGGTATTGTCTCCAGGGAGAAGCGGCTCGGCTATGGGGCGACCGGATGGGCAGATATCCTCCGGCGGGATTATCTGGATCCCACGTGGGACAGCCAGCGTTATGGATATAGCTATTCTGGTCGCGTGCACCAACCTCTGTGGAGTCCATTCCCGCCTCTGCGGCTACCCAACATCCTGACAACATGTCATTACATCGTCTAGATCTGTGTTGACCCCGCAACAGATCTCAAAAGCCGTCTTCGCAGGGCATGATTGCTTTCTGGACCGGCCAAGGTGGAAGAGAATCTCTGAGCGCCTGACACCGGAGTCGCCCGACCACCCGGCTCAGGGGATGCCAGGTCTGACCCTGGGGGCATGGCGCCCCATCCAGGACCCCTACTTCGTCCTCTGCGCCGAGATGCCGAGCCTGGTACGTGTGGGTTACAACGTTCGCAGGGGCAGAAAACGTGGCATCGAGCCGGATCCTGATCAGATCGGCTGGCTCAAGCCGAAATCAGAACGACTGAGGGCGGGTTTCATCGCATGGTACGTAAGGGCCAGGGCTATGGGCGCCCTGGGCGACCCTGTCGAGCTGCCCCCTTCAGATCCGGCCACGCCGTTCGCCACAGTCCTCCATTTTGGCAACCCGTGGGAAGGGGCCATGGTCATGAGCTACTGGGCGAACCTGCTCATTGTGCAGGAGTGCATCAACCAGTGCCAGCCCGGTCCGGACCAGCCATTCGGGGCTATCAACCTGAGGCTCGCGAACGACATTCTGCGGACAATGGAGCACGTTGGAAACGGCCTTATGGGCCCGTACAGAGTGGGATATCCCCTCAGGGTTGCTTATGACTTTGTCGACCGGCCTACGCAGCTATGGACCCTGTCGATGGTTGACAAGTACAATCAGCACTACGAGTCGGTGTCCAGAGACGTGTACCCTGAAAACCCAATCGTCCGCGAAGATGACGATGGCGATACAGATGATCAGGCTGGCCAAGCGGGGCCGTTGTCGTGGGTATAACAGACGGTTGTGAGGCGGGAGACGATAAGCTGTGTTGCAGCTGATGCGGCGGTGTGCTCCCGGAGAGCGCGAGCAGTATGGCACCAACACGCCACCATCACGCAGGAGGCTTCTTCCAGCCACAAGGTGTCCTCCTTGACAGGTGAGATACCTCTTGTCACATTGCAGATATCAGATATCCACACATGAGATGTCGCATCTCGTTGTCACCAACTGTCTGGATAGCGACCGCTATCATCGGGAACCTCCACTCGGGTGGTGGTCGAGCAACACCGGCCTGAAGTACTGAGTAACCTTTCACAATCCCCCAACGCACGCACGCATGTGGATCGGATCGGGCATCGACAGTGACAGAAACACAGGGACAACCTGAAAAAGAGACATGCACAGTGACGGACGAATGGTTACCCAAGTCGGTCTCGGTAGCCTTGTGGCCCTCCACTCACAACGACTGTGGAAGTGGAGGTTCTCCAAGCGGTGCAGGAACACACAGGCGGGTTCGACTCTGGTTTCTCTCATGAGTGCCACGCTGGACACGTTCGGACAGCTTCTACAGTTTCTAGAAAGAGCCGCCCGCATCACGCCGTACCAAGCGTGCCCCAGAAGTGACGACTCGGGGATGAACAAGATCGCCGGGTGAGACTCCGGGCGGGGACTGAGGCTGTCAGGTGGATGTCCGTTGCGCGCCTGTGTCTCCTCCTCAGGTAGGACCCAGATCTGTGCTCCGCACAACGCAGCACACATCGGGTCCTGTAGTATCAAACACCATCAGTGTCGATTTCGGCCGCAGCCCTGCGCCGGGACGGGGGGGGGGGGGTGGATCTGTCTCGAGGCCACCTCGGGCCTTCTCTACGCGGGACCACATGCAATCAATATCCGCGGCTGAGAAACTAATACTACGGTATGGCAGGCGCGACAGTAGCATTTTGAAAAGGGAAGAGAAAAAAATGGTGACTACTACTCGGTGATCCCGTCCTGCGGTCTTTCATCCTCTCTCGCATCAGTGCTGGCTCGTCCAACACGGCCACGACCTTTCCCACTTAATACTGCTTGCCTTCGCTTCCTCATTCCTGTTTGAATCCGCAACCATCCACTTTGTAATACAGTCTCTGCTTGAACGAGCGAGGTCTCTCCATTCACCAGGCCCTGAAGGCTCATCCGACCTTCACCATGAAGCCCAAATGCTTGCTCGCACTCTGCTTCGCTGCCACGGCTACCATGGCGGCTCCCCAACTGCCTCTGTTGTCAGAACCTTCAATTCCTCCTTATGCCGCCACAGCTACCTCGGATGAGGCCGTCGATTACGCTTCGGGCACAAGGTCTATACCCTCATACGACACGATCACGGCTGCTCCATCAACTAACCGCATCCCCAGGTCCTGGCACCCGTTCTCGTGGCCCACAGACTGGCCATTTGTTCCTCATGACGAAGACAGCGTGGACGATGCCGTCCCTGGATACGACGCGGCCCAGCTTTCCCCAACGACAATCCCCGACCAGCGGGATGAGTCCGACGTAGAGCAGGGACACCGGGCCCGGCGCTGTGACGACGCGGTCGCCGTCGAGGATCTTCCCGTCGCACCAGCTCCCTCGAGCTCTCGACCCTGGCACCCGCTCTCCTGGCCCACTGACTGGGCATCTGTCCCCTACGATGAAGAGGGCGTCGACGAGTTATCTGAGGCTGATGGATCGCCGACATCCCTCGGGACTTTAGGCACGCGGGCGGCCCCGTCCACCTACCCAAACGGAGGCTCTATCCCGTCAAACACCTCTGCGGTTCCTACGACATTCGTTGGGTCCACGAGGGCCGGCACAGGCGCCACCGCCTCGCTCACCAGCCCACATTAGGACCCCTGCAACGATGGGTTCTGTTCCGAGGACGGTACTTCGCAAGGAGCACCACCCCAAAGCCCCCGCCTCTGTGTGCAGGGGAAACAAGGACTGAGGTCACCGTCTCTTGCCGGTTGTACTGGCTGGTGAGCACGCAGGGTGCAGGTGGGCCTATCCCGGGCGAGACAATCCGGCGCTTGAGGCTATTGTGCTGCGTCTCATGTTGACGCTGCAGGAATCATGAGGACGTTGGAGAAAGTGGTTCTTACTCAAGGCATTGCTATGTGTAGCCCGCTGCGGACACAGCTTTTCTGAGGTGGAAAGAGGGCCGCCAAGAAGGCAGCAGTCGCCGTTGTTTGCTGTCCTGAGTTTGCAAATTGTTGTCATTGATACCTCGGCAGGTAGTTGTGTACTTCTGGAGGATTTGATTTGTGTTCTAAGTATGATGAATCCTGAGATCCGGATTCAATTGTACCTCCTGCATGTGAGAAAACCAAGTTATCAGACAGCATCATCAGTTATAAGCACTCTGATGGACCTTCCGACATTTGTACGTGAGTTCTCACCGCAAGTGGTACACTTTAGCGAGGACTACCGACCGCCTATTGCCGTTCGTCTCACCAGCCCATCGTCCAATACCTATACTGCTTCAAAGGTATGACTTCACTTCGCTAAGATGACGGTCCGCTGACGGCAGTGGTGATAGAACCGGACTCGATGTAAACCCCGGAGAAGTAGAACTGCTCGTCGGTGTCAGAGTATCCGCTCCGGGGGAGCTCGAGGACCCCCAGGTGCCAGTCCTCCCCATTCGAAGACGTCGACACAGAGACGGGGGCCACGACCTGTGTCAGGGCGTCCGAGCCAGTCGAGTGCCAAAGGCCCACAGTGTTACCGGAGAAGTCCTAGTGGTGGTTTCTTTCGTCAACTCCACACCATCACCGGCCGCCGCGGCACGGAAACCCCCCCCCCCCCCTCCCTTCCCCCAAAGAGGAGCAGCGCGACTCACGATCTCATATGCGATGTTGTGCCAGACCCCGGCGTCCCAGGTCGGGACGCTCCACTTGCTGACCTGGTTGACCATCCACTGCAGCCTCGGGTCGCTCGACGCGCTCTCGCCGCTGATCTGGCCGTACTTGAGCTCGGTGAAGTGGCTCTCGAAGAAGCAGATCTGATGCTCCCGGTACGTGCTCGGCGCGCCCGTCGCGTTGCGCGCGATGCTGAAGTGGTAGTAGACCTTGCCCTGGTTGATGGCGGCGGCCGTCTGCGGGATCAGCTCGATCCGCCGCATGGTCTGGCCGTTCCAGTAGGCCGTGCCGTCGAGGGTGAACTGCGCGCCCTGCCTGGACGAGGCGTCGGCCGGGTTCTTGTACGAGGGGGACAGCGAGATGTACTTGTCGACGGTCTCGGACCCGTGGATGTAGTACTGGTAGGGCCCCACCTCGTTGCTCCACGACCAGCTGTCCAGGTCCGCCGCGGTGGTGAAGCTGTTGAAGCGGCCGTCCCACAGGACGGCCGTGAGGGACGGCCTGGAGAGGCTGGCGAGCAGGGCGGCGGTGGTCAGGCGCATCGCGACAGGCTGTGAAGGTCGGGTCTGGGGGTTGCGGCTCCAGAGGTAGGGGTCGTTGGCCACAGCCCGGATGCGCCGTCGGGCGGCTTTTAATCTTGCCCCTTCCCCCCAGCTGTGCATACCCGCGAACCCAGGTCTGGAGCGGCTCCTGTAGCCTACATCCCGGAATCAGAAGGGGGGCTTGGCCATAGCCGTCCCAGACTTTCGGAAGCCCTGGCGTCGAGACCACGGGTCCCTATCCGCGAAGCCGGCGCCGCTTCTACGTCCGTCATATCAGATTGATGGTCGCATGGGGACAGCTAAATGAAATATCGGCGGAGGCGACCTTCCGCCTTTTGAACATCTGACCTGGGGGCCTGCGTCGGGCAGAATATCCTGGTTGAGGCTGGGCTGCAGCTGCATCCCGGCGACTTCAGCCTGTACGGGGTGGAGTGCCATGTCTCCTTCGCTGGCTCGGGCTCTGCGCCCTAGTTCGAGACCCTGCTCTGTATGCTTTTCGGCGACAGAATCGGTCGGGAGAAGTCGTGCCTCCTCGGAGGGGTGCGCGTGGCCATGGATCCGCGCGGCTACCCAGGTTACTTCATCTTCAACAAAGGCGATGTGCCGAGGACACTCGCCCGATTCACTATCGGTCGCGTTCTGACTGTTAATATTGGAAACGGTGCCAACATGGCCTCCACGAACTGGGTCTCGTTCCGGGCTGGTCATGGTGTCGTAGAACGGTGGTCCCGGTGCGGTAGGTCTGTTCCTCGTCCTGTCTTGGTGAGCCTTCTCCAGATCGGGGGCCCGCCTCGGGAAATGGCTACCTGCCTCGGGGACACCTCAAGGGCGTATTTCGGCCTGCGGACCTGTCCACGTCTTGCTCATCGAGACGATGCGATGGTTTCTTGCTGGCACTTGGTTGCCTTGGCTCTTATAAGTAACGTCGTTGCGGGTCGACTAGAGGTGGCATCGATCGTAAAACCCCGCAGGATCTGGAGACCTAGCCTTTCTGGGTCCGTTATATCGAAGTTTAGACAGTAGATGCATTAAAATTGGCATTGAACCGCACTCTATAGACTCTTCGCCAGCCGCCTTCCGGCCCCGACACATCAACTTCAAGAAAGTCCACAATCGCCTACTTACCTGCCCCACCGATCAAGCATAGTCCAGCCCACTTGAGCTTTTGTTCCTTACCAGCGTCGCCCGGTCCAGGCTCCGCCGGGTGGAGCTCTTACCTCCCATAGGAGCCGCCCCCTCGACACTCGACCGCGGCGTCACGGCGGAGTCCTCGCCCTCGCCGGCCTCGACGTCCGTCTCCAGGGCCTCAACAGCGGAGTATCCCTCGGCCTCGTCGCGGATGAGGTGGATGAACCACGCCGACGCGCCCACGGTGACACCTCCTATGGCCATCACGATGGCGATCGAGTGGTCGCCCGGCGTGCCGCGGGGCTTCTGGAAGATCTTGAAGATGAGGCTCGAGCCCATCGTGGCGATGATCTGCGGCGCGGCGATGGCCATGTTGTGGATCCCCAGGATGACGCCGGCCTGGTCGGCCTCGTCCTCGGAGCCATCGAGCTTGTGGTCCCGGTCGGAGCTGTAACCGTCGAACCGAGACGGGCCGGCGGGAGAGGGCTCAGCTGCCGGCCGTGGAGGGAAGGCGCGCTTCTTTTGACGCACAAGGGCGTCGCGGCGGCTGATCTCTGCACTGATGATGGCGAACGGCGCCCAGAGCGTCAGGGCCCAGGTGATGCCTACTAGGCCGACAAGGGCGGTGGCGGCCGGGACTGTGCGGACGATGACGGTGCAGAGCATGCTGACCATGAACAGCAGCTGGGAGAGCATCCAGGCGCGGCGGAGGGTCAAGCCCGGAATAATGAGACGGTCCGTCCATGACTTCTTCTTCTCACCATATGTACGGAGGGAAGTGGCAGGCCCCTCGCCCGGTGCCTCACCAACCGGCTGACTGTCGTAGGTCGGGGCGATGAAACAGGGTAGGAAGACATTTGTGGTCAGGCTGGTTATAGCGAAGATGAGCAGGGCAAAGGTGCCCACCCTGGTCGCCTTCTCGTATAGCTTGTCTACCTCCTCGGGGGTCATGTGGGGGTTCTCCTCGAGGTACGGTTGGACATAGATCTCGCCGATGTAGGAGGACGTATAGAAGAGCATAGGGAAGAAGCCGATCCACGCGCAGAACTGCACGATGCACACCTTCTTGGTCTGCGGCGGTAGCCTCCTGATGGACGTGAAGAGCTTGATGAAGAACGAGAGGACCCCGGGCCGTTGCGATTTCGGTTTGGGGCTGTCGAGGCGCGGGTCTCTCTCCTTGATGGCCATGCTCACCAACACGGTGCCCCCCAGGGCCACGCTGGCAATAGCGCATAGGCACTTGAACTGAGTGTCACCGAGCCACCACATGATCTTAGGAAGGTCCACGTAGCCGGCGACGTAGCCGACGATGTTTCCGACGCCGGTGATCCTGCTGGCCATGGCATTCGCGGCCTCCTGCTGATGCGCCGGCGCACAGTCGACAATGAAGGCGCGGATTGCAGCTTGGACTTTCACAGGGTTTAGCTGCTGCACGTAGCCTCGTCTGGGCAACCGGGAGAAGGGGGCGGCTCACCTGTGTTGATGGAGAAATCGAGGGCATAGACCCATACCACGGCGAAGACGATGATGGTCACCTCCACCCCCTGAGAGGCCGGATCTGCCCCGAAGAGGCTCAGGAAGCCACCGACGATACTCTTGGACCAGGCGAGGACCATCAACGAGACCATGGTGGCCACAGCGCCCCCGAGCATGAACGGCTTCCTCTTGCCCCAGGATATCCTGCACCCGTCGCTCAGCATACCAACGTACGGCTGCACCAGGGTCCCCGTCAGCGGCCCAGCTATCCAGACCAGGGCCATCAGAGACTTGCTCAGGCCGAGCGACAAGAGGTACGGCGAGCCGTTGGACAGCTCTACCGACCAGGCGATCTGTAGCCCCCCGATGCTTATCGTCAACAGTATGAGGTACCATATGCTCTTGGTAGACTGGAACTCGTCCGGCTCCGCAGCGCGGGCACGGTCGCCCGCCAGGAAGCCATGTCGCTCGTGGGAACCCGAAGCCGGGGATAGCAGGGGCGATGCCTCGTCCACCTCGTCGCCCTGCCTGCCCGCGTCGGCCGGGACCTGGACGGAGATGCTGCTCCGCGCCGGGGTGGTCTGGTCCTGACTGCTCGACGAAGGGGACTGCGCATCGGGCTCGGCGGGGGCAGCGGGGCCGCCCCTATTCGAAGGCTCGGCTACTGACGAGGTCATGCGGACAAGGAGTCGACCCGCCCTGTGTGGGAGACCAAGTACAGCTGCCGCCTGCCGCTTGTGTACGCGTTCGTGTCGCCTCTAAGGACTCGCCGAACACACGCAACTCGGGTGTCTCGAGTACGTGCTTGGCGGCCTGACCGGGCTCTCCTGGACAAGCCGCTGGACGGAAGTCGGCCCTGCGACGGTCATCCACTCCTGAGGTAATGTCGTATAGTGCTCATGAATCCGGGCGAGGGTGCGCGGGCGAACAGCTTTCGCAGGATAAAGAAGCGCTGGGAGGGGGTTCAAGCCAGGCCAGGGCCCATAACGCAGACCGAGGATGAGGAGATGCCCAGAGGCTTAGGCGCAGGCGACCTGACGAGGTCAAATGATTCGGATCCTCTCCTTGTCTCGGAATGGACGTGTGTAGGTGCTTCTGGGAGGCCGACTATATGGGATGTGACATGGAAGAGACAATCCGGGGTGAGACGCCCAGCCTGGGCGCGGCGCGACGAGCCTCGACGAGGTTCGACGTCACGGGCGCTGTGGTCCCCTGCCTGCCGCACGCGACCTCCCAAGTCGACAGGGGAGGGATGCCACGAATTCGCACTTCCCACTAACAGGCCACCTTTTCCCCAGATACTGTATCTGGCTCCCACGTGTCATCCCTTGGGGGGCTCCATCAGCAGACAGACGGGGGCCCTGAACCTCTGGTCCCCTGGTCCCTCCGGTCGAGACGCCAGTCTGTTTGTTCCACGTAAATCTCATGGGGGGCCTAGCCGAGAGACGGCTCAGACACTCAGCCTGTCCAGTATTCGGTGTCAGGCCTGGGGGGGCAACCCCTCTCTGAAACTGGGACCAATTTGTACAGGTACGGTAGTTCGATAGTGCTAGTACCACCGTAGTACAGGCTGGTCCCAAGCCTGTAGTGGTGTGTTACTACATAGTACATATGTAGGTACCTCTCACATGCAGCGTCGGTCTGCGATGACAGGGTGGATATATACTGCCAACCGAGGATGCAGAGGCTGGAATCCTATACAAACGACAGTAGAATATCCCCTCCAGGACGTTGGAAAACCAAATAGCACACTCAGTACCAGGTAGTGGATGGGATTATTCTACTATTTCTGGCACCAGGGAGACCACAGACCCTAACCCCCACCCCTCTACATGATCAGAGGCTTGGTACGCTGGATCTCGGGTGGGACCGAAGTGGACAGGTTGACAAGGCAAGGGCAGGGCGCTAGGTCGGAAGTTCCAGATCAGCTCGGAGCCAACATCGGTGAATTGCGGATTGCGTCGTCGTCGTCGTCGTCGTCGTCCTCGTCGTCCTCGTCGTCCTCGTCTCTCTCTCACTCTCTCACTCTCTCTGCTTCTAATGATGTGCTAGACCCCCACCCTCTTCATCATCGCTCCTTTACCAAAACCTCTTGACAGGCTTTGTTGTGCCACCGTTCTCTTCAAGA
Source organism: Endothia cerciana (assembly GCA_026119935.1). Lineage (NCBI taxonomy): Eukaryota > Fungi > Ascomycota > Sordariomycetes > Diaporthales > Cryphonectriaceae > Endothia > Endothia cerciana. The sequence continues at coordinate 6,530 of JALRMH010000046.1, read as the reverse complement.
GAGATCGAAATCGACTCGCGATCTGACGGCTGGTATACCGAGAGTATCTGCAGGCCCAGTCGCACCCACTCCAGTCCAGTTCCCTGAGATCCCATGTGTCGACCACAACCCGTTACGAGGCCACCCATCGTGACGGTCTTTCCCCGTCGCTACCATCCTTCTGACGCCTTGCCCCTCCTCCGCCACCGACCATCCGACCTCCCTGCGCGGCCCCGCGACCATGCTCGATCACTTCTTCGCCAGCGCCGTGGACCTCTCCCGTATGCGCCCCGCCCTATCCCAAACAACCCCCGTGACGTTTATCGACGATGCTGACGGGTATTTCTGCAGGGCGTGCAGCTGAGGAGACCGATCCGGACGGTACGAGCCCTCGCCATCTCCCCCCAAAACCCCCTCCCCCCCCCCCGCTGGGGACCTCGACCGAACATAGCTGACGAGATCCGCGGGCAGGAGAGGATGCCTCCGAGAAGGAGATCTACGCATCGTGGGCCATCTTCATCCTCATCATGCTGATGATACTGGCCCTCTTCACCAGCTACTTCCTGCAGCAGAGGAAGGTCACGGCCATACACGAGACTGTAGCCTCCATCTTTGCCGGTGCGCTATCCTTCCCGGGCTCGAACGTGAGGAGAAGGACGGAAGGAAAGGACCAGGACTGACATGGCGGCTAGGCATGATCGTCGGGCTGACCCTACGAGTCGCCGGCGGTGAGACCCTCCAGAACCTCGTCAGCTTCGACTACCAGATCTTCTTCAACCTGCTCCTGCCCCCGATCATCCTGTCCTCGGGATACGAGCTCCACCAGAGCAACTTCTTCCGGAACATAGGAACGATCCTGACCTTCGCCTTCGCCGGCACCTTCCTCTCCGCCGTCGTCATAGGCGTCATATTATGGCTGTACACGCGCATCCCCCTCGACGGCCTAGACATGGGCTGGGTCGACGCCATCTCCGTCGGCGCCACACTCTCCGCCACGGACCCTGTCACCATCCTGGCCATCTTCAACTCCTACAAGGTCGACCCGAAGCTCTACACCATCATCTTCGGCGAGTCCATCCTGAACGACGCCATCGCCATCGTCATCTTCGAGGCCGCGCAGAAGTCCAAGACGGGTGCCGCCCACATGTCCGGTATCGCGAGCCTCTTCTTCGGCATCGGGACGTTCCTGTTTGATTTCTTTGGCAGCTTAGCCATCGGCGTTGCTGTCGGCATCGCGGCTGCGCTCAGCCTGAAGTACACATACGTGCGGAGGTACCCCAAGATCGAGAGCTGTCTGATTGTGTTGATCGCCTACTCTACATATTTCTTCTCCCAGGCGATCAAGATGTCAGGTGAGTGTCCGCATCCGAGATGATGCCGCCCCCCCCCCCCCCGCGGCCAGATGCTAACGACGGGAACCCCAGGCATCGTGTCTCTGCTCTTCTGCGGTATCACCCTCAAGCACTACGCCTACTTTAACATGTCGAGGAGGACCCAGCTCACGACCAAGTACACATTCCAGGTCCTGGCTCAGCTGTCCGAAAACTTCATCTTCATCTATCTTGGGCTCTCGCTGTTCACCGGGGACGGCCTCGAGTACAAGCCCCTGTTCACCATAGTTACGGTCCTGGCTGTTTGTGCCGCGAGGTGGGTGGCCGTCTTCCCGCTCTCGAGAGCCATCAACTGGTTCATCCGATACCGAGCCCGCCGCCGCGGGGTCATGGATCAGCCGGATGAGCTGCCCTACAACTACCAGGCGATGCTCTTCTGGGCAGGTCTCCGAGGTGCTGTCGGTGTGGCCCTGGCCGCGCTCATCACCGGAAACGACAGGTTTGCGCTGAAGGCGACAGTGCTGGTGGTCGTCGTCCTGACCGTCATCATATTCGGAGGCACGACAGCACGGATGCTGGAGATTTTGAACATTCGAACCGGCGTGACGGAGGAGCTGGAGTCGGATGACGAGTTCGACATCGAGGCCGTGCCCGGAGGCAGCTATTACAAGCGCGGCGGCGCAGGTTTCGGCTTCACCCCCCGACGGACAGGCTCGAGTCTCCATCTCGACCCCGTCGATGGTGGCGCCAACGGAAAGCGCAAGGCCGACCCAGCCGGGTGGGCATCCGGCCACAGGAGCCCCCACGGCATCGGCCGACCTGCGAGCATGAGCCGAAAGGGCTCGAGGAATGCTCCCGATCCGGAACAGACGGAACTGCTCGGGAGCAACTCGAACAGCGTGACGGAGTCAGAGCTCGACAGCGACGTCGACATATCCGACCTGCCACCTGCCGCACCAAAGCGGAGGGCGAGCCCCGTCCCTTCAGGGAACGGAGAGAGCTCGTCCTCGGCGGCCGGGGCTGGGGGTCGCGAGAGATCGGTCACCCTGTCCGAGGGCGCGAAGTCGGCCGCCGGGGCACTCAAGCAGCTACTCACCGCCGAGGACCCGTCGGCACTGTTCAGACAGCTGGACGATGACTTTATCAAGCCGCACCTGCTGCTGGACGACGGTCGAGGGAGGGGAAGCGGGCACGCGAGCTCGGGAGGACCTAGCGTCTAGACGGTGATTGGGGCTCACCCCAAGAAGTTGAGTGCGTATAACGTGGAACGGTCTGGTCTGGTGTGCATATCCCAAGGCGTTCGGGGTATGATTTGGGGTGGCGGGGGCGATCTCGAGGAATCTCGAGTGGCCATGTTGTACATCACACGATTCAGGGCGTCAGGTCCGCGGCATATCGCACTTTGGACGATGAAATAGTTGAATCCGTACCATCTGGTCCATCACACCACACCCCCCCCCCCCCCAATCTCGTCTTTTTTTGTGTGACGCTATGCGAGGATCTCTTTTTTCTTCTTTCTAAACAACTTTTGCCCTTTCCCCCAGCTACTCCAGGGGCTATAAACCAGCAAGGCCCTCCTGAGCGGTCAGGGGTGCTCCGCAGCCCACGTCCTGAACCAGTCCAGCGCCCCCGGGTTCGCCACGGACGCGTTGGTCCTCACCGGCAGGCCGCTCAGGATCTGCTTCACCGCGACCTCGATCTTCTTCCCGTTGCCCGTCCGGGGCACGCCCTCGGGCCCGCACTCGGCCACCACGGCGGGCACGTGCCTGGGGCTCAGCCGCTCCCTGATGACCCTCCGCACCTCGCGGTCCGTCTCCCCGGGGACGAAGGCCCGGCCGGGCCGCATGACCAGGAACAGGCAGACCGCCTCGTCCGTGTCGGACGGCCTGCGCCGCCCGACGCAGACGGCGTCGTCGACGTCCGCCGCGAAGTGCCTGGTCAGGATGTTGTAGACCTCGGCGGAGCCGAAGCGCACGCCGGCCGGCTTGAGGACGCCGTCGGAGCGGCCGAGCATGACGAGGCCGCGGCCCGGCGGGAGCGAGACGAAGTCGCCGTGGGCCCAGATGGGCCCGCTGGGGGTCGTGAAGCGCTCGAAGCTGGTGGCACGCGGCGGTGTTGCCGGTCAGCCAGCCGGCCTAAATCAACCAAGCTTTTGTATATATGAAACCCCCCTGCCGCGAGGCCGGGGGGTATGGACAGACAGGCCTCTTCTGGAACGTCTCGCCGATCTTTCGACTGTAGACATAGGTTCCCCCCTATAGTTTCGTAGTTTGGGGGGAAGGGTGGGTGAGGTGAGAGAGGGGCAGGGGGGGGGGGACATACTAGGCAGCTCGATACTTCTCGTGTCCACCCTCGCCAAAGAACGTCAGCGGCTGGCACGGGAACGGCTTGACGCAGACCAGATCCCCGGGGGCGCCCGGCGGCTCCACGGGCCTGGGGTCGTCCGCCGGGGAGGCGCTGTCCACCACCTCGACGGCCATGCCCAGCCCGGCGCACTGGATCTCGCCCGCACGGACCGGCAGGAGGGGGCACGGCGCGCCGAAGAGCGAGATGATGTCGGTGCCGCCAGTGATGCTGCCCAGGTTGACGGCCGGGGGGAAGGCCGCGTAGACGAACGCGAACGTGGAGGGCGGGAGCGGGCTCGCGGTGGAGTAGACGGCCTCGAGGGCGCCGAGGTCCAGGTCGGGCTCCGCGGCGGGCCGGACGCCGCCGGCCTCGAGGGCGACGAGGTACGCCGCGCTCGTGCCGAAGTGCGTGACGCGGAGCCGCGAGAGGAGGCGGGGGAGGGAGAGGTGCCCGTGGGGCCGGAACGGGGAGCCCGTGTACAGCACCAGGGAGGCGCCGACCGCGAGCGCCGAGATGCTCCAGTGCCACATCATCCAGGAGGTGGTGGTGTAGTACAGCATCCGGCTCGCCGAGGTCATGGAGCAGTGCAGGTAGTGCTCCTTCTTGTGCTGGACGAGCGTGCCCGCCGCGGTGTGGACGATGGCCTTGGGGAGGCCGGTCGTGCCGCTGCTGTAGAGGATGTAGAGGGGGTGCGACGGCGGGAGCTGCTCGAAGCGCAGCGGCTCGCCCGACGCACCGGCCAGGAAGGCATCCCACGCCTCGACCCGGCCGGCCCTGCCGCCCAGCTCCTCCATGCCCATCTCGGCACCGCGCAGGGCCTCGATCACCACGACCAGCTCCAGCCCCTTGGCCCGCAGCTCGCCCACGACCTCGGCCGTCTTCCCCCTGCCGGACCACTCCTTCCCGTTGTACACCATCGCGTTGTCCGCGAACAGGACCCTGGGCCCGATCTGGGACAGGCGGTCCAGCACGGCAGACACGCCGGTGTCGGGGCTGATCCCCGTCCAGGCGGCCCCTATCGAGGCGGCGGCCAGCATGGCCACCAGCGCCTCGACGTGGTTCGACACGAAGCCGGCGACGACGTCGTCGGGCCCCAGGCCGAACGCCCTCAGGGCGCTGGCGCACCGCCGCACGGCCTCGCGCAGCGCCGCCCAGCTCGTCTCGCGCACGCCGTCCCCCTCGCGCTCCGTCACCGTGATGACGGCCGGGGCGGACTTGTCGACCCGCTCCCCCGCCGGGAACAGGAGGTTCTCGGCGAAGTTCAGCCTGGCGCCGGCGAAGAAGTCGGGCCGGGGGAACATGGGCGGCGTGGTGGTGGAGCCGGCGGGGGGCAGGACGTGGTCGTAGGGCCGGGAGGCCCTGATCCCGCAGAACTCCCACACGGCGGCCCAGAAGCCGGCTATGTCCTCGATGGACCACCGGTAGAGGGCCTCGTATGAGTCCAGGCTGAGCTCGGGGTGTGCCTGGCCCACGTGGCGCATGAAGCGCGCGAGGTTGGTGCTGGACGGGTCCGGGTGCCTCCAGAGGACGGCGGCCTCCCCGTCGGGGGCCTTCAGGGCGTCCTGGGTCGACATTCGCGGGGTGGGTGCCTCAGGGTGCCTCAGGGTGCCTGGGTGGGTGTTGCTTACAGGGTCCTGCAGGCCGGCCTGGCTCATCGGTTGGTCATGTAGGTTGAGGATCCAGGCCATGGGTGAGGGACTGAGATGGGGCCCAGGTAGAACACGGGCGGACCGGAAGGGTGAGATGGGACGTCCCGACGATACCCGCCAACCCTGACCAGGAGCGACTCGATTCTACCATTTCCGACGTCCCCATACCACAATATTTCGGGTCTAGGTCTAAGTGAAGGTAGAGGGGAAAGTCACATAGGTTGAGGGAAAAGGGCAGCTGAGGGCCGCTGCGGGCTCCGGCGGACGGTGACATCGAGGCCTACAGGAGGCTTCCCGACATAGGGAACCCTCCGAGCTCCCAATATCCCTCTCTGTTCACCCGGGTCTGTCTGCTCCCTCCCGTCGCTCCAGGGAAAGAGAGAGGGAGAGAGAGAGAGAGAGAGAGAGAGAGAGAGAGAGTGTGTGTGTGTGTGTGTGTGTGTCTGGTGGACGAAGACCAGACAGCCTTACTATCCTTCAGTACTCGGCCGTGACCCGTCCTTGGGACAATCTACAATAGAACACCGCCTACCTGTCTGACTGGGGATAACAAGCCTCCCATACCCTCCTTATGTCTCTGGTCTTCTCTCCTGTCCAGCAGACAGACATGTGTGCCTGACCGATCCGATATCGTCCGTCTCGTTCAGGGGTTGGTCAGCGCGGCCTCTCTTTTGTACATTCCTTGAAGGGAGAGGGGGTCGAAGGGGGTCGAAGGGGCTGAGGATATCAACCAGGGGGCTGCATTTAAAACCCGAACAGGAACCGCTCAGTGCGGTTCGAGTAAGGGAATCATCATCACCACGACCCGCAGCCGCTCCTCCATCAGCGACTCGTTCTCAACGAGATACTCGTGTCCAGCTAGTCATGCGCAGCGGTCAGCCGAGTCTACCGTGCATCCATCCATCAATATACATGAGACCACAGGAAAAACGCCGTCCCAATGTCCCGCCTCCTCCCAGATGCAGTTCCGCCGCGCCTGACCAGACGGACCAAACCCACACACACCCCCCCCCCTCCCTTTTGCCTGGGCCCCCGGTTGCGTGCCCACCGCTGCTGTGCCAAAATGCCAATTCCCCCGTTTCGTATGAGATGCCAGGTGTGTGCCACACCCGCTTGAGGAAACAACAAAAAAACCCAAAAAAACCCGAAGGGGGGGGGGGGGGGGGGGGGGGGGGGGGGGGGGGGGGGGGGGGGGGGGGGGGGGGGGGGGGGGGGGGGGGGGGGG